>JAWNNU010001458.1:0-110110 GCA_035044585.1 Scaptomyza polygonia | reverse complement strand
CTCCTGCACCTAAAAATAGAATTCTTGTGCGCAGCATAAAAGTAAGCAGTGATATTTTAATTAGCGCTTAGCCGTGAAAGTATGCTCTGCAAAATACATTCTTCTTATATTTTGCCGGAGTAAAAGTATGCTGTAACTTTTTGTGAACCAACATTTAGCTGCTTTTTTGGGGTTCAGTTTGATTTTATTTAAGATCTGCCCGTGTGGGCAATAATTAAATAATATGGCTTGAAACTTGGCAGTAATTAAGTTTAAGTTAAGGAATCATTTGGGGAATCAGGAGCTAGTGTGGGGGGAGGATCAGACGTCAACCAGGTGTGGGAGGTCAAGCGGGTGGGTCCTCTGGAGTCTTCTGGTGGTAAGACTATTGTCAAGGAGTGAATGAGCTAGATTGCTGGGGTGATTGTGTAGTCTGGCAATGTAGCTGACACTTAACTTTGAGATGACCTCCTTGACCATTGGCATGCGTAGTTGGCCGTGAATAGTGGCGTTGTCATGGTACACGTGGGCACCTGATATAACTCGGAGTGCTTTGTTTTGAAACCGCTGGATCAACATCCGATTGCTCATGCTCGCGGTCCCCCACAGCTGGATGCCATAAGACCAGATGGGCCTGAGAATGGCCTTGTAAACTTGTAACTTAACACTAAGTTTCATTTTTGACTGCCTACCGATAAGCCAGTAGAGTTGTTTCATCCTACTGTCAGCCTGCTTACGTTTGCGAGCGAGGTGCGTACGCCAAGTGAGCCTCCTATCCAGAGTGATACCGAGGTATTTTGGAGTTGCCTCCTCAGGAATCACTGATCCGTCAAAAAAGACAGGCGGACAATTACCCAGGCGCAGAGCGAACGTGGTTTGTGTTGATTTGTCCTGGTTGACGGCAATATTCCACCTTTTCAGCCAATCGTCTAGCAGATTTAACTGCTGTTGAACCAAATCGGAGGCATGTTGGGGAACAGAAGCGGTGGAAAGGAAGGCGGTGTCATCAGCGTATGTGGCGACGGTCAGGTTCGCGTTACGGTAGACGGGCATGTCGGCTGTGTACAAGGTATATAAAATAGGACCAAGTACACTGACTTGAGGCACTCCAGCTCTGATAGTCCTAATCGAGGACGTTGCTTCACCGCATCTGACATAAAACTAAACTTAGCTCGCTCAGCGCGCCCAAGCCAATGTCACAAAGGGGTTCCTGGCTTATCTCGTATGTTTTAATTCACAATACCCCGACAGAGCTTGTCGATTTTTTATTTGCGTTTCAAGTAAATTGACAATTTTGAATGATTTCGAGCAATCAGTACCAGGCGAACAGAATTCAGCAGCAAGTAGATGATTTTGAGAACAAAAAAAAACACAGCATACTTTTACTCCTGCACCTAAAAATAGAATTCTTGTGCGCAGCATAAAAGTAAGCAGTGATATTTTAATTAGCGCTTAGCCGTGAAAGTATGCTCTGCAAAATACATTCTTCTTATATTTTGCCGGAGTAAAAGTATGCTGTAACTTTTTGTGAACCAACATTTAGCTGCTTGCTGCTGACTTATGTTTGCCTGGTACCTAAGGCTGGAATTCAACCAAAAATTGACAATCTACTTGAAGAGCAAAAAAAAAAAAACGACATGTGAATTCCATTTGCATTGGAATACAAATTTTTAGTATCAGACAACAACAACAACAACTTAAATAGTCGCCTGCAAAAAACTCAACACAAGTTTTCTAGCAAGGAGCAAGCAAGGAACTTATCGCTGTCCTCACACCCAAAATTAGTTTTCCAACCAGGTGAGAAAGTGCAGCCAGATGGCGGCACTCGATGACGCCAGCAGAGACAAAAGCCCAAGATGTGTTAAAATGTCACTGGTTCATGACAGGAGGAACGGCACTCATCCGAGTCCAATTCACTTTTTGATGGGCAGCTCCAAGTCCATGTCTTTATAGTCAATGGATGTCTTCATTTCATAAACTTGGACAGGCGGCTGACTTGGTCGGCACACATAAAGGCAAAGCGTAAGCAGCTCTGCTTAAAGCACAGACAACTGATGTGGCTCCTTGGACGTACATCCCAACTCGACCTAAGAAACAAACTGCTGCTATACAAGGCTATTCTAAAACCGATATGGACATATGGGATCCAGCTTTGGGGTACAGCCTCAACATCCAACATCGAGATACTGCAGAGATTTCAAAATATAGCTCTTCGCAGACTGGTAAACGCACCATTCTATGTTAAAAATCTGGTGATCCATAGGGACCTTGGAGTTCCCACTGTCTCCGAAGAGGTAAGCCGTTACAGCCAAAGATACATAGACAGGCTCGAGTCTCACTGCTAGCTATTAACCTGCTAGATAACAGCACCCAGACTCGCCGACTCAAGAGGCACCACCCTTTGGACCTTCCTTTTAGGCCGCCAAAAGCATGGTAACATTAAGATATTATAACTATCCCCATAAATGAAAAATTCCCCTGTAAATGTTTCCTTATAAAATTTACTTATTATCTATAAGATAGATTGTAAAAAAAAATATATAATAAAAAAAAAAAAAATAAACTTGAACCGTGCCTATTTTTACCTCAACAAAATATATTCACAAAATAGATTTCTGTTTTATTAAACCAATTTTACTTGTTAGCTTTATTGTCGTTAATGTTAGTAACATTTAGTTTAAGCTACAGTGATTCAAAGTCGACCATAAAAGTAATTTTTCGAATTACTTTGGCAAATAAATTAACGCACTTTAAAAAGAAAACAAAAATCTCAAACTTAACGCCAACTACCAATTTATGGATGCTCAATAGCCAAAAACTTAAAAAAAAAAAAAAAAACGGCAAGTGGCAACTATAATTGTTGTTGGCCAAACTTCATGTGTTGACATTTTTTTTTTAATTTTCATATTTGCTTGTGCTTGGGGTTTCGGTTTCGGGTCTAGGGTAGTTAAAGTTTATCTACACTCATTTGTCGTGTTTGTGTTTTTCTAGCCATAAACCCAGTTTACTGCCAAAGTAGTAAGTTAATAAACGGTTTTTGTTGTTGCCTTTTGTTAATTTATTTTGTTGTTGTTGTTTGTTTGTTTGTTTGCCATATTGATTTTCTATTAGAGTTCACTTAATGTTTTTTGAACGATTTCTCATTCACGTTTCCCAATCAATTAGCAAACATTTGTTTCCCGAATCCAATCAACAATGTAAGTCAAACTAAAAATGCTTAACGAATGAAGAGCAAGGTTTTAAGAAACCAAAAGAAAAAACGAAGAATAGTTTGACAACACACAAATCATGGCCTCCAAACAGTTGTTGTCGCTCCCTAGTCTAGTTTCTGGCTGAGTTTTGGTCTATTTTTGAAACAGCAAACAAATTATGAGAATGAAAACAAGCCAACTCACACCCACAATAACGTGACACACTCGTTGTAGGTATATACCTATATCTATATAGATTGCTTAAGTATTTTGTGATTTTTCTTAATCATCATAAATTTGAGTTAGTTTTACCAAGACATTTGGCAGTTGGCCACCTAGCACCTACCACCACCACCATGACACAACAACCCATCAATAAATTAGAAATGTTCAACTTTTCTTTCTGTTATTTTTGAATTTTTGTTTCTCTCTTGAACGTGGGCGTCTAGCAACCGTGTGTGTGTGTGTGTGGCAAACAGGGGAGTTGAGGGGTGGTGGTTGTTGGGCCTACGAAACTTATTGTTTGCGCGTTGTGGCATTTGGAATTTGGAATTTTTTTGTGTTTTTCGGATGCGCGTCTCCTTGATTTGCCTGTTGCCATAATTCTCGGCAATTAATGGCCGACTTCTGAACGAGTGCCACAAGCTCTAAATTATATGTGGTTCTAAGAGGGTTGTGTGGCGTGTCTGGGGGATGATAGCCAAATGGATGCTGCGCATGTCGCAAAATCTGTTTTAATGCAAGGGATGCAAAACCATTTTGTGAGGGTGTAATTTGTATGTAGCTAAGAGTGTGTGTGAATGCAAAAGTGTGTGTGATTTCTTGAAGATGTTCGCCATTTTGTTTGTAAATATGTCAAAAGTGAATTTCCTTTTGCAAAACAGAAGTACGAAACAATTTTTAATTGATTCTTTTCACCTGAAGCAATCATATTTTTATTCCTGGGAAATAGTCGAAACACACGCTTTGAACATTTAATTATAATAATTTGTAGTTCGAGTGTATAATTTGCTTAGCACCAACAGAAAGCAGCCTTCAAAGCAATGCGTTGTTGACCTACTTCCTTTAACAAGGATTAAAACTAAACTTTCCCAAACGTTGACATAATAATACATTGCCACAACTCGTGTGTCAGAGTGTAATTTACTAAATTAATGCCGCCACACGCAGTTGAGACTTGAGTTATAAGCAACAGTCTGCCCTTATTAAGAGATTGTTTTGAGAGGAAGTACATTCTATAAATAATAAACTTAAGCTCAGTAAAAACAAGATAAAAAAAATAAAAAAAAAAAATTTTATTACGGAAACATTAGATCAGGTTAGTTCATTTATTAAGCAAAATGTTTTCAAAGTTCATATTGAATTAAGTAATAATAATTTTGTTGAATGAATATTTTTTATTATTTCTCTTTTATGTATTTTATTAAGCTACACTAAAACGATATTTTATTAAGTCGAATTCAGCTTCAGTTTCACTATTAAAGCTATTAAACTTTTATGTTTACATATGAACATCAAATGCAGGACAACGTCATCATGTCCAACTAGCAACAACTATAACTCTATAGCACTCCCACTCCCACAAACACACACACACACACACTTAAACACACACACATACGCATATAAGGGAGCGATATAAAAGCATTGGCTGCGCGTCGCCAATTAACGTAATTAAACGATGCGAGCATAGCACAAGCACTTGACAGCACCTAAAGGAAAGGACGACGGCGACGGCACACACACATACATACAGAGTGTGTCTGTGTATGTGTGTGCAATGCCACATGCTTTGCTTAATTAATTTGTGACATGGCATTTTGTGTGAGCGTAAAGCATTTTCTCTTGCATTTGTTGTTTAATGTTTGCTGCTATCTCGCCATTTAATGTTTCGATAGGGAGTTTGGGGCCTAAAAACTTTGCAAACGGCGTCCATGGCAACATATTCAAGAAGGCAATCAACAAACGTAAAAATTATCGCTCGATTATGTCACAGGATGTATATACAAGGAAGCCGCACAACAAACAATCAAACAAAGCAGGAAACCAAACAAAAACCCAAAAGCATAAAACGCAAATAACCAAAACTAAAGCACAAAAATAATAATAATAAAATGTTTTACGTGTGGCATTAAGCAGACATAACTGTCATCGACTAAACAATAATGAATATAATATTCTATGGAAGTACAACGATTTTGATTGAGATAACCCGGCGTATACGCAATTTTTCATATATATGACAAACACTTTGCTAAATTTCCCAGCGGCGAATGCTTTCACCTCTTACCCTCCTTTCATTCGCATTCAGCCTAGTTGTGAAATTTTGCTTTTTATATTTGCATTGCATGACCAACAAATTATGCTAATCATGGCATTTTGTTTCTGTTTTTTTTTTTTGCCAGGATCAGAAGGCTAAACATTTAATTACAGTTTTTTTTTTGGTTTTTTTGGTCATTAAGGGCGCAATGTGCCTCTCTTTCATTCTTATCCTATTTAATGTTATGTGTGCCACGCACTAATTAAACTAATTTAGGCACTTAAAGAGCGAATTTAGTTCAACTGTGTGCTGGCAGGAGACGCTAGACGCCCGAACAATAATTGAGAGATTACTATTATTACTATAAAACTCCAAACATCAATTATCTCAAACCCTACACTCACAGAAACTTCACCATCGATCATTAAGGAACAAAAAAAGAAACATTTTGTCACAGGGTCAACAACTTGGAGCAAGGTTGAACAGAGTCCAAGGTACAAAATTGTCGCAAAATATGCATAACAAAAAAATAAATTCAAATGCGTTTGCGCCCGTAAATGTATGCCAACTAAAATTAATTACAGGCAATAACGTCATTCCTGTCCGACTCTGCTTTTTGCCATTGCCAGCAGAGAGAGACAGCAGAGAGAGAGAGAGAGAGAGTGAACAGACATTTATGGGCTGAATGTTTGCCAAAAAAAAAGGCAAAACGGACATTGGCTTGGGCGACAGAATCAAGCTAAATTACGAGCTACGCCAAATGGAAATAAATGCGACATACTTTTGGGCGCTGCGGCCAGCTAAAACAATTGCGTGTATTTTGGCGATTAACATGATATGCGGAAATTTCAGTACTGCAACAAAACAAACACAAAGAACAAATGCAAATATACTTTGAAACTTGTATCTTCATTGCGCATGAGTCGGAACAGGTATATTTCCTTTTTTTTTGTTGTTTTTATTGTACTTACTTTTTGCGAATAAAAAATAAATAGTATGTGTGTGCTTGTGTGTGTGTGTGTGTCAGAAAACTTGGTTGTTGAAGGGATTCGAGAGACTTCGTGCCTGGACATGCGACGTCATATAATTCAGTCGCCATAGCTCTCAGGGGCTGCCAAGTTGGCACAGGAGCTCAGTGCTATTTCTAGAAAAGGTGTGAACAAAACAATTAATTGAAAACTATAAAGAAAACTAAACGAAAGTTAAACTTCATAAGTCATAAAATCAAGTGCGATATATTTGTTGATTGTTTATTTGAAACAATAAAGTTCTCTAATTGCAAACAACCTTTTTTCAATAAAAACAAAAGCATACTTTCGAGGGCATAACAACTATATACGGTAACTATATACTTTTGTTTAATTTGCATGTGAGTTTCGTTTAATGTTTAAATATTTGCAAAACATTATGACAAATTCAAAGCAAATTGCTGCCAAATTATGCCAGAGAAATGTTTTTGAATATAAAAAGCCCAAAATCAAGTTGTCACAAATGAAAGGCGAAAATACTACTAAAGCTGCTTTAAAAACAATAAAATTAAATTTAAACATCTGCAACATAAATAAACATAAAAATTGTGTTCTCTAAAGCAAATACCTTAAACTAATATAAGCAAATAAATTTTCAAGCAAAAAATAAGCAAAATAAAGAATTTTCCGTGCAAAAATTGAAAAGAAAACGAAAAGAAAAAAATTGTCGAACTAAAATAAGTTTTTAATAATAGTTTTGGACTTGTTAATGATTTTCGGCTGCCTATAAAATTCCAGTTTACGAGCTAAGCATTTTTTACGTCTTGTAACATTTTTCCGAGGTGAGTAAATATTTTTTTTATAAATAAAATTAAGGCGGTGACATTTTTGTTTGGCTTTTCACTTCAGTTTAATGTGAAAATGTGGGCGTGTTGCTTATTGCATTTTGTGTGTTTTTGTTTATTATTATTTATATGTTGTTGTTGAATATCTTAAGTGCTTAAAGACTTATCATCAAGCCCATAAAAATCTTGAGTGTGTTTTTTCTTAGCAATAAAAACTTTTTAATAAACGCTAAAAAAATTATAAAATTAATTACACAACTTATTGTGCTTGGGTTGGGTTGGGTTGGGTTGGTTGGTTGGTTGGTTGGTGGTGGCAGGTAAAAGGGCAAACTTAAATGCCAGCCATCAAAGCATTGTGCAATTTTATGAACCATATAAAATTAATTGGCCTGTCCATGCATATTAAGCCCGTACAAGTGTTTTATGAATTTTCAACGGCAATTTGCTAACGAAATAAATAAAATTATCTGCAGCTTAATTTGCTTGTCGTACAGCAGTCATCGTTGTTCGAATCCAAACTGGCTACAAATCTACCAGCCTCCTCTAACTAAGAGCGACAGTTAAATAATCTCATTAGCTCTCTATCTAAGCCGCATCTTTCGAGCTAATCAAGCAAGTGTTTGGGCAAGGGGCATCAACAGCTGTTGCAACCGGTTAATCTCAGCACCAGCAACTAAAGTCAGGTGTCTTTTTATTTTCGTAAAGAATGCATGAACAAAATATTTTTTTTTTTTTTTTTAATACGTATAAAAGTCAAAAAAAAAAAAAACAACAGACCCAGACCCAGACTACAGCGCCAACACTAACAAATACTAATGCCAATAAATTAAGTCAACAAATGTGACCACAAGAGCCGGTGGCCGGGCAATAAAGACAACTACTACTATACGATCGTAGCGGCTCTTAACAGGTTTTTTTTTTTTTTTTCTCCAAACAGCAGACAATGAAAATTAAACCTCAATTTAGATTCAACGGTCCGAATTCGAATTCAGATTCAGATACATCTGCGATCTGCGACCATAGAGTCTTTGCCACCACTTTGGTTTCATTTGTAGCGACAAATTTACATTCTGGTATGCCATGGAAAGACAGGCATAAAGACAGACATAAAGACAGAGAGACAGACAGTTAGACAGAAGGCACCTTCTTCTTCTCAGCTTTGCTTTGATTTCACCTGCATTTTGGAGTCGGGCTATAAAGTTGCTTTACTTAATTTATTCTAATTGCTTGGCGCGCTGAATTCAACATTGATTTCTAGTAGCTCTGGCCAACAACAGTTGCAACACATTTCAGCCATTCAGCCAAGTTCAATACTGAAGTTAGCAGAAAAACATTAACAGAAAATGCTACAAAATAAAATTTGTAAAGATAAAGGTGATTTTTACTAAGATGGAAACTATGGTTTAGTTGGATGAGAAATAATTAAATTTTGAAACTATTATAATTTTTGTAATCGAACTAATTTCAGTGAAATTTTTAACACATTACAAAAAGGCATTTCTAGTTTTTTTAGATTATTATTTCGACACATTAATCATTTATAAGATTTAAAAGTATTTTATCATTCGATTTAATTTTACTAGGGTATTGTTAAGTCTCTGAAGTTCCAAGTTTTCAAATTTCCTAATAGAAACATAAATTTACACTCTTTTGTATTCAATTGAATGTTGTGTGCGAAATGCAAATCAATTCCAACAAATTCCGTTGCGTTTCGATTCTAAACTAAGCCATTCCCAAGCACAAAGAATATAGAACAGATATATAGATATATATATATGCTAAACTAACTGGGGTAAATACATAAAATGAATTCAAATGTGTTTGGATTGGATATCGAATCAAGTTTAAAGAATTCTTTTGACCACGGGGCTTGGGGTAACTACAACAATTTTCAATTGATGTAAATGCAAATTTATGGCTGTAAAATTTGTACACAAAATTTATTACCTTGCCAAGAATGTGGAGCTTGGCGC
Source organism: Scaptomyza polygonia (assembly GCA_035044585.1). Taxonomy (NCBI): domain Eukaryota; kingdom Metazoa; phylum Arthropoda; class Insecta; order Diptera; family Drosophilidae; genus Scaptomyza; species Scaptomyza polygonia. Next base: position 100,894 of record JAWNNU010001458.1, on the reverse strand, counting down.
GCAGGCGCAACAATCGCACGTGCTGTGTGTGTCTTTGACTTTTTAAGTTAATTGTTATGACGAAAGGAGTTGAAAAAAAAAACACCATATATATATATATATTGAGTTTTTATTGTATGTCTTTGCGTAGTAAATTATTATGACTTTCACGCCACAGGCAATATTTACAACGTCACACGACGAATGATTAATAACCAGCATGATAATAAAACTATTCTTCATACACAACTTTACGTGTGTGTGTGTGTGTGTGTGTGTGGGTTAAACATCTGTCAGATATTATGGTTATGCTTGCTGTGTTAGACAAAAGCAGAAGCCAATGAACCGCAGACAATACTTATAACAACCAAACGATTGCTTTGACAGTTGCAGTTCAAGATACTATTTTTTTTTTTTTTTTTTTTATGTTTCGAGTGCGTTGAAGTATCTTGAAGTATCTTTATTATCTAACACAGTGAGTAACTATGTTAGTCAACTTTGCTTTGGCCCGTTTTGGGTAAAAAGTGAAAACCTACAAGTGTTTCAAGTTACACTGTAATTGAGTTAGCCAAGTGTCATGAACAAAACACAAACAACAAACAAACAAAAAATAATAATTATATTTTTGGAAAGTTTGTCGCGTCATAAATCACATCAAAGCTTATGAACTGACTAGGAAGTTATACTCATGTACATTGACATGTCATCATCACGCGACAATTGGTGTTAATGCGCTTAATCAATTTAACAATTAGCACAAACATTTCAATTGACCAAACAATCAAAAGAATAAAGTGTGACTTTCTTTCCAAAAGATGAAGATCTCAAATAACTGAAACGAATTCAGCTAATAGAAAAAGTATCTGTGAGCTAAAAAATACTAGAACCAGTCGTTAAATCTCAAGCAAACAAGCAATGGACTCGCATATAGAACACACTTTGGACTAAGACTAAGCATCGATTCCTGATTACAAATTCAACACATTTACCATAAAAATACAATATATATATATAGGAGTTAAAGGTTGTTGTTGTTTGTTTGTTTTTTGCCTATCTCTCTCTCGCACTTCTTTTCTTTATGTAAAACTCATAGATTTGTATTCAGAAACTGACCAAAGTGGTTCTGCATACGCAATTTATGACACGAGGTGAGGCAGTAGCTCTGTTTTTTTTATATTTAACTTCACAAAGTGGGCTATGCATGCAATGTGAGTACCCTGTAAATTTAGGAGTTAATCCAGAAAATAATTAATAATTGTAATGGATTCATATTTGGTTTTTCTGTTGGCCTCCTAAAATGTCGTTCCAAGCCATTACTTAAACACCCTTTCTGTTAAAAACTTGGCTGAGTTTTAACATCTTTATTGAAGAATTGAAAATGCCCGAGTCTTCAAAGTAGGGCATTCAATACAGACAGAAAAATAAATGAATTCGTTTTCGTTTTTTTTTTTCGTTTTTCAAATGAATTTTAAAGAAAAACTGGGCCCTGGCATACAGCAAGCTAAATAATTGATATGCCAATGCACAAACACACAACAACAAACAGTTACAGTTGAAATAGTTCAACGTAAATGTTAAATGGATCTGCTCTAAATATATATATATATATATATAAACCGAAATGAGTGCTGTAAGTTTACACAATTACAATATTTAATTATACCTGAATGGGTCACAAGATCAACATAATAGCCAAAGGGCTGACTTGAGTTGCATTTTGTGTACAAAATAACATTTTTGTATTTTATGTGGTTTGCCCTAAAATACGGCGCATAGACGAAGAAAAGTAAGGCATTTTTGTACATTTGCCAAAGAAACTGAAATCAGTGAAATTACGTTAAAATCGAGTCACATTTCAAAATTGACACTTCAAACGTTACGGCTGCCAAGTTTTTCTTTTCAACACAGAAAATGAAGAAAAAGACGCTGCGGCTCTTAAATAGTATGGAAAGGAAAAGGGTGGTGAAGGGAGGTGGTGTTGGTGATGGTTAACCAAAATGCTATGCTAGCTATGCACGAGCCGATGCCGCTCCGATCGGCCGTAAGCATTTAATTTTTGGCCGCTTGATTTTCATTTTTTTCTCGTTGTCAAACAAACGAAATCAAGAAAGAATAGACCCAAACAATTAACAGCAGATAAGCGGAAAAGTCATTTGACGTCCAATTGGTGTCGATGCTTCTGGTTCAGGTTCTTCTTCTTGTCGAACTACTTAAATATTTAAGTTTTTGTGAAAAATCAAAGCAGTGGAGACAGGCAGCCATTCAGTCAGTCAGTCAGTCAGCCTGCCAGTTCAATGACCAATGGCCCGGGTCGCTTTCAGCTTTCATCAATGGTCGGTCGCGCTACATTGGCCACAAGGCGACAACAAACACAACAACAACAACAACAACAACGATGACGATGACGACGGCATCGCTCTAATAGATATCAGCTCAAAGCACAGATACATTTACAGATTCGAATTGAGATACATAAGTATGCATGTAAAATGTAAATGTACCAATATCTGTACACTTAGAGAAAAATTACTAAACTTTTTTGTACCTCTTTTAAGTGTAGTCAAGGTTTAATTTCAATATTATTCAACAATGTTTCTAAAGAAACAAATTAAGAAACTTTTTTAGTGATAAACGATAATTTATAATTGCAGATTTTCAGTAAAAATAATATTAAATTATTTAGAAAGGTATTTCAATTTTGGTTCTAAAAATCAAGCTTGCAAAGGTTTATGTTCGATGTATTGTTACATGCTCAATATTTCTCTCAGTGTATGTGTAACATGTGTGTGTATGTGGATGCCACTCACATGCTCATCAGCTGCATCGCTTGACGTTTTTTCTATGGCTTTGCCAGAAAACCAGCAAACACAAGAAGCCGGCAATCGACAATCGTCAAAAGCAAAAGCAAAAGCAAAAATGTCACACGCAGCCGCCGCATTTAGTTCAATTACATTACAAAAGGCAGCAGCCGGATCCAACAAACACACACACACACACACACACACAGCAATAATAGCAACAGCTACAGATACACATTCTAAAAAGAAGAGAAAAAAATCAAATCAGCCACGAAAAGAATATAAAAAACTAGCAACACTTTGTTGCCGCCTTAAGCAATCGCCTGGCGGTTTTTTGTCACCAAATTTTTTTTTTTGTGTGTTGCCGTTGACATTCTATTGAAAAGTATTTGGGAAATGTATCTGTTTCTATTTGGGCGTCGCACTTAATTCTTATAAAATCTATATACAAATATATTTACTTGGATTTTAGAAACCTTTTTAAAGTTTTAATAAAATATATATGTATATTTATATATGTATGTCAGGGCATACATACTGATACAAATATATACATATATGCATGCAAGCATTTAGCATATGCAACATTTGAATTTGAATTTGCGAATACAGCAGATATTTTTTTGTTTTTTTTTTTTTTTTTTGTGTTGCTGTTGCGAGCGGAAGTTGTGGCAAAAGTTCAGAAAATGCATACACAAAATACAAAAAAATAAAAACCGAATGTGATTATACACGAATACGTTTCGAATCGTAATGCTGAGACTGCAAGACATTTAATGAATAGTCGCATGAAACATGAATTGGCACAATCGGAATGCTTCATTAGATTCAACCAACATGAGGCATTCAATCAGCTGTTTTTGAACCCAACCCCAAAGTCCTGCCCAAAGTCCGGCATCTTCCGGTTATCTCTGACCAGAAAAAAAAAAAAAAAAAAACACCTGCAAGCTGGTCGAGTGAGTCTGTCAGGCGGCTTGTATTAATTTCATTACACACACATATGTGTGTGTGTGTGTGTGAGTGCAACAAGTTGCAATTGCTGTTGTCTTTAATACACTGCCAAGGTATTCGATCGAGTTGCAATTGTTAGGAGCTTTGTTACAAAAGTTTGAATAAAACTAAGTAAGAACTTGACAAAAACTATGCTTAAAAATCTTATTTTAAATAATAATGTTCTGATATAGCTTTTAGTTGTATTTAGTTGCTTTTGGGTTAGGTATTTAATATTCGTTGTATATATTTGTTTTTCTCTATTTAATATGCAGATTGTGTCGCTGACTTTAATACTTTGCAACATCGTCGATCATTTCGCTGGCTTTCTGGTCTGTCTGTCTGTTTGTCTTTGCTGTATTGCTGGGGCTGTCTGTCTGCCCGACTGGTGTGGCATGCAACGTTGCTGCATTGCAGAAAAGCATGTTGTACAGGCGTTGTCGTCTTGTAAACCTGCAACACAAGCAACATGCAAACAACAAACAACAACAACAACAACAGCAAACAGCAACAACTCCAGCATCGTTGCAAGGTGGCAAAGAGAACGACGCCAATTCCATCCACAAATTTCCCTGGCAACGTTTTTAATTAAAAAAAAAAGAAGAAAAAAATAATATGCCATGGTGCAAATAAATTGCATAAAAGGAAAATAAAACTGTGGAATAAAATTAATAAAAAGCAACCAAAACTTAAAAAAGAAAACAAAAATGCTTATGCAATGAATAACAAATACCCTTTAAATGCTAAATATAAAGGATTTGTTTGTATATTCATTAAATTTGATTTAACAGAATAACAATTATTTTTTATTTCGAATTTGATAGCATCTTAAATTTATCGATAATGGAGAATTGACCATGCTCAATAATAATTTCCCACAAATCGTGCATACCCAAATTTTAGGTTATAAAAATTGCAATTTAAGTTTTCTGGCTGCACTTGGCACTTTGTGGGCTGTAACCGATTGCAATCCATCGATAGTTAATCGCAAGTACAAAACCATAGCTAATTAACAATTGATCAGTTGATCAATCATCAATCACCAAGGCAATACGGCAATATCCACAATTGCTTATCGAAACCAGTTTTTCTAGATAGTTCCATTAATTATTATAGCTTCGTTCAGCTTATCTAAAAGATATAAGTTGCAGTATAAATAAAGTCTTAACTTTTTTTTATCGATAACATCACAAAATAATCAATAAGTGATTAAAGAGCTCAGCAACAACCACTTTGCCCATCGCTAGGCACTTAACGTACGCCTCTGTCCTTCCTGCATGTGGTGGATGCCGCTTTTTGAGTAAGTGTGTGCGTGTGTGTGTGTGTGTGAGAGTTTGTCTTTCCGTCTGGCTGTATGTGTCGAGTTTGAATTACGCTTTACAGGAATTTACAGATTGCCAACATTAATTTTTATGCATTGTACAGCGCACAAGTGTTCAGTGTTCTCGTATCTACTATAAACATATTTGTATACCCTTACAATGGGAGTGTATACTTATATTTAAAGAAATTTGTAACACATTTAAATTAAACAGCAAACATTGCAGGTGCAACAATAAGAAACTATTCGTAATTATTATTATTTTATTTAAAAATATTTTTTATAAAAATGTTTTAAGAAAATATGAAATAACATTAATTTTTCATTTACATTTCAATTTATATTTTTTTATTTATTTTTTAGTCGGGAGTTAAAATTTGCTATGTTCGTATTTCTTCATCTGGTTGCGGCATGCTGCCGAGTTATGTTTGGGGCGTGGTCAAAAATCATTTGCACTTACACATGCACAAATGTATTGTACGATGTTTTTCTATATGTGTGTGTGTGTGTGTTTTGTCTTTGTTTTTTTTTTTTTGTATGTGCTGTGTTTGCTCTTATCGCTAAGTGCGAGTTCAAATGTTGATAGCCCATGACAACAACTCAAGCCGTCGGCACAAACCAACACACATTAACATACATAATTTCGAATAACAAGCCCAAAAAGAATAACAACAACAAAATAACACAAATCGAAAAATAACCAAATGGGAAAATCGTTTAAAAATGCAAATGCCGCAAACATCGACCAAATAGTATTCAAATCAGTCCATGGGTCGACATCGTCACCGTTTCGTTACGTTTCGTTTCGTTTCCTTTAACTGCATTTGTCAAACGCTGCGGAATTAATGAACCGCAGAGCTACAACTGTCGATTTGTATCTCATGGATACACACAACTGCAACAGCAACAATAACAACAACAATAACAACACCAACTGCCTATGTTACTATGAGCAGCAACACTCTACAAAGCGTATACATATTTAGTTTAGCGGACCTTAGAATGCCTTTTCATTTTCACATGCAATTTAATTTATTAAGCAGGGCACGCCGGCTTAGACCCCAAACAGAGTGAGATGGGGGGAGAGGGACCTAACTGACCAGGTGTGTGTAGAACTATCAGCATACTTCCCAACCGCCCCATAAATATGGTTCTTTTCTTGTTCGTTAGTAACGCTTATTTTTCTTTATGCGATTTTGGCGTCAATTTGTTTGCCAATATTTGACAGGCAGCGCCGCCACCGCGTATCTCAACCCAGGCCTCGCCTCGAGCATTTTTGGTTTGGGTTCAGTGTGTGTGGTACAAACATTGTTCCATTGATTCCGTTTTTGACGCCTCGTCGTGTTGGCATTCCAAGAATTTATGCAATAAATGTTCAAGTCTTTCTTTTTATTTGTGCTGGGTGGTTCGATTAATATCGATATACGCATAACTTATCAATAATGGGCTAGGCTTAGAACCTCTTATCGTGCTTTTGTTTCAAAGTTTGTATGAAGGTTTGTATGTATATCAAACAAAAATATAATCAATAACATATTTTGCTTATTTTTGTGGTAAGTTTTAAGTCGACTTAAAATAAGTTAATGATATGAGTTGATTAAAAATGGGCTCAAGTTGCTATAAAATTAATAAAAATATAACAGAGTTGAATAGGGCATCAAAACTATTCTTCATTACGCAAGTTTAAATTTAAATTAAAAAATACAACTTATAATTTTTGTTTGTGGATTTGTTTTGAGATTTTTGGGCATATTTTAATATTCCTCCTATTAAACAAAGCTAGTATAATTGTGCTGTCAATATTAATTTATAATACATTTATTTATTAATGCATAAAATAGATTAACTAGACGTTAATCAGATATATATTTCTCTGTGATTGATTAATAGCCATAATAATCATAATAACAACACGAAAATAATTGGCTGTCGCTTACAAAAGAGTTGAAGTAAAGAGGAACAAAAAAGAAGGTAGACCCTTCGCTTAGTAAAGTTATTAAATACAATATGATAAACGTAGCTATCACGTGTCTGTGTTTGTTTATGTTTGTGTCTGCTGTCAATCAGTTTGGAAAATGTTGAAGTGTGAGTTTGTTCTCCAATATGTCTTTGTCGTCTTTGTAAATATATATATATATGAATAAGTATAAGTAAATATACACTTATGACTTTATAGTGTTGTTGTTTAAATAGTACGTCATTTTGAAAATTATCGCAGACTTATTTACACAGCGCGTCAAACACACACACACACACACACACACACACACAGATGTCGCTGTAATCAATTTCAAAGCTGTCACTTTGACACTTGAACGTTTATTCTCCACTTGAAGAAAAGTATGTATAGACATTGTTCTACTCTATATAGTACTTAATACTTTAGCTGTGCCAAATGTCGTAGACAAAACGTCTGTTGGCCCATTTTTGAAATACAAATACATACCTCTCTCAAGTGTGTGTGTTTTTGTGTCTTTGTTCTATTGGTATTATTAATAATATATCATGAAAGGCATTTTTATCTTTTCCAGTTTCGGTTTTGTGGTAGTATTGTTGTATTTGCTTTAGCTTCCCCTGTTAGATCAAATATTTGTTTATTTGTTTCAAGTTGTTCTTGTTGTTATATCGAGTATGTATTTATTGGTTTGAGCACTTTGTTGGTGGCTCTCAGTTGGCGTTTGGCTGTCAACGTTTGTTGTCTTCTAAGGGATTTGACGGCACTCGACTTAGCAGCTAAGCACCTACACTCACTGAAAAAAAACAAAAAATAACAACATTCAAATGTATCTAGAACAAAAGACGCATTATTCAAGATGTGTCAGAATGTAAGGTATTACCTTCTATACTACACACACTCGCAAACCGTTTCGTTATTCAACAGGAAATGAACGAAACGGAGGACAGTTTTTTTCTTTTGAAGAAATTCTTCTTAAAATATGTAAATAATACTTACAAATTGAATTTATCTTTTTTCTTCGGTTTTTTAGAAATTTCTTAAAATGAATCTGCGATAATTATCAATAAATTCGACCATTGATTAATTTTATTACTTTTTTCCATGTTTATTGAATCAATTAATTATTATAGATATTACTATGAACTATATCTTCTTGCATTAAAAATAAACTAAAATCTTTTAGTTTCTTCAAATTTATCTACGATTGTTTTTCGAAAAATTCGACTATAGTTATTGTTATTATAATTTTTTTAATGTGCATAGAACCAATTTATTATGATATACATATGGTATATTCTTGTTTTGTAAAAAGTCCTTTAATTTCTTCAAATTGATTTACGATTGTTATCGATAAGTCCGACTTCTGACTACCTGTTTGACTCTTTTTGTTTTTATCCTTCTTTGAATGTTTATTGAATCAATTTTTTATGATTGAAATTGCTATTATCTTTAACCTTAATATTATCCTTTAATTTCTTCAAATAAATTTTAAACAAACAGTTTTTTTTTGTTTCTCATGGTTTAGCTTAAAAAAAAACTTTGATAATGTTTTTCTTTTTGGTTTGAGCTTACTTTTGAAATGTTTTGTTAAAGAGAAGAATAAACCGCTGATAAGAATAAATTGTGGAAGGCAAGTTCAAGTTCTGGTGTTTGCCATTGCCACCAGATATCATTTGGTTAGTATTGTATTGTGATGAGAAAAACATTAAATATTATTATTTATGACGGGGACAGCGATTGCTGTTTCCCCCTCTTGTTGTACTATATCCGTTTGCGGCTTCATATCCAATAACCGTGCCACACAAAGCTTTTGTTATTTTGTTCTTATTATTATAATCGTGTTGTTGTTGGTGGATCTGTTGTGGCTGTGGCTTCAACTGGCGCTTGTTGTCATAATCTCTCTCTCTCTCTCTCTCTCTCTCTCTCTCTCGCTGTCCCCTCTCTGTCTTTGTGTGACTCAATTGGCGTACAATGGACAACTTTCAAGTGAAGTGAATAACACACTGGAAATATTAGAATCAAGTTTCTTTGCTCATTCATTCAGTTATTCCATATAGAGAAACAGCTGATCTTAGCAGTTTCTTTTCTTTTTTGTTGTTGTTGTTGTACAACTCGGATATATATGACACTTGATGTTCGTTATATTTGTATGTATGTGTGTGTGCTGCGATATTTTTTTTTGGTTGCTTGTCTGAGAATTTCGGTGGGAAAATGTATGAAGGAATGCTGAATTATTTTTTAATTGCTGCTTAAGAAGCATATTTTTTTTTTGTCGATATTTTAATTATTTTTTGCGGAAGTTTCAGCTCATTTTACGCACAAGTTTTATTTATATAATTACTATTTTTTTTTAAGTGAAAATTGTTACGAAGAGGATCACATAGAAAGTATAATCCCTATATGTATTCGAGCATTTGGACTTTGCTTGTTTCGAGTTAGTAAATGATTTTGAGATTTTTTTCTATCTTAATGGCATCTTCAACACGAACAAACACACACACACACACACAAACACACGCACACTCGTAGATTGTACATACAAGTACGCTGAAATTATAATTAACTTAATAAAATTATGATGAATGGATTGTGCGACGGACAGCGTTAATTGCATATTCATGCAAACAAGTTGCAACATTTGCCAACGACTCTCAAGGAAAAAACAGCAACAACAACAACTATAAAATCATCATTTAAACAAATTGAATTTGCATTGGCAAAAAAACATTCAGAGAAGAGTACCGAAAAGCATGGTTGAAATAGTATTAACATTGGGGCAACTCAACATTAAAAATAGAAAACTTATAAAATATAAAAATATATCAAGATTAATTCTTTTACAAGTTAAGCTTTAACTTGTTTATTTTTTAAGTTATTTAATAAATGATTTAATAATAAAAACTTGATTGAAAGGGGGCAACTACTGTCGCTATTGGCATGTATATTTAAAAATACATTTCAGTCAACAAATCGAACTGCACTAAAATGTTTTTATAATAAGTTAATAAGCGCGCACACCTGTTGCCAAACAACAACAACAACAAACGACAGTAATTAAGAGATTTACCTGTTGCCCCAAAGGAACGAAAGCCAGTTGGTTTGCCTGGTTTGCTTTTGCATTTTGATTTTTGTTTTGCAATTTTAATTGCTAATCGCAACGATTTGTATTTCTGCGCCAAAGTAATTTTATTTCCCGGAATGAAATCAACTAACCAACCGGCGCCAGTTAAATATCAAGTACTGAGAGAGGCTGGGCTCGGATGAGTCGTCTATTGGCTAATGAATAATGCAGTTAGTTGTTGCTTTATTATAATCCGAACTGATTGATTGCATTTAGCATGTGGAGGCATTTGTTTTGCTTAATGCATAAGAATTAAGTAGGAAACAAACAAACAAAAAATCAAGAATATTATAAATGTTTTAACAAACGTTTTAGAGACATTTCAAATTTGTTTGCTGTCGAAAATTTTACAAATTTCATTTGTAACTAAAATATATATAAAAAGATGCCAAAAATTAAATTCACAATGTTCAGATGTACTATATGTATATGTATATAGATACATACTGGCTGGCACAAAATTTTTAGGCACTTTTACTAAAAACAACAACAAGAACAATTTTAGCGCCTGGCTGGCGCAGTTTTCTCGAACTAAACGACAAAAAAAAATAAGAAAACATTAAAAAAAATGTTTTTGAGAATATAATTTTGAACTTGGCAGCAAACAGAGAGCGAGAGAGAGAGATGTATTGTTTTGTTGTATAGTTGGATGGATGGTTAGATGTTTTATGTTGCAGACTACTGAAAGTATCTGCAATTACATTTATCTATCTGTATCTTCTAAATGTAAATGTATCTGTCGTACGGTCAATGCACAAGCGTTGGCGTCGTCGTCTAAGCATTTTGGCCAGTCAGTGAAAATTGTTTGCTTTTGTTTTGTTTTTTGTTGTTTTTGTTTTTTTTTTTGGGGCTGACCAGCCACGTCACCATCCCAACAGCCCCATTATACAGCCGGGCCTCATCGCCGTCATCCATATGGCAAAACCTATTTTTAAATATGTTTTAATTATTTGCTGCCATATTCCTTAAAGCATTGACTATATACTACATACTAGCTATAGTCGTTGCCACCGTTGCCGTCTGCTGCTTCTTGGCTGTGCAGCCTAACAGTAATTTGGGACGCCAACAGGCAACAAGCAACAGGCAACATGTGCAACTACTTTGCAGCTTTCACGATTTGTTTGTGTTTTTTCTATCTTTCTCATAGGTTTTTTTTTTCACAGTTTTTCGTATTTCGTTCTCTTTTTTTTGTTGCAAAATACATTAAGTGTGAAGTTTCGGCTATAGAAATATTATTGTCGCGTCTCCCATAAGTGTCGCACATAGCATGTAATTTCTGCATCTTTCAGTCAACGAGAAAATGACACAGACAGACAAACAAACAAACAAATAAAAACACAACACCAAAAGATACCAAAAGAGTAAAACCATAATATTTTTTTAGGTTTCGAGACATATTAAAGTTGTGAATATAAATTCATTTTTGTGTTCAAAAGTTAAGAACATAAAGTTTGAATATTTTATAGAGTTTTTCAGTACCTTAAATATTTATAAAAAAAAAAATACTTTTTGACTATTTTAACAATTTTAAAAAATATTTATAGTATTTTATTCTGTTAAGAATTTGACTTAAAGAAATATTATTTGATTGTGAGGTGGAACTGTCCTTATTTTGATTTTTTAAACAGCAAAACATCTTACAAAACAAAACAAAAAATCTGGAACATAAAAAATTTAGTTTTCATTATTTTTCTCGACTTTGATATTAATTTTTTATTAAAAATAACAACAAACGAAATTTTAAAGTATTAAAAAATTGTCTTTCAGCATTCAAGCTTTTGTAAACAATAAAAATCTTTGACATAAGCTGAAATAAGATAGAAATGTTGATGCTAAGTTCAGTTCCCAAGGCCATTAGAACAAAATCTTAATTAGGTAAAATTTAAAAAAGAGAAAAAAACACTTTATTCTCACTGCTTTAGAACGAAAAGTATCCAATCATGTATTGCCTTGTGTTGTTCGTCATTACATGACAACTTTTATATGTTTGTGTTCATATTGTCAAACAATATCTTTTTTCTTCGGTTTATTGTCGTATCATTAAGTGCCGATACAAGTCGAATTGTATTGAATGCTGAATGCCGCCGCGCCCAACACCGAGCAACACCAACTGCATGAGGGAAACTCTAGACTCTAGAGCAAGATAAACAATGGTCAAATAGTAGTACATACAACAGTATTGCCGAGTAGCTGTTGAGTGTTCGTTGTGTCTCTTCGTCTGTCTGTCTGTGGCCTTTGTAGAATACAATTTCTATTTACCTAACTGGCAGAAGCAGCCAAGTTTTAAGTCGTTTCTTAACTAACATTCAGCGGGGGAAATGAAATGTTGGCTAAACAAACTGAAACGCCGATATGCTTATGCTCGCTTTACAGGCTTCTCTCTCTCTCTCTCTCTCTCTATTGTTGTTGTCAGGCATTCAGACGGTTGCCAACGAAGCGAGAAAAATTACTGTTTGTTGTACTTTCGAGTTGTTTATAAGTAGTTGTGGATTTGTTAAGTGAGTTTGTCAACATGAGGCGTGCGCACATCGGCATTGGCACATCGCGCACCATCACATTACAAAATACTGAAGAAAATACTGATGTGTGTGAAAAGCTATGGAGACCTATGCACTAAGCAAAAAAAAAAATTTAATCTAATTAAATTGCAGAGCTATAATCAACTTCGTTATACGAAAGTTTGTTATATTCGAATTTGACTGTAAATTGATTTTTAAAAGATTCACGAAAAAGCCCATAAGTTGGTATATCTTTACCAACCATAAACATAGCTAACCCTTTTTGTTGAGTGTAGCTGCACGTTGAAGCTAACGCTGCAAATGTAGATAGAGAGAGATACAAACAAGTATGATGAGGAAACCGTTAGAGAGGCACGTTACCTGGAAGCAGCAAGTCCAAAAACAGAACCAAGCCCAACCAAGCTTCAAGAGCGCTTCGGCACAGTATCCAAAATACCGATACACCAAGAAAAACGAAACATACAAAAAGCCAGCTACATAGCTAAAAAAGATGCGACGATACGAGACGACGACTGCAAGCATTTTTCTGCAGAAGTCCAAGTTGAAGTTGAAGTCGAAGTCGAAGCCGGCATGGGGGCTGGTAATTGTAATTGAATGCCAAGCCCGGCATGGTCACAAAGTATTCCTGCTGTTTGTTTGTTGGTTTGTTTTGTTTTTGTTGTTGTTTGTTTGTTATGCTTGTTGTTGTTTTTGTGGCTAAGTTTGTCTAGGCGCGCGGCGCACATTTATGGGTTGTTGTCTCCGCTAAAAACGGAACCCCAGACTTAACTTTATAACTCTGTCTCTCTCTCTCTCTCTCTTTCTCTCTCTCTCTGTTGCCTTTAACTTGAGAATTGTTTAAACTTTAAAGCTACTGCTTCGAACATCTTGTTTGTTGCTTCTGCATTGGTTTCTTCTTCTTACTACTTACAAGGTCCGGCAAATGGCAACGGCATTGCCAGCAATTACTCATTTATGGCCAGTTCATTTTTTTCTTTTTCTTTTTTCTTTTTGCATCGAGCTTCTACGTTTAGTTTTCTTTCCTGCCCCACCCCCCTGCCTGCTCTTCTTATTGATTTATGCATTGGTCGTTAGTGCGTGCGGTTTGTCCACTGCATTCATGCATAAATCGAGCTGCTATCTCTTTGCCCAGTTGCCCTCTGCCTCTTGGTATGTTTTAGCTTTGGTAGGCCTTTTGGCGTTCTTCTTCTGGGTGTCTTCGTCATGTTTTCTATTTATAAAGATTACTTGCAATTAAAAAAGGAGTCCAACAGATCTTTCTCTCTCCCTGGCATCGGCATCGCCATCGCCATCCTCATCATCGTCATGCAGTTTGAGTTGTTCTACTTGTTCTATATATGTTAACATATTTTACAATGTATCGCAGTCTGTCTCTCTCTTGTCAGTTTTGCCCGTTAACAGAGTTCAATTGCATTGATAGCCCCATCGGCGTCAAATACTTTTTCATGCTTGTTCTTCTTCGTGTTCTTCTTCTTGCCGTTTGGCAAGCTACATACATATCTGGATTTCCGGGTGTGTCAATGCCATCTAGCAACCTGTTGCTCAAAGAGAAACAGCCAAAGGAATGCTTGAATCTCAACCAGCTATTATTGGTGGTATTTTTTAATCATGCCAAAAATATTGAATTTTCAAATCAAATATCATAACCATAATGATATTAAATTTAGAAAATACTTTGCCTTTGTTAAGTTTTTATTCCTTTTAAGTAGATTTAGGTTGAAAACCAGAAATTCACAACTCTTTGAGTGTTCAAAAGATGAAGAAAACTATAAATTCCTAATAAAAATCGGTTAAGTTTTGAAGAAACTATGGCCACAAATTTATATGAATCTTAAAATATGAAAGTTTTGGATCTACACATCTTTTAATCATTTTTAAATGAATTTCCTAAAAAATAAATTTTTTGTAGATTATTTTTAGCTCATGCATACAAGTATAAAACTTAAGATTTTTATCACAAAATCTTTATATTTTCTGTTAATCTTGAACAATAAAAATTCCAAATAGAAATTGATTTTAAATGCTTTCAAATATGATTTGACAACAAAATTCGAAATAATGTCTACAAATGAATTCGAATAGTATTTTAATGATTGCGATTTGTTTTTTAAGGGAACCTTGTTTCAATTTAATAGTCAAATATAATAAGTAGTTTAAGCTCAAAGTTGACTCTGTTGATAAGAAAGAAGGGCCTTCTAAATTTTTTTTTTTTTTTTTGGCTCGTCTAACGATCTAGTACTCTGCTGGCACTTAAGTTTGAGCTTTGACGCACTATGGCATTAAGCTAAAAAAGCAATGAGCGCGCTGTCATTACAGTTTCTACAGCTAAACACAAATCAACCTTATCGAACCTCAATTGATAAGCTCACAAAACAAACTGAAAAATTTGTGTATGTTGGCCGCAATCGCAGCACGCAGCACTTCCCCATCCACAATTAAATATTTTCCATGCATACATATAGTATTAATATTTCGATTATCAGTTTACAGCCGTCATTTTGAGTATTAGTTTCAAACATAAAAACCTCAGCGACTTTTGGGGTTATCATGCTGATTATTTAATGCATTCATTTGACACAGTTTGACATATGCATTAGCTATGAGCTATGAGTGCTAGTTTTGTTTAATTACCCCAACTATTTAATGTGCTCTTATCAAACTAGAGTTTAGCTTTTGACCTCTCCAGTTTCGTGTTTATTGTCCATGTGATTAATGCATGCAGCATGTTTTTCGTTGGATTCCTAAACTTTGACACCAAAAAATAAAAAATCAAACTCAATAAAACAATTTCTAAATGCTCATTTGATGTTTATTAAACATATATTAAGTCGAATAATGGGTATATAATTTTAAATACAATTTTTAGTATCACTTTATCTAAATATATATATTTTAGACTATCTGTTTGTCAGTTTGTCGTCAGACGTCAGGCGTCTCTGGTCTAGCCATAGTAGATTGTATTTGTTTTTGCTGTTGTGTAGTTTTGCTTTCTTTCTTTGTCGCTTTTAGCATTTGCATCTAGCATAGCTAACATTTTTATAGCAATTCATGTTGCTTTTTTATTTTTTTGCTTGCATTTTTATTTATTTCAATTTTGATTTGTCTATGCGCGGGGCTCTTTTATTTTTTTTATTATTGTTTTGTGTGGCGTCGACGTCGTCGCCAAGTGAAACTGAAAATTGCAACTAAATGCCGTGCTCATCACTTGTAGACACTTTAGAATGTGCGCTGTGTATAAGTATCTATGAGATACATGGGCGCACACAGACTCGACAGACTCGACAGACTCGACAGACAGACAGACAGACTGAGACCAGACAGCAAATGAGACGCAAATGGAATGCTGAGGTGCTGCACAAATACAATACAAAAACACATACATACATTGTTGAAAGGTAACAAAAGGGCTAAGAAAAATATAAATAAAATCTATACGCCATTTAAAAAAAAAAAAAAAATATATAAAAAAGTTTTTTTTGTAAATGCAAAAAAAAGATAATGGAAAGTATTTTAAAAAAGTTTGTATCAACAATCAATATCTAGTTGTGTTTCTTTTTCTTTCTACAATCGATTGCCTTAACACATTCCCAGCAACAATCGGGAAACTTGCGTTTTGTATTGACCACATTTGGATTTGAGCATTTGGCAAATGGCGCTGGTTTTTGGCAACTGCAAAAGAAGAAGATTTGTTGTGTGTTCATTATTCATTTACTAGTATAACTAACAAAAACTTACAATTGAAGGAAACCATTGCCTTCGGTATCCGAGCAAACAAGCACGCCGCAACTATACTGATCCTGAACTTCTTCGCCAACAGCCATTTCTTCGCCATTTGGTCCAAGGCAACCCTTACCTTATAAAAACCCGTTCATCAATAATCAATAGTTTAATATTATTTCATTTATTCTTACTTCCTTTTTCAAGTTTTACCATTAGTACCAAAGCATTATTACTTGGCATTAGATAAAGTATCAAAATGCAAATCTTTAAAAAACTCTTCATTTTAATTCAGTTAAAACTCAATCAATGCTCAATTAGCTTCTAAGTGTTGCATATCCAATTGAAGTGGCTTTTATAGAAGAAATCTGAGTTAAAGTACGAGTATAAGTAAGGGTATAAGTTAGAGTATAAGTGCGAGTATAAGTACGAGTATAAGTACGAGTTCGTACCACAAACTGTACAAGGCAACAATTATTTTTTATATTAAATATGGGAAATGCATTGCAAGTGTATTAAATCTCAGCTGGTACACACAAATACCAAATGGGTAAACAGTCGACTTTATTTTTGGTGGAAGTTGGGGATGAGCACGTTATAAAAATTTATAAACATTTTCTTAAACAAACGTAAACCAAGAATTAAATTGTATATTATTATAATCAATTTAAGTTAATAAAAACTTGATTAAATTAAGCATTCAGGCTTAAAAACTCAATTCGTTAAAAAAGATATAATAAGGTCATAAAAAATCACTCAAAAATATTTTCAATTCCATTCTTAACATTCTTAAGCACCCGAGTCGATATAGAACTTAACTTTTTTTATCTTAAGAAGTATGATATATTTCTTACTTCCAAACGAAGACAAGTTTAAGCCTACAAATGAACAAAGATTTATTCCTTATTGGTTTCGATTCGAGGTTCGGTTTCTAAAAGATATCGTTAGGCTCTTCACATATTTATCCTAGTTTGTTTTGTAAGTAGTTTGTTCGAGAAACATAATCGCAGCACTTTCGAGCATTCAATCAAGTCGAAACATTTACAATTTTGAGAAACAAACAATGATAACTCTTCAATAATAATAAACTAAATATCGATGAGAATACAAAGAGCAATTCTGTGGCTGCTGTTGCTGCTTGCAATTTGTGAGTTTTTGCCTAAAACTAGCGCCATTAGCTATCGACTTGACAGGGTAAGTTGAAGATTAAGCTTAAGATACTATGGAAACTAAGAAAACTGCAAACCCCTTTGAAACAGCATTATCATCATAAACATCATGATCAACATCCAAAGCGCATGGTTTGGCCACCAAATATGTATGCGGATTTTGCAGCCATTAAATATGATCCAGCTGGAAATGATGTCGCCCAGTTGGATGGATCTGGTGGTGATGGTAATGGTGATGCCAAAAATGGTGATGGCAAAACTGGTGATGGCAAAAACAATAATTGCATGCAAGCCGCCCCATGTGATGTGAGCAAAATAATGAAGCCTGGCGATCCCAAAGAGAAGTCGTCGAGCATTGCCATTAAAGCTGCACAGGATGCCAAGGCGGCGAACGAGGCACAACAGGCGGCAGGACAATTGGCTGCCCAGCACATCAAACAGGAGCTGGCCGAGCGGGCATTTCAATCGGCCAAGGCTGCCGAGGCGGCATTAGCCGGCAAGCAAATGGTTGTCCAGCAGCTGGAGCACGAAATGAACGAGGCCCAAGCTGTTGTCGAAGAGGAAAACTCATCGCTGCAGAACACCGAGAACAATATGAATATAGCCGTGGATGCCGCTCGTGCTGCCACCCAACAATTCGACACACTTGCAGCACTCGAAAAGTCCGTTAAGGATAATCTATCCAATATTCAGACAGTTGCGCTGGGCGCGCAGCAGGAAATGACGGCGAAGGTGCAACTAATGGAGGCGGCCAGAAATCGTTTGACCTCGTTGCAGAAACAGTTGCAAAGTGCACGTGAAGATTTCGAGAAGACTAAACAGGCGGCGTACCGAGCTGCCTGCGCTGCCGTCGAAGCAAAACAAAAGGCATCCTCGCTCGGCGAGAAACGTCAGAAAAAACGGCAACGTCAAGGCCAACAAATTGCCATAACGAGCCGCCATTTCTAAATGACAATTGAGTTATTCGAAACAACAAAAAAAAAAAAAACATTTTCATTTGTTTTTTTTTCTTTTTAAATATGTATAGACATAATTTATATATTTTTTTATTATTCGTATTGATTGAGTATTAATATAAATCTGGCTAATTAGTTTTTGGTTTGTTTAATATGTTTTCGAGTGTTGACCGATAGAACTCAACAGCATTCAATACTCAACATTTCGAAAAACAATATTAGAAAGAATATACTCCTTAAGAATCGATTTGCATATAAGTAGCCCGGTTAGGGTATCCAACATTCGTTAGGCCATTCTCTTATTAAAGAAGTCCGTTATGTTAGTCAGAAAATGACTAAACTCGAGTCGTGCTGACACACACACAATTGATTTTATTTAAAGCTTAATGTAGAATTATTTAAGCATTATTTTGTTGCAACTACTTATCACTATTTGAACTATTCACAATATGAAAGAATGTTTTTGTGTAATTCTTTGAAATTTAATTAGATACGCAAGCTTTATCAATTTGTTTCGTTAAAAAAATAGCCTCAACAGATGCTTAAACACTTGTAAGAAGGGAGATTCGATATCCCTTCAATAACGAAACTATATAAAGCCAAATGCATAATATTAAAAATAGCAGTTCGAATTTTTGCATTGACTGTGCCGTTCGTTTCACAAAGTATATAAAACATGAAAAATTATTATTCAAAAATATTTTGTTTTTTAACTGTATTTGTTTGCTGCACCAAAGCGTTAGTTCATTATACTAAATTGGACAAAGGAAGTAATAAAATGAATATTTTTGAAAATTGATTCTTTGATTAATCTGTTGGTGTTTATTGTGTTTTAAGCGGATGGTTGCAAAACCAAAGCAGTTGATGGCAAAGGAGGAGGAGTGGAGTTAAAAGTGGGACAGGTTGCTGATGACCCGAACACGTGTGGCGTTATCGTTTGTCAAGATAAAAACGGAGCTGCTCTAATATACTAGTAAGCTTCAATCTATCTATCGGCTTTTATAGTACATACCATATCTCATTCTATCTTGACGCAGTTGCCAGAGACCAGCGCGCTTTGAGAACTGTCAATCGGATGGTGTATCGACAACTACACCCTGGCCAGAATGCTGCTGGAAGTGTGTTCAATATAAGGCCTGTAGTGCAGCAAGAAGTGCCTCTGGCGCTGCCGATGGTGCCACTGGCGCTGGCGATGGTGCCGCTGGCGCTGACGATGTTGCCGCTGCTCGCAGTCATCGTGTTGATGATGATGATCATGATGATGGCAAGGATAATGCAACTAAATCACATGCTAAAGGTGGCAAGGATGATAAAATCAAGAAACCAGTTAAAGGTAGCAAGGATGATGCAAGTAAGAAACCTGCTGAGGATGACAAGGATGATGCAAGTAAGAAACCAGATAAAGGTGGCAAGGATGATAAAAAGAAGAAACCTGCTGAAGGTGGCAAGGATGATGCAAGTAAGAAACCTGCTGAAGGTGGCAAGGATGATGCAAGTAAGAAACCTGCTAAAGGTGGCAAGGATGATGCAAGTAAGAAACCTGCTGAAGGTGACACGGATGATGAAAATGTGGAACCTACTGAAGATGGCACGGATGATATAACTGAATCACCTACTGACGATGGCACGGATGATGTAAGTACGGAACCTGCTGAAGGTGGCAAGGATGATAAAAATAAGAAACCTGCTAAAGGTGGCAAGGATGATAAAAATAAGAAACCTGCAGAGAAGAAAAGATTTAAAAAGTATAAATAAAAAATTACCAATACAAATAACTAATTAGTTGAAGCAGTTACAACTCAATAAATTGACTTAAATTTATCAAAACTTATCAATGATCTTAATGATGGAACATGGTACAGGCAAACTTGGATAGTGTGAACAAAAACCAATTCAAAATTTAAATATTTGTTCACACTATCCAGGATTGCCTGTATTGTATTTTATTTAAAAATATAAAACTGTAGTTTTTATCAAACAAAGCATTATTGAAACTTAAGAAACCACATCGATCCGCATGGATTGGGATCATATTTCGATTTCTGTGTAAAAAGTTGAATTTAATTTAGTATTTGATTATTCAGACGAACTTTCATGAAACGTTATAGAGATGGTGTTTAGTTAATGTTTCTCGAATCTAAGTCGTTCGATAGAAAACTTCATTCTACAGAAGTTCGTTATATCGAAGTTCGACTGTGTATCCATATTAATATCTGATAGGAATCATACACAGTTGGTACACTGTTCAAAAATAAGATGAAAAAAAATAAATAAAACTGCAATAAATGCACTTCATTTTCATCATAAATGTAGCAAAGCTAACCCCAAAATGCACAACAAAGAAAAATGCAATCGTAGAAATGTGAGAAGACAGGAAAGCAAATTGAAGTTTGGGTGAGGATCAACAATGAAATTTATTCCTTTCACCCTCCCCGACTCGTTCTTTTTTTTTTTAATTAGTCGCCTCGGGGCGAATGCTTACAATCTGAAAAAACCAGGTTCCAGGTTCCAGGGAACGAACGGACCTAAAGCTTAAAGTGGTAGGAAAGGAAGGAAGGAAAAAGGGTGTGGTCCTTCAACACAAAATAACCAAAAAAAAAAAAGGCAAGCGAAAAATTGAAATTAAAAAACTACAGGAGACTTTTACGGCTTACGCATGTATTTGTATTTGTATGCGTGGCTGCGTATCAATGTCTGTAGTAGTATTAGTAAAAAGAAGTTGAGAACCGGACCTGACACTGATCTGCGCGCGGCAAAGCAACGGGCAACAAATATAAAAGTACAAAAAAAAAGTAAAATAAAAACTTTTCAAACCCAAAAATATGTGTGTGTTTCGGCTAATGATAACATTGTGAGACCCTACTGAACTTTAAAAAAAAAAAAAAAAAACTAGTCTTAAATATTTGCTTATGTTAAACAGAGTAGGAAATCATATTTTTGAATAGATCTTTTTTTTGTTGAATTTTTTAAACTTTATTTTTGCATGATACAAGTTCGAACCGAATTTTGTGTAGGGTGCCGGCTGCGAAACGAAAGAAATCTCGTTGCTCTCATTAATTGAGTGAACATGTCGAAAAAATGGACAGCCAGGCAACAGGAGGGAGAGAGAGTGAGAGTGAGAGAGAAGCGCGACGCAATGAATAACAGAATACATGCCATCCTCAAGTCACAACACATAAAAAAGCTAACCTGGTAAAAACAAAAAAAAAAAAACAGTTCTGCGACTTTTGGTTGTTTGGGTTTATTTTGTAGAGCCTTTTTTCATGCAAGTGTTTTATTGCTACAATGTTTTAAACGTAAATTGGAAAAACATACATACATGTTAACTTAAGCAGTTGCTACGTAAGTCAAAATGGCATAGTTAAAGTAACGCGCTTCAAACAACAACCGATCGAACGTTAAGCAAAAACCATGCGGTCGCAACATGTTTGCGGCGAGTAAGATGACTACAGTCTGGTCTAAACCGACTGTGGCGCATATAAGACAAAGCGAGATGGCGCTACTTGCAGGCAACAACATCAACAGAAAGCAAATGTCAAGCTAATAGAAATGCGACAACAAATAAAACACACAGCGGGTATAGAGCAAAAGAGAAAGAGGGAGAATGTATGAAAAGAACTTCTCACTCGCTTGCGATTATCATAGTGACAGAGAGTAAGAGAGAGAAAGGGAGAGCGCCAAACAAAAGCACATGTTAACGAGCTTCAAACATTTTCGTACAATTCTCTCACAATCAGACTGCAACATGTTAATTTCAACAGGCAACTGGCAACGGGTCGAACGCAACAAAATTGGTTGCAAACGAAACTTTACTTATGTACATTATATCAAACTTGTTTCCCTTTTTACCGTTACAGTCGATCGTGTGCCGCGTGCGCTGTTGGACGTCTTTGTTCGTTTAGCAGTTTCTCTCTCAGTGTCAAGGCAACCAAAAAATGTGTTAACACCCGGGTGGAGATCACCACATAGAAGCCACTACAAGCAACTTTTGCTACCCATGTTTAAAATAGTTATTGAGGAACCTTTGAAAAAAAAACTATTAAACTTGTAAAAAAAAAACTCTCAAAACAGTGCGTGCTTAACGACAAATGTGTGAAATGTGTCTTTAAAAAACTAAAATGCAGTAAACTTGAAAATATTTCGTGATATTTGTGATGTGAGTCCAGGATTTTAAGACCTTGTCACCACATTTGTGACATAATCCACATAATATTAACGCAAAAATGTTTTAAATGTCGGACCTTTACACGTGTTCGGTTTTGGGATCATGGGATTGGGATAATGGTGTCCAGGCATTAAATGCAATTTAGCACACTTAACTTAATATTAATTAACATGCATTCTCCATATTGTGATATTATCACGAACAAAATACGACGAAGAAATGATTTAAAAATTAAAAATGAGCATCACGTCATGGTTTCATAATTAAAACCAAAAAAAAAAAATTATTAATAAAATTATGAAAATGAGTTTGCAGGTAATATACAAAATTGTCTATAATGAATACCTTTTAGAAATTTTCAATTTTTTTGTTCAAATCAAAGCTGTTAAAAATTAAATTAAACATGCTTCTCAAGGTCAACAAAAGCGCGGCGAAATGAGCCAGAGAGACATGTGTTTGAACAAAAATTCCCTACACATTATTAACAGTAATAGAAAAAAATCAAATAGAAAACAAAACATTTGTTTCCTGACCCAATTTGAAGGCACACTACATAATTTCAATTAAAATCTGATAAATCAGTGACGTGATCGACGGCAATGTTAAATAAATTGTATCATTCAAGCGCGCCCACAAACAAATATTTATGTTTGTTCGGTCATACGTAATTTTAATTAACGACATTGCACTAATATACTTGTCGTCAAACACGCGGCTGAAAGGTTCGATGTTGCATCGCTTGGTTCGAAGACATCTTACAGCTGTTTGCAGTCGTAGTGTGCGTTGACAATAGCACCACGCGGTCAGCACGTTGCTGTTAGTTTACAACAATCAATTATGATGATATTGTTATCTTTTGTTTGAAAATTTGCAAATATTTACTTGGTGCGATACGACTACAATGCGATATTGCTAATGATACATTAAGTGAGTTGTTTATTTGAACAACAATGCTTATAATACAGAGCTTAAGCAATTGGTTCGATGTTGCGTGCTAACCGTTTGATGTTGCCATGCAACCAGTTGCTTCGCTCTCAACAGTGCCAATGTGAGTTAACATTAACATAATGTGACAACTTCACTGTTAGTTTGAATTTCCGCCCGCCTGTTTCTAAATTTTGTTGCCGTCGACCGTCGCGTTTCTCAATTCTTATTTGGTGCTCGATCGCGACGGTTAGCACCGCTTCGGTTGCTTTCGCACAAAGTGTTTAAATGTGTGTGGTGCGCCAGCTTGTATGTGTGCATTTGTATTTCCGGTGTCAAAAAGCATAATAATACGTATAAAGTGTCAAGGCAAAGATTCAATTAACGTTTATCCATTACACGCAAGCAAAAAATTAACCAAAAGAAAAAAAAATGAATATCGAGCGTCGCGCATATTTGCATTTCTACAAAATGTATGTGGTATGTACTAGTAGGTGTGTTCGTTTTTGTGTGTGGCTTTGCGCGAAACTGGCGCCAACATCGATTTAATTAGAAATACATCAACAACAAATAATAGCGCCGTCGTGGACAGACAAACACACACACATCCACGCACACAGACGATAGTTGCACTTCTATTGAAAATAGTTGCTGGTAGGCGTTGCTTTTTTTGTCGCCTGATTTTGATTTTTTTCTCTCTCGCCGCCTCGCCTCTTCGGCGACATCACGCGGTTCGGGTACAAAAGTTAAGAACTTTGGCGGCTGCTGTTGGCGTCGGCGGAAACACACACACCCGTAAACAAAGAAAATCAAACTCGTTACATTATAAAGAAAATATATATCGGTTGATCATAAATAAATATAAATAAAATATGTGAATCAAACAATACTTACTCCTTAAAAGGACATCTGTTCACATCTTACCGGGCAGCATTAGATTCTTGATTTGAATAATTCTAATACTGTCAGGTAAAGATGTCGTCCGTGGCCTTATCCATCATATATAAATATAAAAAAGATGCAAACCAACAAAAAAAAAAAACGAAACGTTAAACGCCGAAACAAGTTTTTCAAATTGTGCGTAAAAGGAAAAACTTGCCAATAGGAAAAAAACTAAAAAAAAAGGGAGAGAATTCGTTTTGCTCTCTGCATGCCGAACCCAAAAAGACGAGATATGCCGAAAAATACAAAAATGAAAAAAAATAAAATTTCAACGCGAAACTATTTTTTCTTTTCATTTCTTTGAATGACATCAGTTTTAGAGATCTTCAATGTCGCCGGGCCTGCTTTATACATATATGTATATGTACATGTGTGTGCAGGTAAACATTATGGTATCCATATAAAAAAATATATATGTATATACTTATGGTAAGGCTACTTCAACACGCCCCAGTTTTCTCTTTATATCTTAACCAGTTTAAACTGTAACAAACAAACAATTAACAGCATAAAAAAAAAACAATTGTCGTTTGTTGATATCCGACCGAAAAACCTAATTATGATCCATAGTTCGTTAAAAAAATAGCAGGTTTGCATTTGACGCAGCTTTGCATTTTTCTGCTATAAAAATGGTAAAATATAAAGATCGTCAATACATAAGTCAAGATCGTTCAGTATTTGTTTGAACTTTGAAAGCCAATTTTTAATTCGATGTTTCTTAACTATGGCCTAAATTACCAAAAAAAAAGAAGATAACTTTAGAGCTTTCCACATAGCAATAAACCCATAATTCGACATTCCATCACATTGACATGCATATTTACTTAGCTAATCAAATATGTAGGCAGAGATGAGTTAACTGTTTGACTATACTAGTCTCATCTTTGAGTTGTTGGGGTCAGCTCAACCAACATTCAAAAGATAAGATTTAACGCTTCTCAAAGCTAGAAAAGACTGTCTATAAAAGCCAAAGCCAAACAACGTAAGCCAATTGTCAAGTGTCTCATACAGACAACCAACTGTTTTAAAGTCTATATATATGTATATACATATATAGTACAATACAGATAATGCTTACTGACATACTAAAAGAGTTGTTGTACACATAAACATTTGGTTGTTAAACGTTAAACATTGCTTTTAACATGTTTACAGTGCTGCACATTTGTCAATAAATGGGAAGGGTAAATCTAATCAACCTAAAAAAAATGCCACAGTTGCAATATTGTACATAAGAGTAAGTGTGTGTTTGTTAGTGTGTGCTATAGTCGCCACATCGAGAAGTTTCTTAACGTAAAACGTAACCGTAACGAATATAACACCTGTTAATGAACTCAGTAGAAGCGATTCTAATGAAGAAGGCACACGTTCTTCACCTTCTCTTTACACATGTTTGGAACAACAAACTTGGCTTAGAAACAGCTTAAGCCAACATTTTTCCTAATTGCAAACGTCAAAATCAATTAAAAGTTCTGTCCCTGACTCGTTTGTGTTTCATGGCATTGAATGCATTAAACTTTGCACTCCATTTGCAATGTTAATCTGTATCTAATTGTGGTGCTTACAAACTGCAACTAATCTGTGTTAGTTTCTATATAGATGTGGAACAAATATGTTCGTACTTTTTAACGATGCCACGACTTTTATTAAACATTTACTAACAATCCAAAAAATATTAGCACATTTAACGTAATTCAAACAAACGATTTTGTTGTCTTATTTTTTGCTTTAAATACTTTTATTATATAGAAATCAAAATAAGAATTTTATTAATTATTAAAGTCTATCTGTCTAGCTTAGAAAAAAAGTCTTACATCAGTTCTTACATATTCATAATCAATTACATTAAAGAAAAATCGTTGTAAAATTTCATCCAAATTTGCAGAGTATTATTGAAACTTTTCATTCACAAATGAGAGTTTCACTTTTACGATAAAAAAAAACACCCATTTAATTGACAAATTAAAATACTTATCAAGATGTAATTAATTGTTTTGTTGTATCCTATAAATACTTTTATAATGCCATGTCACGATAAAATACTATATAATGAAAATAAAATTTCAGCTTGATAAAGAAATAATCATCAAATGTACTTTTATATATGTATAAATAATATAAAATGTTCGGCTGATCGAGTGTGATTCAGAATTTCACAACTTAATTGCAAATTTTCTAGACTAAACAAACACTTAGACAACTATTATATAATATGTACACTCACACAGTTAGTTAAAATAGTATTAGGACTAATATCACGAAAGAGAAAGAGAGACGAGGGCAATCCGTTGGCAATTGTGAAAAAATAAAACAACCATTGCCGATAGTAAAATAAAAAAAAAAACCACTTCACAGCTGAATGATATATGGTAGTAGTACTCGAAAGGGGGGGGATGGGATGAAGGTATCGATTTGCTTTTCAATGTTTTAATCAACATAAAATATGACCAGTAAGATCCACCGCGGCGACAATCATATAACGATCCTAAACAAAAATCTTGCGTAACCGGCATAATCGAAAAACTTATATTTTCGTATCAAGACAGATTTAATCACTTGACCCAAATACTTAATTATTTATTTAACATTTACTTTTATTACAATTAAAGTTTTTTAAGGTTTCCATCGAAATAATAATAAGTGTATTTCTTCTATTAAAAACAAACATTTCTACGTTTCTATAAAAACTCTGATCGCATCTTATCGCAGACCTTTATGGACTGGACAAAAGGTATCTAATCATTTGGTAAGTATCTAATCGAAACTTTGGCTATATTGATAAAGTATTCGTTAGACTCGTGATCCGCAAAACAAAACTCAACGAAAGTTCTTTAACGGTATATAATAATTCGGAGAAACCCAATAAAAATATCTTAACGCAATTCATTGAGATAAAATTCCAGAATGTGACAATCATCATCATTCAGCAAAATTCAGCTGATATTTCAAATCAATTTTAAAGTTTAACGAACTCGACATGTAAATAAAAATAATCGTGGCCAAGAAAAACAAAAACCCAGCTTAGACCAACTGGGCCGCCCGTTTTCTTTGGTTCTTCTTCTTCTTTTGGTTCTATTGCTGTATGCATAAATTAGTTAAACACTAATTTTCAATTCCGATTTCAGTCATGCAAATGTTAATTGACCACTTAACTTAAAACTTCATAATGATCTATAATAAGTCCCAGCACGATGTCGACGATCGAAGATCGTTCAAGCCAGCGACAACTGTAACCAAGAAAGCCAAGCTTCGAACTTAACTAACCAGCTTCCCATATAATCGTCTTATGTTCTCTTTCTCTCGCCATCTCTCTCTCTCCCTCTTTTTGTCTGTCCCGCGAGAAACGTGTAAAAGATATAACAAACTGTGTGCTGTCTATAACAAACTTACTTAGCACAAATTACGAATACGACCGTATAACCATGCGAAACCTGAGAGCCCCCTCAAGCCGGAGGCTTTTAACTGTTCATTAATGATCTTTTCTGCTAGCTCTGTTTTGTTTTTTTTTTTCTCTCTTTTTTCTCTTTTTCTTATGCTTCTCTTTTATTAATACCCTCCCATGCCCATTAAAATGTCTTATAGAAGTGTGCGTGCTGTCAACATAACAAAAAAGCAGAACAAGAACAAAAAGAAGATGCTATTAAATACAACTGTATATAAAAATTAAGTATAACTACTTAAGCTACTTAACATCGTTTTTTTTCGGTTTTTTTCGGAGCAGCATAAAATTTTAAACTGCTTTAAACAATTAATTATTTGCTTAATGAGTCATACATAAACTAAGTCCACAAACCTTTAAAAAAAAAAATATTTAAAGTTTTACTAAAACAATTTGAAGTAGAAATATGTACATATATTAAAAACAAAGTTATAGAAAAAAAATCAAGTTTTTGTATGCCTTTAATTTATTTTTTAATACATTTAATGTAAATTCAAATAAATAATAAAATTATTTTATTAATGAATCCGAAAAAAAACAATTGCTATTATTAAAATTTTTTATATATAGAAACCAATTCAAAGCATTTTTAACGAATATGCAGTTATTATTTTTATTTATGAATAAAGAAATGATTAACAAAAAACAATTTTATTTATTTTGCTTAGAATCTTATTATTTAATCTTCATCAATTTGGTTTTAAGGTAAAAAGTATTCGAAACAATTGGCAAGCGAGAAAGTTAATATTATGAACGCGATCAATTGAAATCCTTATATACCCTCCATACCGAATTTAAGGTCTATTCAATTTGGCTGGAATTTTTATAAGGTTCAAGTCATTGTTGTTTTTTTTAAAAAAAAGTTCGTAAAACCAGCATTAAACAAATGTTTTTTGCTTAATTGATAGCCGACACAAAAAAAGTTAGGTGTGAATTTTACAGTGATTGATCAATCACGAAAAATATGTTCTAAATGGAAACAAACAAAGATGTGCCTATTGCTTAGTCATGGGTTATAGCCAAAGCTAATTGAGTGATTTGCCGCCGCATTCGATGATGAAATGGGTCAAAAGAGTAACGAAGCCAGTTGCAGCGGCAGCAGCAAAACTATATTAGCGTTCATTTATCACAACGTGGCAAACAGCGGATGCAGCCGCATGACTCGTGCCACCAAACAACAACAACAAAGAAGGTACAAAAAAACTGCTGTGCCATGTTAAACAATTGGCTAGAACCAAAATGCCTAGCGCAACTAACTTCTTATTCTTCCTTCATTCTGCTTCTTCTTAGCCACAGACAATTGAACGTTCAATTTGAAGGTAGGCATTTCAATTATTGCCCCCCTCCCCTCCCCCCCTACCTCTTCATTCACATGAACTAGTAAACTTTTGGAGGAGGCACGGCTGCTCTTTGTGGCTGCCACTTGGTGGCTGCTACGCCTCGCTGATTATCAGTCGGCGTTGGCGGTGCATCAAATTAGCATTGTAACCATGCCCCTGTCCCAACTAAGTACCAACTGATGATGCCCCCAAGCAGTGGAATGCACACTTTTCCAATCAACTATCCAAATATATATATATATATATATATATATACAGTACGGCCTCGCTAAACGCAACCTTAAAAGATTTGGATCATTGCGAAAACTTTTCTGTAAGCCAAGAGCACTTTTTCCAAAAAGGAGATGCGTTTGCTAACCATTGAAATTAAAGAAAATTGAACAAATTTGTTTTCAAAGCAAAGATTTCATTTAGTTTCTGAAAAAACTAAGGAATTGTCTAAACTTTGAAACAATTTCTTTACAAAGTTGCGTTAAAAGACTTGTTTTTTTTTTTAAGTTGCGTTAACAGTCTAAAATGTTAAGATGCTACGTGTACTAAGAGTTGCGTATAGCGAGGTCGCACTGTACATCATAGTTATGTAACTGTAGTAAGTCTGGCATGGTTAAAGCTGCGGGCTTCATACCTCTTTTTGAAAATGTTTGTGGTTTTTATTTATTTATTATTGAATCAAATCAAAAGTCAATCCGTTTTCTAGCTTTAAAAAATTCTGTCAACCATTGGAACTGAGCTAATGAGAACTGTTGCTAAACTGTTTGTAAACAAGTCTTATTAAGAACTTAGAAGGAACAATAAACAATAAACGAACAAAAAGTAAGTAAAGTTGCCTGTATAAAGAAAGGTTTTTGTTCAAAATATTTTAGTAAATATGTCAAACGTTTTAATTTTTGACAACTTTATGACTGGATGGAAAGTTTCACTGCCAAGTCTCTTTTTTTTTATATGAAAATAATTATTTTTTTAGACCAATTAGCTATGCTGGCTTTTAATCATGAATTGTTATACATTGCTTTGTTAATGAAACCTGTATGTACATATGTATAACAAAAAGGGCAACCATTATAATTTAGAAGCGAATGTTTGTTGTTGTTGTATGCTTATCACAATATTAATGTATCGGGGCCACGTTATAAGCAGCAGCACCTGGTTTGAGCCACGCTTGTGTGGCTAATAGGCTAGGCCATGCTACTAATTAACTGCATTAGCATTTTACTTTATTTTTTGACATTTTTATTTTTGTTATGTCGAACTAATTGCAATAACAAAGCGTAAATGATGCTGAACAAATTTCATTTTACATGTAGATCAAGGAATTTACTTAGCTGCCTGACACAAGCTGATTGCTACAAGCGCGCACACACATACGCTAAGCACAGCATCGAGCAATTAGCTTGTCTAAAGATCTGCGCTTTATCATTATGAATATGCATGAATTACTTCCATAAACGAACTGCTAAGCCCCGACAGCTAAAAACACAAATACACACAATAATATAAGACACACTATTAACTAACACAGACACAAGTGAATACACATGTATGTACATATGCACATAAATTTAACACGTAAAAAATTAGATAAATTTGCATAGAAATTGCAATGAACCTTAACTCAAAAGTGGCAGATCAACAAGAAGAGAGGTGAAGGAGGAGGAGGGCGAATAAGCAAAATAAAATATATACAAAAAAAAAAAAACAAAAGCAACAACTAATAGCTAGCAGCAGGTGGTAACAGGTTAATACTTATTAAACTAGCCAACAAACAAATTAGTTTTTGACATTTGGTTTGAAAAAATATATAAAAAAAAAATAAAATAAAAAAATATAGTATAATTGACTAAAACAAATGTGTAAGAAAATGAAAATAAATTGAAGGGTAAGATTAAAAAAATAATTACGATAGTATAAGTATAAGTAATTAAACAAATAAATATTTTACTATTGCTTTATTTGAATTTGTTTTTATACATAACGAAAATATTATTAAAACACTTTTCTCTTTTAAAAACTAAATCAAAGCATTCCTTCTAAAGGATTTATAATAAAGTTAGCAAAAACCAATTTTTAATTTTTTAAATTTCTTCAAGTTTTGTCGCCATAAATTAGGCATTAATATATATATATAAAGTTCATTGCTATGTTGCACAGTGTTTTCTTGCATGTTGCATGTGTGTACTTGCCATAGTTGTTGTTGTTGTTGTAGTTGGTGTAATTAAGTATTAGCTAGCATTCGTAACCCGTAGCTGCCAAACGACATAAAATACACTCACAAGTGCAAATGAACAACAACAACAAGAACAACAAAACTGAAAACTAAAAAAAAGAATAAGATAAAATTATATTTTAGCCAGCCTGCGCAGCGGCTACTGTTGGCCATACAATTAATGCATTTTGGCTTTTAAGATATTACGATTTTTTGTTGTTTTTTTTTTTTTTGAATTTCTCGTTTATATATTTTGATTTTTATTTTTTTGCTTATTTATAGCACAAAAAGGTTGTAGCAAGTTTGCCGACCGACCGGGCAACCGAGCAGAGCAACAGAGTTATTAATGCTTTGGAATTTTCATAATCGAAACGAGTTTTCAACCCGGCAGCCAGCCAGCAGTCAGCCAGGCAAGGAAGCACGCGCGTTTTTACTAATACAACGGACGAGACGGACCTTCGTTCAGTGCTCCCTCCTCTAAGATCTGTGAGATCTTGTCTTGTCTCAGTATGAATAGTTGTTGTTCTCCTCTTTCTCTCTCTCTCTCGAAGTTAACGAACAGGCGAGGGGTCTGTGGGTTAGAGTTATAGCAAAACAAGCACACGCCTTGCGCGAACAGGTGAAGCGTTTAACTGTACGTCGGCGCAGTCTCAAGAGTCAAACGATCAAAAGAATGATAGGTGGGGATGGTGGGGTATATATACCAGAGAGGGGCAATATATACCAACAGCCTGACCAGGCCAATTGACTTTGGTTGAGTTGTTGTTGCTGTTTGGACTTTGTCTGGTTAGTGCTTGTACTAGAGTTGCTTACAGCAAAGCAAAGCCGAGCCGAGCAGAGAACAGAAATGCATTGCAATTTCATTTCAATGCCTTTTCATTGTGATCTTTATATAAAATCATATTTCTTTATATAAACTCAAACAGAAATTAGCAAAATCAGTTAGAAAACAAAGTTTGAATTCTTTGAATGCAAAAAAAGATGGAAATATTCAGGTTTTTTTTAGTTTTTGTTTTTATTAAAAACTCATGACAGAAAAGAGAGGCAGACACAAATATCATACGCAACGCCGTCGGCTTTCTCACAGACGTTGCACATGCCACGACGCAAGTAGCACCAACACCAACACCAAAATTAACCTGCTCGACATCGATGGATGGCAAAAAATACAAAAGCTGTAATTTGCTTAAAAGCAGCGAGAACAAATAAAAGGTTTCAATGGCTCGGCCTAAAGACAGGCATATTCACAAGATAATGAGCCGAGAATGACGGCTATAATATTCAACTCAAACTCGAAGAAACTGACAAGCTCAAACTCTCTCTCTCTCTCTCTCTCTCTCTCTGCAGGCCGAAACAGAAGAAGAGATCAGTGACAAGTGCATGTTTACCATGCCGACAGCTGCCGCATTTAAGAACGGTGCCCCCAAAGGGAAGCGGCATCATCATCATCATCATCATCAGCTTCATTAGCAAACTGTGAATATGTATTTGTTGCCCCGACATACTAGTTACTAGTTACACATATCATAGTTTTTAATTAAGTACTTGTTGGCCTTTTGGCTTGATGCGTTGCGACGCTTTTCTAGCCATAAGATAAAGTGGCTAAGATATTATACTGCAGCAGGAAGAAAAAAACCATCATAAAAATTAAATAGTTAACAAGCTGCAACGCTCTGGTTAATGAAGACGATATTAACTTTCGATATCGGTTGGGTTTTGACAAGTGAATTTTATTTCAAAAGCAATTTTCTCAAAGATTCCATTCCGAAACTGAAGTGTTTCCAAGGGAATACAATGAGAATGTCAGGATAAATAAACTTTTGAAAACAACAAAACAATAAATCAACAAATGAATGCTAGAAAAATTATGCTTTTTTACTTTTCGCTTATTTAAGAACATTTATCAGCAACTTGTTGACTCAAAATACTTAAACATTTATCGCCCTCAGTTGTCGATTTGATTTGTACCAAAAACGTTATCGACTTATGTTTCCAATAAATCCTGTTTTTTTTATTAACTTTTCATAACAAAATTTCATAATTTTTACACAAAAAAAATTATTAACCAACACTTTACGCCTTTCGAGCATATTTTGAATAATTTTAATTTCATGATTAAAGATTAGGCAGCCAAGTAAAGCACATAATTCAAAATCAATTGAAGTCTTTGGGGGGATGGGGGGCAGTGCAAGAAATTAAACATTAGGCAGAATACCACACACACACACACCAACTATACCATGCGGCATGTAAAAAAAAACAAAGAGTTTGGTGATAAATGCTTAAAGGCCTTCAAGCGCAACATCGATAAAGCCGGCGCGCTGCATCCACACCCAAGAAAACTGGAACTGTGACCGGGACCGGGACCGGGACTTGAGACTGGTATTGG
This sequence comes from Scaptomyza polygonia, assembly GCA_035044585.1. Taxonomy (NCBI): domain Eukaryota; kingdom Metazoa; phylum Arthropoda; class Insecta; order Diptera; family Drosophilidae; genus Scaptomyza; species Scaptomyza polygonia. The sequence continues at coordinate 66,965 of JAWNNU010001458.1, read as the reverse complement.
AAGTGGGACTGGTATAGGAACCGGCAATGCGAGCTTATCAAAAAAGAAAAATGAAGAGAGAAAAAATAAAATGACCAAAGGAATTTTATTCATGAAATATTTTTTTTTTTTTTCAGCTGGTTGGTGTGATGAACTGATGGCTTCTATTCAAAGAGAGCGAAGCCCATATCGTCATCTTCAGACTCAGACTCCTCTTTCTTTTCGTCTTTCGTTATCTCCTTTTTGTCACCACCGGCAGCAGCGGCAGCAGCAGCAACAGGTTGGCTGCTTGTTGGGAACAGGTTCAAGTGGTTGGGCACATTAAGTAAGAAGTAGTATTATACATTAGCGTGATAAAACTAAAGTATTTTAATAATAATAAACGACGACGACCCACATACAATGTTGCAACGTTTGCTACCAACTTGCAACTTGCCCTCCAAGTTAAGTGCTCTCGATATAATCATAAGGTGTGAAAAATTTATGAACATTGTGCGGCGGAACCTTAACAACCGGTTTGTAGCCGGCAATAAAAATCTAGCGTGAAATTCAACAAGTGCAGACTTGGAATATTTATTTATTTTTGTTTTTGTAAGTCAATATTTTGATTTATTTGCCAAAGACTGCTAAAGACATCAAATTGTTTCCAAGTGCTACAAGACTGTCAGTTTTTTGGATTTTTTTTTGACAGTTGCAGCTACTAAATCAAACCAGAAATTGGGCGTATGATGGCCTAGGTCCAGGTCCAGGTCCATATCCTCATATATTCAGGTTCCGAAAACAGATTTATTGCCTGTTAAAAAAATCGGGACGCCGCCAAGTGACGGTCAATTGGTTAAAAGCTACACGCCAAGATACAACACAACAGATAACGCAACACAACATAAAAATAAAAACAAAAAAATAAAAAAATAACACAATGGAAGAACGCGCCACATGACCAAAAAAGGATTCAGGCTCAGGTCCGCGAGTCGTTCCAAGTTCATAAATAAAAGATGCCAAATGGTCAAAAAAAAATAAAAATCTGCGAGAATAAAAGAGACTCAAAAAGGCAAAACAATGGAGAAGCCGCCAGATACCAAAAATCGAAAAGCAAAACCAGAATCAGAACCAGAACCAGAAACTCTCAAATATGCAGACGTGACTTATTTAGGACAAATTGTTTGATTTACGTTTTATTATAAGCAACGATAATACGCGCCAATAATAAAATAAGCTTCTGTGTACTAAATTAATTAACTTGAAAAAGTAAACTCTTTAAAGAAATAAAGAAAATAGTTTTTTCTGTCCATGCAATAATTAATCTTTTTTTTATTTATAGAAAAGTTATATTGTTTAAAGGATTTATTTAACTTAGTTGTCTTTAACAAATTAGTTATAAGCCAGACAACAACAACAAATTTCACACTAAGCTAGTTTTTCATACTAGCTGTGATAATCGTTGAAGGTTTTGTACTAAAGATACTTAAGACACCAAACAATCTCATTTACATAATTATATATGCTCCAACTATTTCAATATACACACAAAAAAAAAAAACATATTGAACAAATTTGAAAACCGGAAAAAATATTGATAATAATCTGTTTACAATTTTTTATGTATTAAATGAACTTAAGATTTTATTCAAAATATTTATTTCTTAGTTTGAGATTCTATAACTTAACGTTACGTTTTATAATGAACTTAAAAAAGTAATATAAAAGATTTCACATTAAAAGAACACAAATCTTATTTAACTTGCGGTAAAAATAGAAATAAATTGAGCTTCAATATAATACAAAAAAGTTAGTTTCTTTTTTAAGGAGCCTCTGAAGTAATTTGACATTTTCTTTCAGTGTATGTCATACGCGCTTAGCTTGTTATTTGACACCTTCTACTTTTGCATGTACGGATAGCCATACAAACCAAAGCGAACCGGACCAACCCAAGCCCCGAACCAAAATCCATACCATAACACATCAGCCATCCTTATCCTATTCATATCGCCTAGAGGCTAAGCAATGAAGCGTTGCCATTTGGGTGAGCCCAAAGCAAAGAGACATAAGACATAAGTAGAAAAATATGTACATATGAATATGTGTGAGGCTAAGGATGTCTGGTTGATTTCTATGACTGGGAAAGATAACGAAAGAAAAAGAGATATAGAGAGAGAGAGAGAGAAAGAAAGAGATTGAGGTCATTGGCATATCCTGACAGCTGGCAACGCTGCCAGTTCAATATAAGTATAAACACTCAAACGACTATCGATACACTCGCATATAGAATGGGGAAAGGGTATCAAGTGTATATCTTTGTTTATTAAATTTATGTTTTTGTATGTTTCTGGTTACTGTTTCGACTCTAATCGCAGCATATTATCATAAGTATCGCAGAGAGAGAGAGAGAGAGAGAGAATAGTTTGTCTTTGCTTGAGTTTCGATTAGTTTTAGTTTGGAATATTTTATTTGATTGTTGAATGTGTGACACGCTTAACGGTTCTCGAGAGAGTTGGATGATAATAGAAAGAATCGAATGGAAACTTCTTCTTTGGATTGCTTGCTGGTAGCATAATTGAAATTTATGGCAAATAGCCTGCAAGACATTTAATTAGTCGCCTTTTAGTCGCAGCTTAGCTAAAGAGTTTCATTAATTCTCAACTCAAGCAACGAACAAGTGAATCTTAAAATCCCTATTGAGTCCATGGCTATAACTCAAATCAATATCCTGTTCCATCAAACAAAAGCGAAACTAGTATGTATAGGCTTTTTTTTAATGAGAATGGGAATGAGAAACACACACACACACACACACATGTAGCATTGTCAAGTGGCAGGGACATGTGCTCCTCTGGTTTTTCCAAGCACTTCACACGTGATTAGCATGCACAAGAGACGAAGAAGTAAGCAACTCTGAAGACTTGGAGACAGTTGACAGTTGTCAAATCCACTTACGCTCTTCCACGGTAAAGAGTTTTTGTTTTTTTCGTTTGACGAGCCTGCTGAAGGATTTATTTAAGTGCAGACAGACAAACTAACAGACTAATAAGACGGCAAAAAATACATAATAAAGCCGAGGTGCCAGATACATACGACAGAGACAGAACGAGACAGTGAGAAAGAGAAAGAGAGAGTACGAATCTGTTCTCAACAAGTACATACCTGTTGCTACCTGAAGTTCATTTGTTTGATTTATTAAAGAAAACAAAAAGCTTTTAAAGTGCCTAAATTTTGTTCATTTCGACTCAGCAAACCAACAAAAAACAGCTGTTCAAGCAGACTTTATTCATTTCACTTGTTGGACGAAAAATGTGTTTAAACTATGACTAATTTATGATAGAACTTATAAATGTATCAGTTTTATTTCTTTTGAAATCTTATAGTAGAGGAAAAATTGTATTTTTAACAAAAGGTATTAAGCACATTCAACATAAAACAAGTTAAGTAAACATGTAATTGCCAAGTAAACCAACCAGACATTAAAAGTCATTGGCAGCAATAGCAGAGCAGAGCAGTGATGCCAACTGTATCAACATCAACAACAACAACAACAAAAGTAAGTAAAAGGTTTGTTTGTTTCCAAAACACTAAATGTTCAGCTGTTGTTTTGTTTTGTCTAAATCTTGGCTCCAAGAAAAGTTAAAAGACATTTTTGTTGAACAACAAAAAGACAAAAAGAATTTTCGATTTCTTTACAAAACTTTAAAACCATTTTGTATTCTTCTTTTTGCGCGTGATGTTGATAAATAAAAAACAAAAGCACTATTAAAAAATGTTAAATGTTAATCTATTAATAAAAGGTACATTATTTTTATAAACAAATATCAAGGAAAGGCATTAAATTAAATAAATATTTAATAAATAACAGAAATCTAGAAAAAATTTAACCTGTGAAAATCAGTCAGTTTTATTGTCGTTTTGACATTGACAATTGATGGCCCAAGCAAATTTGTCTTTCACTTGCTGCTTTGAGCCAACAAATCAAACAACAAACAAACAGCAATAGCAACTTCTTTGTATGGCCAACATTCCGACAATATAACTTTTGCGTTTGCATTTTTATTTTTGAGTTTTTTGGTTGCTTTAAATCGTCGTCTGCACTTGGCCACAATTATTTGTCTGGCTTTGACGGCCTTTTGAAGTGCGCTCGTTTTGACAAATGTGTGTCAGTGTTTTGTTAGCATCAAATTCGATCGATCGATCGTCTCATATGGATTTGGTTTTGAGTTTAAAACATATATTTTCGACTATTGATGGGCGACATAAACGGTAAAACGTGCCTAAGTCAACTTCATGTGGGATACACGATGGTAGATGCACGATCCAGTCAATGTCTATCTGTGTACAATAGACAAAAAATCGAATCGGCAAACAATTAAAATCACTTACCTGTTCATCATCTATCGAAACTACATAGTTTAAATGAGTCTACAATACCGTGAGAGACGAATATTGTTGGGCACTTGCCCGAGTCTTGTGAATGAACGTCTTTAAACAAACAAAAAACATGAAGCTAGTTGAATGCTGAACCTATTCTTATTACCAGTTAAACATCAATATTCATTCCTTATATTCAAACACCCAAAAGTATACACTAAACAACTACAAAAGAGTATTGCACATTGCTTTAATCTTAGCGATATTTTTCTACCATTTTATAGACATTTGGTATAAATGCATTCAAAAGGCAACTCAATTTTTTTGTGCAAGGTTTTTAATATGAAAGCTGTATCAATAGTTCTTTCTGGTTTCTGCAGTTCAATCTTTAGAGCATTTTGCAACCTTCAAGAAGTATCCTGCGAACTGTAAGGATGCCAAAGCCAAGAAAAATTGAGTTCAGCACCCAAGATCGGGATGCGATAAAGGTTATATAAAATATCATAAAAATATACAAAAAACAAAATAAGTACAAAAAAAAATTTTCATAACTAAAAATTTACTCAATGTCCGGTTAGCGTTAATATCCCAAGTTTGGATAGAAAAATCATGAAACTAATAAAAAAGTATTTATTTTATTCAAAAAATTATCTACAGAAAGGAAGAATTATATTTATAACTGATAAATAGTTTTTTGATTATATTCGAGAAGACTTTATTTCATAAAATAATAAAAAATATTAATCTAAGGAAAACCTTCATAAACTGTGGAATTATCAGAACGATAAGAAAAGCAAACATAATTTCCAACAAGAGAATTTTTACTTTTATCTTAAAGTGTTAATGAAGTAGAGAACTTCTTTAAAAAATAACTAATATTTTTTTGCAGCAATTTTTTAATGGCGAATATTTGGGCGGCGGATATGGATAAGATCTCACGGGGCGTGGCAATAGTTGGGTACAATGGCAAGGCATGAATTATGCCTACAAAAACCGTAAAAATAATGATCCGACCATAGAAAAAGATATATGTTTATATATATACGTCTGTATGTATATATATATTAACGTCTACATTTAAGCTTACAATAGATCTTCTACTCTCTGAACATAAACATGTCTTTTGCTATGTTCGATTTTGATGTAGGATCGTTTAGCATGTTGACAGCTGCTCCCGCGTCCAAATGTGATCCACGTTTGTTTCCCCAAAAATAGAAACGCTTAATTGCAAGTATTACGTTGAAAATGATACCAATAAACACACAGCACCAAAATGACACAAAAACTTTTCTCTTTTGGAAACGAATATTTGAACACAAATGCGACGTCTTCACGCACTAAATGTCTTATGTATGTGAATATAAATACTATATATAAAGATATATACTTGCTTATGTTAAACAATTTTTAGTGTGGCGACAGCTAGGAAAATCTAAAAAAAAAAGTATATAAAAATTAAGAAAGAATACGAAAATGCCAAGAACAATTTTCGGTATGTAACATTTGGAAAGAATTTTTGTCCAGAAAAAATCACACGGCCGCAAACCATGTCGGCGACAAAAGACAATTTTCATTACCTACGAATAGTAGGGCATAGCTGCTAGGACAAACAGTTTGCAAAAAGTATAGAGAATTATAATGTATTTAATTAATTAACTCGAAGCAAAAGATATCTAGGAAAAAATATATTTTTTGATAGCTGACTATACATAAGAGTATTGAAAGTTCGTTATAGACTTGTAAAGAAAGCTTCGTTTTCACAAGGAAGTGTGGAAATATTCAAGAATACAGTTACACAGCCTTAGAAACGCGCATCATTTCAAAACCCATCAACGGCGACACGGCAGAAGAAAAAAAACCACTTCGGCACAATTTTCATTTCAGTCGGAAATTAAGAGATGTTGTACAATTTTAATGCGCCTCCCCGATTGGAGTATGTGTCGCTGGGGATCTTATTCTAGGTGTGTGCATGTGCGTAGGAGTATGTGTATGTGTGTGTGTGTGTGTGTGTGTGTGGCGCTGTCAACTGCTGTTGAAAGATTTTTCGTGTCGTTGTTTCCATGCCGCCTGCCAGCAGGCGACAGACATGAAATTCTTGAAAAACATTTTTAAAAACTTATTTTTTGTTCTTAATTTCTTTACTTTTTCTTGTATTTTTTGGTTTTCTGGTTGTTGCCTTCGCACGTAAAAAGATTTAGCAATAGCAATGAATTTAGTTAATTTATGGCATTATTAATGACATTTTGAAATATTAACAGAAAATACCAACAAAAAAATAAAATATATATTTAAAAGAGCTCAGCAATGTTTGGTTTGACAAAATAAACGTCGACATTTTCGTTTCATACATTTTTCTTCTCATTTTTTAAGAGATATTTTTAATATATAAAGATAATATTCACATGCGCAGATGCTCGATTTTTTGCTTGAAAAGTCATGTGAGCGTATTGTTTAAAATGTTTGATTTCCGTTTCGAATTAATATTATATAGTATTTGGTTTGACAAAAGGAATTTCACTGGGTCAGTGAGTCTGCATATAATACGCTCTGTAAACCTAGGCCAAAGCTATAAATATGCTGAATAGTTTGACATTTTTTAATGGCACGAGCTAATCAACCTGCATAAAATGTAAATATCTCAACAAAAGAAATCCAAAAAAAAACTGAATATTAAAAAAAAAAATCTAATTTACGATTTAATCAATGGAATCGATTCAGGGTCTTTTGTGTCTTGTCAACTAAGTGCCATAAAATGTTCATCGATTGATGTTTATCGACTTGACCGCTTGGGTTTCACCAACAATAAAATAAAACTTTAATTTAAGAGCAAAGTGCATAATATGCTAATATTTTATTGTCTGTCATTTCCCCTAGCAACATACTACATATTTATTTTTATTTAAATAACACAAAACGTTTAAGAGCTCTAATCAAGTAAAAACGAAAAATCTTCAACAAATGCTGATAACCTGCGAATTGGAAAAATTATATATATAAATATAAAAAAATGCTGCCGTTGCGCATTCTTCGGAAACAACTTTGATCCCATTTGAAATCAAAAATACACTGATTGTAAGTACATTTAATAAATAGGTAAATGGAAAATACCCTCAAATCAACATTCTACATTAATGAATAGTAAATTAATTTTTGTTTTTTATTCCATTCTACATTATTTGAAGGACATACTTAAGCAACAAATAATATATGTATTTAAAAAACACTTTAAGCACATTTGACATTTTTTATTGGCAACACGAGTTCCAAATTCGAGCAACTAAAAAAGATTTGCATCAAAATTGATTTGATACATTCTCTAAATTAAATATGTACATATAGTATGTTGGTAATCTAATGTCTTGATTATGTTTGACTTGTGCTCATAATTTATTGCATGAATCTAAAAATGAATATTGTTCACCAAAAAACAAAATCATATCCCGAGAACTAACAAAAATTCTTTATTCATAGCATTTAATCTAAGTTAGTTTAAAAATCTTTTGAATTTTTAAAAATTGCATTTTACTTTGCTTTTTGTGTTTGGTGATCGTTACCCAAAAAAAAAGCGATCTCCACCAAAAACGCGATCATAACCAAGCGAGTGAATAATTTTTTTATAACAGAAGTAGAAGAAGAAGAAGCAAGCAAACGACATCAAAAGCATAATTTGCATAAAATCACCTGAATATTAAATACTTATTTCAAGCTTATGCCATAAAATGCTCATAAAGTTCAAGATAAAGCGGCAAGTCAGAGTTTTTGTGTAAAACGAGTCCAAAAACAAACAAGTGAATATGGAAGCACGCTACACTGCAAGAACTTTCTAGTTAAAAACTTTGTTGAAATATTTATTCGGGCTTAAGTTGTTTTGTGATAAACAAATAAAAATACTTGTATCAAATTATTTCCAGCTGTGTAGAGTCGAAGTCTGGCTTATGGGAGACTCCAACAAAAGTTCAAAATATTAGCATAAATTGGTTAAATATCATTCAAACTATTTTACATTTTTAATGAACTCTGGGGTTAACTAATCATTGTGCATACGCATTTTTCAAATAGTTTGTGATAACTTATATACATAAATAAGAATTACACGACATCAAATTACAAAATTATGTTGACTACAAAAGGCCATTGACAAATTTATTGAAAAATGCATTTTAGTGTTATTTCTGAGCTTAAAATTAATCAAAAGGTAACCGCGTATATTCAAAAAATATTATAATCAATGTTAATTTAACGTGTAAACATATTATAAGCAGTATAGAAATTATTATGTTGAAATAGTGTAGTAACTGAAAATGGTTTGACGAATAAAAATGTTGAACATAACACTGAACAACCTGTTCCATTCTTCTTACACAACTGTTGAGCTTCGATGCGTGAGCAGTGCTTGAATACGCCAAACGAATCTATCGATATTTGGCTTGTCGATATGCGCTGTTAACAAACAGTTCAACAAAATGTTAATTATTCGTGTGATGCCGAAAACATATGTTTTGTCGAAAGAACCACAATCAGGGACTTAATTTACCAAAACGATGGAAGACCCATTAAAACCCAAGCCAGTGCCTCTGGCAGCCGAAACAGTATTGTGGTTTGAATTTCTGCTCGATCCAAACAAAATCACACATCATTTGCAATGCAAGAATCCCGGTACGAAATCCCACGCACGCAATTTTTAGCCATGGCGTTTTCTCTAAAACACACAATATTCTCCTTGCAGAGCCCACTGCCGTAGAGCTTATCATGCAATTCATCAGCATGACGCCGGAGACACCAATGGTACCCGCGGTTGTTACACCCGGCAGCGATCTGCAAAACTTGAACAATGTCATCGTCGGCGCCAATGCAACTATACCTGCCGCCTCTGCAGCGCTTAATGTGCCGCCCGTTATTCAACAAAGGCTGCCGGATGTTTGCCAGCAGTTGACACGCAAACAGCTGGCACTGAAGATTCTGGAATTGAAAGTGGCCACATGGCTGAAATGGGATCTGGATGTGCTGGACAGGGGATTGCCCATAATGATGCAGTTGGGCTTGTTGCGTGATCTGTGCACCATTAGCTACGGACGGGTGGTCAGCATTCCATTTGCCAGTGACTTTGATATGAAGATTTGTAAGCGACTAAACTTTCCTAAAATTAGTTCTGTTCTTTAATCCTTTCTGCTTACCTTTCAGCACCCATTTCTGGCAATGAGCTGGCTGCTCGCTTTGCCCTCACAATCTACCATCGCATGATACTGCGAATGCAGCTGATCAAAGACGTTGCGCTCAAAGCACGTCCACAAATGTATGTTTCAATCAGATAAACTGAACCTTGTTATTTATACAAATTTCCATTTGCAATAGGTTTCCAGCAGCTGATCAGCTGCAATTGTTTCTGGAGACGCCAACGCAGCCATCGATTGAATATTTGGAGCAACTATGCTCGACGGCCAACAACAAGCTCTTCCATGTCTTCCATTACGAAAGCTTTGTGACGCTGCGGTGCGACAACTTGAATACGTCCCAAAACTATGATAGGATGCATTTGATAACGCCACAGGAGCTGCGCGCCCAGCTACATTACGAGCTGGCCCATTATTATCTTCATACCAAGCAGTATGTGTTGGCGCGTGATTCGGCCGCTGCCTGCAACAGCAATCTTCAAGCGATACCGCCGGAAGCAACCTTATACTTCTGTCATATTCAGTCCGTTGAGCTGGAGGGTCTCCTGCAGGCGTGTGGCATCAGTTCGAAACAGCATACACTGCTGGAACGCTTTCACCAATCTCTGCTTAATAGCTTTGTGGATATTGTGGCCATACTGCAACTGGATAATCGAGCACGAGAGATTCCGCTGGTCAGCAGGCGCAATGTTGAGCTGGACATTGAGGCTGCCATCTCAAATGGTCAGCTGAAAGAAACGCGGCAAGTGTTGCTTGAAGTGGCTGCCCTAAATGTGGTACGCACCATCTTTGAGTGGGGAAACATCTTTGGCAGCGTCGAATACTTTGAAAAGTATCGCGACTTGGACTACATGCCGCCCATTGTAGAAGCGATGCAGGAGGCTGCGACGCACTGTAGCCTGTCGGAGCAGACAGCACTTAAGCATTTCATCATCGATTGCCTGCTCTACCAGCAGCAACAACAGCAGCTGGAACAGAGCCGAACGCTACTCCTAACGGCACGGGGCATGGGCATTTTCAGCCAGGAGGAACTATTCGATTTGGAGGAGCAACTGATGCAAGCTACGCTGCCAGTGCTAAGTAATTCATTGGCCACACTCAACGATTGGATTTGTCACTCAAAAAGTGCGTCTTTATATCAACTTTCTTTCTTAAGTTCATCTTACTTAATAGTTTCTCTTATCTCTCTTCCAGTGGCTCGCGTTGATGTTGCCGCCTTGGAGCGTCAATTGATAACATGCACGAATGCGAATAGTGTTAGGATATTGCTGGTCAAGCTGTGTGGCACTGCGCCAGAGAAACCACTGTGGGCCATTAATCCCGGCTGGGATGTGCCGCAGCCATTGAAAACATTGATTATGGCAATGCCAGTTAGCTTTCTACAGGACTTTAGCTACGTGCTGTTGGGCAAGGCAAGGGAGCTGGCGGGACGTGGCAATTATATCGATGCAGTATCAATGCTAAGCGTACTCAAGTCGGAAACACAGCGCCAGGAGCTGGGTGGCAGTGCACAAATCATGTGCAAACTGATAACATGGGAAATCCTGCACATACAAATCACACAAACTCTGGATGAATGGCATCAGAAGCCGCTCGATCTTCAAGCGCTGGGCACGCGTTGCAAACAGTGTTTGGGCTCAATACAGGCGGGTGATTCCATATTGCCACGCCTAGAGATACTCGAGAGTTGCGCCATCATGCTGCTCAATCTGACAGATTTTCCACCGTTGTTGTTTTTGGACAAGCGAGCACAGCAGCTGGAATTGCCTTGGGCCTTTGCAGCGACCTTCGTTGAGATGGAGAAAATGAAGGGGCCGAAGAAGGTTTGCCGCGATTTGTGGGAACTTATGTTGAACATGTTCCTCAATGTGCCCAAACGTGCATCATCAACGGGAGCTGGTGGCGGTGCCAGCAGTTCACTTCAATCATTCCTGCAGCGTGTGCGACATCAAAGTGTCTTTGGATTAGCAATTTCGATGTTAGGCAAAATGCATAACATATTAAAGGATGATCAGAATCATGATTTGAGCTGTGAATACATGCAGCTCTGGCCCACCAGCATTACCAAGTAGGAACATATTCATATTTAAACTTTCAGCTTTCACTCTCATTAATATTTTCAAAATTTTGTTTAGTCCAAATAGCTATAGTCTGAGGAGCGTTTGTGAGACGCTCCAGTGGCTGCTATCCGAGGCACTTAGCCACTATCCGCAGACAATATCATGGCTTAAAATGAAAGGTGATCTGGAGCTGGCCATTGGCAACAATGAATCCGCAATGCGTTGCTATGTCAATGCTTTGGTAACGGGCACCGATTATTGCACCATGCCGCTGCAGCGCAATGTTGCCGATGATTATGTGATAAGAAAGATGATACGTTGTGCCGCCAATTTAGGCTGTCACATGCAGGCCACTGTGCTGTGTCAATTTCTTGAGGAGATCGACTACGGCATTGTTTTCAAGAATCTCAGCGAGAAGTCATCGAACTTCACAGATGCCATGGATGCATATTATAGCTGTATATGGGATACAACGCTGCTTGAATTTATTGTTAATTTGCATGCGAAACGTGGTGAACATAGTCGCAAGTTGGAAGCAGTAAGTGCTTCGTATTTTGGTCTTTCCTGCTACATATCTCTAATTTAACTCCTCCTCACACAGATCACAATGATGGGCACCTTGGAGCTGAATGCCAATAACAATGAGGAGATCAAACGTGAGAGCGCCATGGTGCGAAAGTCACGCTTCCTGCGCGCTTTGGCCAAGCAGTATTTGCTGTAGTCACAACACTAGCAGCCCAATTCTCGCCAGAAACAAACTACACGACCAACTCTCCCCCCTTCACACTCTCCTTACTAAGAAGACCAATTAGATTTAGGCCAATGCAAAAAGTGTTTTTTGTTATCGTACCAAGTTTAGTTTTGTAAGCTTAAATTAAAATAAACTTTGTAACGTTTAAATGTAGGTAGAATTACTTTGGCTTTCTGGGACGTCCAGCGCCTGAAGTTTTTGCCTTTTTATTGTTGGCACTCTTTTTGGACTCCTCTGCTTTGCGCTTGGCAGCAGCAATGGCATTTGGAGTGCTGGGCAATGTCTTGAAAAAGCTATCGAGACGCACCTGTGTCTGCGCCTGCTTGGATTTGAGTAGCTTCTTGGCACCATTGCGTACACGCTCCTCGTTGAACTGCCGATCGCCGCAGAGGAACTGCACCAAGCCCTCCTCATCGGGCTCTGTCCACTTGAGATCAATGGTGCTGGCATCGGTAACATCGGGTTCGATGAAGAGTTCGCGGGCACGCTTGTAGTTCCAATTCTCTGGCACTGTGTACTTGCTGGTGTCAATGTTCTCTAATATTGTCTCAATATCTCGATAGCTTTTGATCAATTCGACAGCACGTTTTGGGCCAACACCTCTGATGCTCTCACAGTAATCACAGCCCATAAGGATGCACAAATCGATAAACTCTTTGCTAGTCAGCTCAAGACCCTGCAGCACCTTGTCATAGCTGAACTCCTTGACGGGCATTTTTCGCGCTTCACTGTATGTTAGATACCGTAGCAGCTTGCATGAGCCAAAGGTTAATGCATCCATATCCTCTGTTGCTGTCGCATAAACTTTGCCAGACTTGACAAGAGCAGCGCACTGCGCTTCCGCCTCGCATGGTGCATCTACATAGGGCACACCCATCAGCTTGAGCAGCTCTTTGGCTTCCCGGGAGTGCTCCTTTGTGACGCGCACCAGGCGACGATTAAACTTTTCAATCTCTGCATCATCGCCAGCCTCGGTGGCGGCTTTTAATGCCTTCTCGGCCTCATCGCGACGTTCCGCACGCTTTGCAAGCTCACCAGCTTTCATATCTGGTGGCGCACCATCGAAAACGTAGACGGGCTTGATTCCATTGTCCAGGAGCCGTATTGTGCGATAGAACATGCCCATTAAATGTGAGGTTGGATCACCATTGACAGTCGCCAGTTGAGCGCCCTCAGCGCGTACAGCAATCAGAAACTGGTACAGGCACATGCTAGCATCAATAGCAACTTTGCGACCTATAAAGGAACACACACAAATTTACGTTTAGTCGATTATACATTGTGGAAATTAGTAACGCGGCTCGTTGACAGACTTACCGAAAAAGTTTTTGATTTCACTCTCGCGTATTGCGAGTGGCGCCAAATCGGCAATAAGCTTTGACAAGCCCAAAATTCCCATGGTAGTACTAGTTTATTTGTAATAATTTGTTTATTTATGATATAGCTTGATAAATATTATACGCGCGCTTTTTTGTTGCAAATGTTGTGCCCGCGTTTCTTTGTGAGTGTCAATTAAATGCAGCGCATTGGTAGTATACGAATGCATTTGGCGATTATCAATCGTTTTAATTAAAAACTATAAAAGTTTGATCATCGGCAACGAATCTGAGCCACATATAGCCAGCAATGCGTATATATTATAAAGATTTTTGATCGAAAACTAAATTTCAACAATTTGCCGGCATAATGTTTTCAATTTGCCTTGCCGCCATTTATCGATTACCTTTATTACAAAACATACCGACCGTCACATCGTATCGAAACGCACGGCGCACGCACACATAAAGCATGTCGGCTGACGAAAAAAAAGATAAATCCATTGAAAATATGGTATGTAAATTATTGCAAATTTTTTTAAAAGCTAGTTTAAAGGGTGTACCACTAACGCGCATAGAAGAACATTGGGATGCAAATGTGTTTACCGTAAAAATAAAGCGCAACAAATATTGCTCGGTCTTCTTTCTCCCCTGTGACGATTCTTTTATGTGTATAAACATGGCGTCGTTGCGTTTGTATGTTGACTGTGTCTAGTTTTCGTTGCGAGCAAGCGAGACAACCTGTGCATGCCAAATTCCCCCCTAGACACGCATACACAAACGCAAAGCTTAAAAGAAAACTTGTGTGTGCTCTAAAACAATTGGAAAGAAAAAAATATATAAATATATAACTGAAACGCATAAACCAGTGGTCGCGCAACATACAAAGTCTTATGGTATTAGTTGAGCATGTGAATGTGAAAAAATCGCCGCCAAAATAATTTGCAAGTGTACTTAAATTGTGTTTTGCTCTTGTTTTGATTTTCGTTAGGATGCCAACACAGCGCTTGAAGCGAAGACGGCGGTGACCAAAGAAAATGCCGCTGATAAGGTAAACGTCGAGGGAAAGAAGTCGAAAGAAAATGCATCAGACCCAGCAGCACCCGAGGATGCCGAAGTCGCAGCACCCAAAACTGTAGAAAAGGAGAGCAGTGGTGCAGCGCGAGCAGCGACACCCGCAACTGATGACGTCGCTGATAAAAAAGCTGTTGGGGACGCAGCGGCTGCGACCGCGCCAACATTGGATGCAGGTAAATAAAAGCAACACAAGTAAGCATTCACACAACTCGCGCACACGCTTTTATAAATGTGTTAGTGTGTGTCAGTAAGCTCGTGAGTGTGTGTGTGTGCGAAGAAAGAGCGAGAAAAACAAAAATCATAAAATGATTTTTGCGCGCGATTCGTAAAGCACGGCGAATTTGATTTGCCCCTGTAACTCATGTTTGTACGTCGCTAGCCGTCGTCGATGTTAAGTTGCCTTTGGCGCCGCTGTCTAAAATGCTGCGAACGTTGCGTGATTTGTTCTCTTCGTATGCGTCAGAATTTGGTGTGTGGTAGGTTCGAATCACGCAGTCGATTTTCGTATGGATTGTTCGAGATGGTGTGATTATCGCAGGAAATGAAGTTTTGTGTTATGTGTGTTGCTCTTTCTCTTTCCTAATTTATAAATAATACTCTATTGAATAACCTCCTTATATTTATCTATATACCCTTGGCTATTGTTCATACGAGACCTTCAACAATATGGTTTTGTATAGTAAACGCCTAAGGTAGAATAAAAACTACTTCAATTTTCATAGTTCCTTGCGCTCCCAAAACTAAGCATTGGACTTCCCAAGCATGAAGACATTTCTACAAAACATAAATTTATTTTTTCTATATATTTTGGAAATTTAAACTTACACAAATATTTCTTACCTAGATGGTAAGGAGAAGGACACAAAGGCGGCATCGCCAAAACCAACAGCAGCAAAGAAAGTGAATAATGGCGCAAAGAAAAATGCTGCCAAGACTGACGAAGAGGATGATGTAGATGAGGACGATGATGAAGAAGAAGAAGATCAAGCAGAAGATGATAAAGAAGAAGGCAGCGATGAGGATGAAAAGAAACCTAAAGAGAAAAAGAAAAGTGATGCGACAGATGGTGCCAAAGCCAAGTCGGGATCAGCAGAGAAGTCAGCGGTCGCCAAAAAGACTGAATCCAAGACCAAGAATGGCAAATTGGACAAGTCAGAGGAGGATGAGCAAGATGACGACGATGCCGATGAAGGCGATGGCCTCGATAAGAACAACGAAGTGGCCGAAGACGATGAGAACGTTGTGGCTCTGGCCGAAATCGATCGCATTAACGAGAACATAAATAAGACACGTGTGGATGGTCTACAGGTGCTACATTCGGTGAGCTTTTAGAAAAAAAATTATAAAATTCAATAATATAATATTTGTATATCTTTCTAGCTCTGCTTTGGCGCCCAAGGCAAAAATAATGTGGTAAAAAAGAATCTGCGTTCATTTGCTGGCTTTGAGTTTGCCAAGGATTCGTCAGAATACAAAAAGAAATACGAGTCAATTAAAAAGGTGGATAACAAATCGATACGTAGCATCTGTGAAATTCTTGTACTTGATCGCAAAGGCACCAAGGATGAGATTGCCTCGCGTGTGCTCAAATTTCTAATGGAGCCGGATGAGTCGCTCTGTATTGAACAGGGCGATGAGGAAGAAGAGGAGGTAGACGATGAGGATGTTGATGATGATGATGTCCCCAGCGAAGACGATAAAAAACGCAAGACCAACAGCAAGTCGAGCGCTGCAGCTGGCAGAGGCTCTGCTCGCAATTCCGGGCGTCCAAAACGTTCCACGGCAGGCAAAAGTATGTTATCCCCCCCACCCAAAAAAGAATGTTATCAAGCTAAAAAATTTTATTTCTGCAGAAATGTCAGCATATGTAGATTTATCAAGCTCTGAAGAGAGCGAGCACAAAGTGCCAGTAGCTAGACGAAGACGTAACGATGACTCGGAGTCTGGCTCAGATGTAAGTTATGACCAAAAAACATTTGGCACTTCAGTCAAAACAAACACAATCTTTCCACTTGTAGTACAATCCTTCGGGCAATTCAGATTCAGATGCGGGTCGCGCTGGCGGCGGTGTTGTTGGTGTAGCAGCTGGATCCGGTCGCAAGCAAGCGGCTCGTGGCAGTCGTGGTCGACCAGCGCGCAAAAGTCGTCGAAGAAACTCTGATTCCGAAGACGAAGAGGAATCAGAACTATCCGATGCTGATAGTGATGTAAGTGTTTATTTTATACTGCTAATTTTTTGTATTCGAATCAATTTCGTTGTTGTTCACGTGAATAGGTGCCCAAGCGCAAGCGCGCTGCTCCAGGCAAACGGGGCCGATCCTCTACGAGTGCAACTCCGTCTGGCAGACGAGGACGTGGAAGAGTCGCCTCTGCGCGAAAGCGCAAGGATTCAGAAAGCGAAGAAGAGGAGGTTTCAGAAGATGAAGAGGAAGAGGAACTGTCCGAATTTGGCAGCGATCAAAGCGAGGTGAGTAACGCAATCAGAAGACCTTTCACAAACTCATTAAACTAAATAAAAACACATAACATTTTGCAGGAGGAACTTCCCAAAAAGAGCAAGAAGCCAGCTGCTATTGCTACTCCTGCGAAAAATAGCAAAACTAACAAGTCCAAACCAGCTGGAAAGTGTGCGTATTTTAAACATTTCCCGCGACTTTGACAAAGCTTTATTTAAATTGATTATTTTCTTATAGCCGCTGGTCGACCGAAGAAAACAAAGAAGGAATCGTCTGAGGAGGAAGATGCCGATGACAAAGATGAGTCCGATGAGGATGAGCCATTAACCAAAAAGGGCAAAATGGCATTCCCAACGGTAAGACAAATTACATAAATATTAAATATATATTTGGTCTTACAGTCAATTTCAATTACAGGACGAGCAAATACGCGGCTATGTTAAGGAGATTTTGGATAAGGCCAATCTAGAAGAGATAACCATGAAAACAGTGTGCAAACAAGTTTATGCTAAGTACCCAGAATTTGATCTAACAGAGAAAAAGTATTTCATTAAAGCCACAGTGAAAGCGGTAAGTTAAAAGAACAATTTCAAAATACAGTTCTAGTTTATTCTATCTTTCTTTTTGTTTCAGTTGATTGCAACATAAAACCACACAATTAGGGAGGCATTGGAACCTGGGGATTGGCCAGCACGTAGTAAATCTGGTACCAAACACTAAAAAAAAATAAAAAAAAAACACAAATCAAACAACAACAAAACAAACACTACAACAAGCGACCGCAAAAGCAAGACATACGTCTGCTACTTTTTGAGAGCTGCTGCGCCAACAAACAAACAACAACAACTTGAAAACAAAGATATAGAACCTCTAGTTTTCCTATTTAAGCGCATAATTTGTACTATTACAACTAACTAAACTTTACCTTAAACGGATTATGTCCCTTTTCTCTAATGCGTACTCAGATTATCCATTCATATATATATATGCATGTGAATATGTATATATGTAGTAGTAATATATAAACACTTATTGTTCATTTTCTTTATGAATACCTGCCCTATTAAAACGGCTCTACAAAAAGTGTGGTAGTTTAAGCAAAATCTCGGAAAGTATAAAAGAAACTTGTAAAAAAAAAAACACAAACAAAACATGAAGAAACACACAATTTATAAGTACATTAAAATGTAGTAGTGCTGATTGATTTTTGACGTTTAAAATAATGTATTCTAAAATAAGCAACGTGGAAAAATAAAAGCTATTAAAAAAAAGTTATCTAAAACAAAAATTCACACACTGGCAGCAGTACAAAAAACAAAGTATGGAACCCTTAAAAGGCACAATCCGAAATTGGCTAACTGCTCACATTTTCGGCTATGTACAAAACAACAACAACAATAAAAACTATATTTGGACTGGGCAACGAGACAAGCGTATGCGCTAAGTATAAAACATGTTGCTAGAATTGCTGGCCTTAACTCATTAATTGTTTGAAACAAAGTTTTGAAATAACTATAAATTAAAAATGATTGCTGATTTTGATTTTATGAATTATTGTATTGAGAATTGATTAATTTGAAAGAAGGAAAGGAGGCTTGGAATTGTCAGTTTCGTCAAGTTCCGTTAATCACAAATGATTGGCTTTGATGATAATAGATTGAAGATAGAACCAAAGCAGGTTTCTCTTGTAGAGCGGTAACGAATACACACACACACACACACACACACACACACACACAACTAGAACATCCATATACAAACAATACGAAATAATGAAATGAAAACAAAATGCAATATATATTACGCATGAAAAGTCATGCAAAAATAGATGTATGTAAATTTTAAACAAAAACAAAATTTTGTTCCAAAATACAAGATTTAAAATAAATGTTTTGAACACACACACATTCAAATCCAAATACACAATACAAACATCTCAATCTACGTCTTCTTGTAGTGAAAAATAAAGTAACAAGTTTAAAAAAACAAAACCAAATAAGTATGAAATAAAACACGATGTGCGTTAAAATGCATACATAGTATATATATATATATAAATATATCTAAAGTACATGTGAAAAACCATATAAAAAAAACTGAAAAATTAATGAGTTTACGAGAATCGTACAAGAACAATTTCAGATATAGAATTTATTGAACGCTCTCTTTGTAGAACAGAACTTTAACTTAACCGTAAATCCGCGTGCATCCCTCAATTTTGGATGCCTAGATGTAAAGCGATATTTTGTTTTATCTTTAAATGTTTGTTTAAGGAAATAAAGACGAATGCAGTATGTATATCAATAATATATCGCAAGAAATTAAAAAATAAATAACAATGCGTTTTTCTAAAATGGGTGAATAATGGACGAACTTTCTTCATTTTCAATTTATATACATTTCTCCTATAGTCTGTATAAATATATATATTTACAAAAAAATGATTTGGTGGATCCTTTCAAAAAAAGCCGTTGCTATGATTTGTTTTAAGTTAGATAATTTATTGAGAAAATCGAAAAAAATTCAATCTTTTAAAAATAATTGTAATACACTTATGTATTTAATGCATATAGTATGAAGGATTTAAAATAAACCTGTCGATTTGACTGGCAAGTGGATCACGTGGATAAGGCTGTAACATACAGATACATTAAAAAGATATCATTTTGCGATGCGTATTGATGGTCAAGACATGTTAAATGGTAGTAGATATTGATAAATAAAATTTCATATAAATTTTCCAAAAAATTTTGTTGTGAGTGAATGAATGTTTAAAAATGCATTTTAATAGAATATTGAAAATATCATTACTCAATTGGCCCTGGAAATAGATCAAAGCACATAATTTAAATCAAATATAAAGAAACATGTATGTATTTATTTATATATATGTAGTTATATATCAATTTTAAAAATATCATTTGATTGCGAAATAAACGGCTTGATATTGACCCAAAAAAAAAAGAATGTAACGCAAATGGATGTCTATTACCAAAATTTCAGTTAATATAATAAATAATGTACAATGTGTGTGTGTGGATTGCGTGTTCTATATAAGATACTTACCATCGTTATTGAAGAATGACATCTAAACGCCGACTGCTGAAATTGAAAGAAATAAAACAACAACTTCCCAAGGCATGAACACAAAGCCTAAGCTAAGCCAACATTCAAAGTGATCTCTGCTTTAACCAAGTAGCAAGTAGCAAACGCCATTTTTCTGTTTAGTAAGCTGTACCGTGTCTATAAATATTCGTATATATATATATATGATATGAATAGGTAATATAAACCGCATAAATCGCAAACAAATGATATATCTTGAAACAACATACTGATGAACAATTACATATATAAAAAGATATATTAATAAATCGTGGAGATTCATTCAGTTTTTAAACAGTTATCAAATTTATGTAGATATAATTAAAATATCAATTATTTTGAAGTCTCAAAAGGTGACGCAACGTGACGGGGAGGAAGGCAGTACAGCGTCGAAGTTGGCTATTGAAATATATAATAGAGAAATATACATGTCATGTCACATCTTCATCAGGTATGTTTGTTATGTATGTACAAATATTATAGTAGTAGTAGTAGTAGTATTGTATATTTCGAACGAGTACACATTTACAATATGTATGGTATATATAAGTATATATATATATTTAGAGAGTAAGAGACAATATAGTTTATATAGTCAAATATATGTATATTTCAAGTAGTATTTCATTAACCTGCTACATACCCAAAAACGAATCAACACACGATCAGCGACTGAACACAAAAGCAAAAGCCCATCCAAATTCAGAGACCATCTGAAAATACGCTTAAAAACGATATTTTCATATATGGCAAAAAACTAAAAGATCATCAATAATTTGATAAATTAAAAAATTGTAATCAATAGAAACGCACAATTCAAATACAACATACAAACTTGTGTATGTCGCATTTAAGTTATAGGGATTGGTTTTTTTTTTTTTTTTTTAAATATAAATATATGGTATATTATATAGTCATATTATAAGTGTTTATTTAATGTATTGAAAGGATGCTGCAGAAAGAGATTAGTAAATCTTGCAACACGCCCAATTTCTTGTACAAATATATTTAATTATTAGAAATTGGTGCATCATCGCCATCATCATCATCATCATCATATTATTATTATTTTGTAGCTGTTGCAAACATTATTATTCATCATCATATTGAAGAGACATAAAACTTAGGCTATTTATTGCATATAAATATATACTTTGTTTGTGTATAATTGCAGACCTACGTTAGATATATATATATATTAAAAATGTATATTATAATTTGCATTGTAAGATTTTCAAGACATACACAATAATAACAAAAGATCTTACCAATTTGTATAACTCATTTCATTTACTATTATCAAGTATTATTATTATTTTTTGTAATAAGCAATATGTTTTTATTTTTATTATTTTATTATTTTGGAATATCTGTTTTTTCTTTCTCTTTTAGCTACTGTTATGAACTGGTTTGAAGATGCCTGGGCTTAACAGATCGGGCCTCTGAAAGTATATGCTTTATATATGTTTATATATATCTATATAATGGTATAGAATTATTGAAATTTTAAATATGAAAATCAAGTATTTCACACAATTATCATTACAAATCTTACCAAAAAATCAAATGGGTTTGTGTATAAAAAAAAGTAAGTATATATGAAAATAAATAAATTGGCGAGTTTAACAGACCGAAAAAGTATTATAAGAATTAGAGAGCACGCTGCGTTAGGTCCTTTGAAACAATCTAAACTGAAATCAAAATTATTTCTTAAAGCTAAACGATGATCAATATCAGATGAAATTTAATGTATGGTATATGCATTTTGAAACAAAAAAAAAAAAACAAATAGTAAAGCAAATTGTTATAGATTTAAGTATTATTATTTTGATCAGATCAACAAACCAGTTACTTCCATGTGGAATTTTCAGAAAACAACATCCTAAGCAATATTAAAGTTAAGACAATATTGGTAATCTTACCAGATCTAGTTGAAACGTTGATCGTAGCATTTTATGTTCTATAGACATACATATATGTATATATATAAATATATGTATGTATATGTTTCAATGTTTTTTATGTTTTTTTTTTTTTTTATATTAAGAACTAAGCTAAGTTAAAATGTGTGTGAGTCAAACGTTTTGCGATATCAAAATGTTTTGTAATTTGAATATACTATAATAGATATTTGTTTTTTAGTGTCATTTACGAACACATAGACACACACACACACAAAAACTCCAACGTGGACATTGTTATATGTATATTGGTGTGCAATTATATGTTTCTAATTTAGCTAAAGTTGGCAGCTTTCGAAACTTGCGCTCGACAGAGATGCCTAAATTGACGACGAAAGAAATTTGTATGCATGTCAAATTATATATAAGCATATACATAAAGAGTTAGCCACATTATTATTATTATTATATTGTTGGATTAATATTTTTCTTTCTTATTTTTGTTTTTTGTTTGTTGTTGTTTCAGCCAAAAATTCGCTTAAAATCTAAATGTGAAATTATAAGCTAAAAAATCAAACCCAATGTAATTGGCAATATAGTTTAAGATATTAATATATATATAGTTATATATATATATATATGTGTATATAATTTAAATTTACAATTATGCAAAACGCGTTGCTTTAAGCTGCAAGTGGACAAAAATTGATTGATTGACTGTTTGTTTGTTGGATTGATCGTTTGATTGATGGTTATCTTGACTCGTGTGTTTTGCTCGTTCTCAATTCATCTTTTTGCGCTTCAAATATTTGTATATATTTGCTAATTTATTTTGGGGGTATATAAAAGACATAGAGGATAGTAGAACAAATCATATGATTTCACTGCAAAGAGTTTTTACGCATGGTAAACAAGAGATCGTTAGGTTTTTCATAAATAAAATAATATACATATTGGTTTTGCAGGTAAATAATCAATTACGTACATAAGAATGAATATATATACTATATCAAAATATTATTCAAAAGGCAATAGAAAGCAGCAAAAGCAAAAAGCAAAATATATATATTTCAGAGCAGCAAACTCTCGTAAGGATTCGAGAATGGTTTTACTTACCATTTTCAAGGCACCCTGCATCACAATCAGCCCCTCTCAATGTTTGTCGCTCTTGTGCGATTTCTGT
Source organism: Scaptomyza polygonia (assembly GCA_035044585.1). Taxonomy (NCBI): domain Eukaryota; kingdom Metazoa; phylum Arthropoda; class Insecta; order Diptera; family Drosophilidae; genus Scaptomyza; species Scaptomyza polygonia. Next base: position 43,610 of record JAWNNU010001458.1, on the reverse strand, counting down.
GATGGCTGTTGGCCCGGGCCGCCAGGATAGCCGCCGTAGCCACCGCCTGGATAGCCACCAGGATATCCAGCTGGTGGTCCGCCCTGTCCACCGCCACTGCCAGCTGCACCACCCTGTGGCTGGGGTGCCCCTTGTGCCGGATGACCCGCAGCAGCCGCTGCAGCATAATACTGTGAATATTGTGCATATTGGCTAGGAGTCATACCTTGAGCATAGCCACCGGCTGCTGCAGCGGCGGCCGCTGCTGCTGCTGCCGCAGCTGCTGCATTGGGTTGCTGCTGGTTCGGATTGGGGCCGCCTTGACTTGGATTGGGCGCACTACTGCCACCGCCAGCGCCAGCTCCGTTCTGCTGCAAGAGCACAGCATATAACAAATTCGATTACATATTCAATTTCAAATAAATAACATATTAAAATCTTGCATTAATCCTAAAAACTATCTATCTACCTTGGTTTTGAGCGACTTTTCAATGGCTTCTGCTTCATCAACTTTGCCCACACTGCGATAATATTCCGCCCACTGCGCACTATAGTCGGCACTATTGGCAGCACTTTGTTGTGGTGTTGGTTGCGGCTGCTGCTGCGGTTGCTGTGGCGGCTGTTGGCTGGCTGCGCTACCCGCCGCCTGCTTAGCCTTCATCTGTTGTTCAATCAAATCGGCTTCCCGATGGCAACCAATTTGTCTGTCAGGCGAGCAGTCGAAGAAAATGGTTGGAGTTTGTGCAATGCAAAACTGCTTAATCTTACAACTTACTTATAGTACTCGATCCATTGAGCTGAGTAATCCTGACCGCCAGCAGCGGCTGCTGCTCCAGCTTGGCCCTGACCTGCTGCCATAGCCATTTGTTGTTGTTGAGCAGCAGCTGGATCCCAACCGCCCTGTTGTCCATAGGCGCCCCATGGTTGCTGCTGTTGTTGCTGATAGGCGGCAGCTGCGGCTGCATTTGGATCGCCGCTTTGCATTTGGTTGCCACCATAACCGCCTGATTGCTGATTGTGATGAGGATTGTTGCCACCACCACCACCTCCACCACTACCACTGATGGGCTTTCTCGAGATCACCGTCAGTTCCATATTGATCTTTTCGGATATCATTTGACGTGCGGCCTCCACTTGGTCGGTGGTGCCCTTAGACTTGAAGAGCTTCTCATTGGGCGGATTGCTGGCATTACGATCCATTTCTGTGTGCGCACCAGACTGCTGATTGATTAGCTTAATCGTCTCTCCACCACGTCCGATGACAATCTAAATAGCAGAAATATAAAATATATTTCTGCAATAAAACAAAATCTTCGATGACTTACGCCGCATTTAGAGGCAGGCACCAAAAAAGTGATCTCTTCGCGACCGCCTTGTGCATGATTTACACCATAGCCATAACCATAATTGGAGTTGTTTGAATCGTTGCCACCTTGACTGCCACCGCCATTGCCGCCACCACCGCCGCCGTTGCGATTCATTCCATTGCGTTGCTGTGCAAACAAAATATTAAAATCAAACATGATATAGCCTAAGCGGTTTCACTTTTAATTCTAAGCTGTTAGATTTTTCTAAGGCAACTAGATTTTATTCAAACTAGATTTTATTCTTACCATTACATTCTCAATAAGACCGTCAATGGTGCGCTTGGCATCTTCAACTTGCTGTCGCGTGCCTTGTATGACGCATCGGCGATCTCCCATTTCATCGTTTTTGCCCTGGATGAACTGCAGCTTGCAGCCGCATTCAGTTTGGATTTTACGTATCATGTCACCACCCTTGCCAATGACGACACCCACTGCGATTTTGGGTACAAAAACTTCAACGCTTTCGCCGCCGCCGCCGCCATTGTTGAAATTATTGAAATTGGATTCGGAGCCACCACCTCCGCCGCCACCACCGCCAGAGCGACCACCACCCTGCTGCTGCTGCTGCGCCAGAGCATCCTTCTGAGCGATCAGATCCAAGACCATTTGTTTGGCATGCTCCACTTTTTGCGGTACTCCGGAAATTCGCAGTGGCTTAATAAGTTCCTGATTCGGACCATCCTGAATGATGATCATGCGAGCGCCTGTTTTCTCTTGAAGCTGTTTGATTGTATCGCCACCCTTGCCAATGACCAAACCCACCTTGGCGCCCGGTATCATAATCTCTTGATATGGTGGATAACCACCTGGACCTGGCGGAGGCATATTAATGGTAAGCAACACCTCACAACTGCCATTGCCGCCACCATTACGCCCGACCATCTGCTCCAGCATCTCGCGTCCCTTGGTGCAGTTCTCCCGGCTGCCTCGCAATGTGATCACTCGCTCCTGATCCTGCATCAGCTCCAGCTTAGCGCCCGACTCTGCCTCCAAATGGCTTAGGGTATCGCTGCCACTGCGCCCGACAAATGAGCTTACAATGCTCTCGGGTATCCGCACCTGCTCTTCGCAGGTGGATGCCGGCCAAGCAGCTAATCGCGCTGCAACCGCAGCGGCTTGTGCAATTGCTTGGGTCATATTGGCGCCACTACCACTGCCGCCTCCTCCTCCCCCGCTACCACTGCTCATGTTCGAATTGTTTTGACCGTAGTCGGGACTGCCAAAGGAGCGTTTGCAATCGGGTCCACTATCGCCGTCGTCGTTATGCCGCTTAAAGTTATTGCTACCTCCACCGCCTCCTCCTCCTCCTGCCGATGAACCACTTGACTCCCCTCCTGCCTGTTGCTGCGCACTTGGTTGTATTTTTGCCGCTATCTAAACGAATACAACAATTAGATTTTTTTTGCACTTTTGATTATTCTTTTGCTTCCGTAAGCTTCTGGTGCTGCTTCTTCTTACCTGCTTGGCACGTTGTATAGCAGCTGCCAATGCCTGTGAGTGTACTAAGCTCGCTTGCTGCGTCTGAAAATCACTCATGTTTGCACAATTGGTTTTGGTTTTGTTTTTAGATGAAAAGATTGAGCAGCTTTTGCTTTTTTTTTTGTGTAGCTATTCTCCAATCGAGTTTTTTACGACCCGCACTTTTCAGCAACTAAATAAACGCCGACGCAAACTGGCGACTTGCGACTGGAAAATTCAATAACCAAATTAACTATACGCCGCAAAAACACGCGATTTGTAGTTAGAAATATGTAAAATGGTGTTACACGTCTAGATTTTGTTATTTTACACACGCATTAACCATTTGTTAATACTTCTGGCTCATAATTATTGCAACTACTCCAGTTTTTTTTACTTTTTTCGGTGAAAATTATGCGCCCCGAAATGCGTACACAGGGATGCTTAGTGACCAACACTGTGAAATGCATTTTTCAACACTTTTTTCTTTAGCAATGTGCCTGCATTTGTATCGATATAAACGCTAAGAACACAATTTTCAGCATATAAACCCGACACAACGTCAATAAAGAGAATTGAATAAATTATACAAAAACTTATACGACAATAATTGAAATAGCACAACATATAATTTAACCAATCTGGACTGGTCTATCGAAAAACGCGATACTGCTCGGCCATGTTACCACTATTCTTGTTCCCACTGTTTTGCTAAGCGTATAAGAGGTTTTTGCTAAAAAAAAAAAAAAAAACAGCTGAGCTTAGTTCATGCCAACAGTAATCGCATTGTCAGCAACAAATAAATAAATACAAAACTCTCATTGTTAAAAAATATTCTTAAATAAACGCACAACATCAAAATGCCTGTTGACTGGTTTGGTTATGTATACGCGGCCACAGTGGCCGCTGGCGGAATTATGGGCTATGCAAAGGCTGGTTAGTAAAAATATTTATCGCCAACTTTTTGTTGCTTATTTTTTTAAACGAAAACCCCTTGTGTTGCAAAACAGGTTCCATTCCATCGCTTGGTGCTGGTGTTGCATTTGGAGCGTTGCTCGGCTATGGCGCCCATTTAAACTCAGGAGATCCACCACGTCCATTGCTGCAATTGGGAACATCGCTCTTTTTGGCTGGTTTAATGGGAACTCGTTGGAATCGATCGGGAAAACTAATGCCAGCTGGTGTTGTGTGCATGCTATCGCTGGTTGCTTTAGTCAAGAACTTGGTCACATATAATCGCTACTTGCCAATGCCAACAAAGGGCAATTAAAATAAATAACTTTTAACAAGGAATGTCTGGGAATGCTTGCCGCGCGATTTTTGTATACAAATAGTTCTTTCCTATTTTGTAAGCTACTTACATATATGTTCTTTCATTTATTCTGTGGAAGTCAAATAAAGTGTGGATGGTTAATGAACTAATGATTGCCAATTTTGCAATTTTAATACTTACATTGTGTTGCATTTATTAGCCTATAATATGTGTACAATTTACCTTTTTTTATGGCAAAAAGTAATATTACTAACAAAGACGTTAAGTAACAAATCGCAATAATTAGCTATGTTCGTGATTGCGGCACCAATTTTAGTAGCACTTACTGATCACAAAAAAGTATAATTTTTATATATTGTATTAGTTTTCGCAGAGTTGGGGCTGTGAAAAGTAGCTGAGCCCGGGCACAAAATTCCCTTCACAATACCCTATATTTACATAGATGTATATATGTTTTCTATTTAATGAATATTCTTAAATAAGGTTTATGTTTTGATTTTTGTGTTCGTGGGTGGGTGATAAATGTACAGTTTCGCTTTATTTGATTTCCAGTTGTATAAATCTAGAGCTTAGACAGTATTTTTAAGCTAGTATTTAATTTAATAAACAGATAAGATAATGCAATTTTTAAAAAACTGATATCAAAAAAGTCCACTGAGATTAGGAACAAAGAAGCTGGTGTTATCGCGCACACAAAATACCCAACCTCCACCCGGAGCATCCCTCTGCTCAACCAGATCAAAGACCTTTTGTTTGGCTTTCTCGACTCTTTTGGGTACTCCGGAAATTCGCAATGGCCTAATAAGTTCCTGATTCGGACCATCCTGAATGATGATCATGCGAGCGCCTGTTTCTTCCTGGAACTGTTTGATTGTTTTGCCACCCTTGCCAACGACCAAACCCACCTTGTCGCCCGGTATCATAATCTTTTGATAAGGCGGTTAACCGTCTGGACCCGGTGGAGGAATATTAATGGTAAGCAACACCTTACAGGTGCCATCGCTGCTACCAATACGATCGACCATCTGCTCCAGCAACTCGAATCCCTTGGTGCAGTTCTCCCGGCTGCCATGTAGTGTGATCACTTTCCGCCTATTATTCATCAGCTCCAGCTTAGCGCCCGACTCCGCCTCTAAACTGCTGAGGATATGACTGCCCCCGGTTTCCCTAAATAAGTTTGCAGTGCTCTGGGGTATTAGAACACGCTCTTCGCATGTGAATGCTTGACAAGCTCCTCCTCCGCTACCGCTGCTCATGTTTGAGTTGTATTGACCGTAGTCTGAACTGCCAAAGGAGCGTTTGCAACCGGGTCAACTATCGCCGTCGTCGTTATTGCTTCCTCCAGGGTCTACTCCTCCTTCGGATGAACAGCTACTAGATATGCCTCCTGCCTGTTGCTGCGCACGTGGTTGTTTCTTGCCGCAATCTGAACGAATACAGCAACAGTTAGATTTATTTGCACTTTTGATTATTCTCTAGCTCCCGTAAGCTTCTTCCTACTTGTCTGGCACGTTGTATATCAGCTGCCAATGCTTGTTTATTTTATTTAATTAATACTCTTAAATTAACTTTTTGTTTTGAATTTTGTGTGGGTGTGTGATAAATGTACAGTTTCACTTAATATGATTTCCGGTTGTATAAATCTAAAGCTTAGACAGTATTTTTAAGCTAGTATTTAATTTCATATACAGATAAGATAATGCAATTTTTAAAAAATTTCATCGAAGAAGCTCGTAAAATGCATCATATCCATTAGCCAACCACCGGACAAATGTAGGATCCCTCTGATCAATCAGATCAAAGACCTTTTGTTTGGCTTTCTCGACTTCTTGTGGTACTCCGGAAATTCGCAATGGCTTAAAAACTTCGTGACGCGGACCAACCTGGATGATGATCATGCGAGCGCCTGTTTCTTCCTGAAACTGTTTGATTGTTTTGCCACCCTTGCCAATGACCAAACCCACCGTGTCGCCCGGTATCATAATCTCTTGATAAGGCGGATAACCGTCTGGACCCGGCGGAGGAATATTAATGGTAAGCAACACCTTACAGGTGCCATCGCTGCTACCAATACGATCGACCATCTGCTCCAGCAACTCGAATCCCTTGGTGCAGTTCTCCCGGCTGCCATGTAGTGTGATCACTTTCCGCCTATTATTCATCAGCTCCAGCTTAGCGCCCGACTCCGCCTCTAAACTGCTGAGGATATGACTGCCCCCGGTTTCCCTAAATAAGTTTGCAGTGCTCTGGGGTATCAGAACACGCTCTTCGCATGTGAATGCTTGACAAGCTCCTCCTCCGCTACCGCTGCTCATGTTTGAGTTGTATTGACCGTAGTCTGAACTGCCAAAGGAGCGTTTGCAACCGGGTCAACTATCGCCGTCGTCGTTATTGCTTCCTCCAGGGTCTACTCCTCCTTCGGTTGAACAGCTACTAGATATGCCTCCTGCCTGTTGCTGCGCACTTGGTTGTTTCTTGCCGCAATCTGAACGAATACAGCAACAGTTAGATTTATTTGCACTTTTGATTATTCTCTATCTCCCGTAAGCTTCTTCCTACTTGTCTGGCACGTTGTATATCAGCTGCCAATGCTTGTGAAAGTACTAAGTTCGCCTGCTGCGTCTGAACATCACTCAAATTCAGACAATATGGTTAGTTTTTTGAAATTAATCGAGTTCTTGACGTTTTTTCTTAAATCGAATGCTAAGTCAGCGACACTTTTTTTAAGCAATGTGTCTGAATTTGTATCGATAGCCACGATATATGTAAGCATAAACCAATTCAACCATTCTTGAGTGAAATATTTAGTTGAGAGCTCTATCGAAAAACGCGATACAGCTCTACCATGATCCCACTATTCCCGTTCCCAGTGTTTTGCCATGATTTTTGCCAAACAAAAAAGCTGAACATAGCTTTTATTTTTGAAATAAATACCAAGCTCTTGTTTGCGATAACAAATTTATACAATAATATAAGCTTTTTGTATGGCATGAGGAAATAATACAAGCATCAAATGATAAAAATATTTAAGACGAAAATTGCAATGATCAAGATTCAAGATTGCGGCACCCAATATGAAGTACAGTATCATCTTTGAATATCGTATTAGTTTCCGCAGAGTTGTAGCTGTAAAAAGTTGTGAAGATTTTAAGATTTTCATAGATGTATATATGTTTTTGATTTAATGAATACTCTTAAATTAACTTCTTGTTTTGAATTTTGTGTGGGTGTGTGATAAATGTACAGTTTCACTTTATATGATTTCAAGTTGTATAAATCTAAAGCTTAAACAGTATTTTTAAGCTAGTATTTAATTTCATAAACAGATAAGATAATGCAATTTGTAAAAAAAATTTTCATAGCATTAACAATGCACAACTTTTCTACATTTGAATACAACAACAATGTTTTAGAATTGTTGGTTTTTTTTTTTCTAGTAGGCAAAATGCGGCTGGGTTAATTTAATGAATTTAATACACATTTTTCAAGATAAATATTGTTAGTTAAGTATACAAATTATGTTTTATCACAATGGTAAATTGGAAATCTTTTTAGTAATAGTTTATCAAATCGTTTATGTTTTTAATTTGTTTTATTTATTTTTTTTTAATACCAATGCGAATGCGTTTCAAACTTTTAACAGAAACATAGATTATCTACAAACAAAGGATATTGTCATTAATTAAATTAGACATTACATAATATATGTATTCAAAATTTATGTTTTTGTCATTTAGTTGGTTGCGTTTTTCTGTTTCTATTATTAATTTTTTTTCATATATTTTTCTTTAACAGAAATTACAATATTTTAAATTAGTTGGATCTAAATACTAAAAACAAATCAATAGTAAGTAAGTATTTATAATAATAATAATAATAATAATAAAAATTCTATCTAAAAACACAATTTGCTCAGTTGCAAATCTATTTGTATTTGTTCAATTTTTTAATGGCAATAACCAAACCGACCAAATGTGCCAATTCCAAACGTTCCCATCATGGCCGCAGTGCTCTAAAACGGAAACAGCTTCCAGTTAACCACTAAATAAACAAAAAATATAAAAAACAACAAAATTAATTAAAAATGCTTTTCAAAAATGTTATTCAATCAAATGTTAATGGGGTGCAAAAATGAGAAATGTTTGCAGAGCTTTATTTTTTGCTTTGTTTTTTGTTTTTTTGTTTTATGGTCATAAAGAATCGATTGTAGACGCCGCTAGACGCCATTATTTTTGAGTGTGTGTGTGTGGTTTTTTTAAAATGTTTCTGTGCCACCATTTCTCAATTAAATCGCTAATTTGTGTTCCATATTCCATGCGTTTCCAATAGCCAAAATTGTATAATTGTTGCTTGATTTTGCTTGATATCGCTATATTATAAATACTAGTTGAGATTTTTAGTATTTGCTTTGTTTTATGTTTTTTAATTGCGCTTTACGCCATGCCATTATGCAATATATGTTTTTATTTCCAAATGGATTGCAAATCAAATTCACCCTGATTTCTATGTTTGTTGCAGCTTTCTTTGATGTGTATATGTTTGTGTGTGTGTGTGTATATATGTGTGTGTGTGTGTGTGCGTGTGTGTGTGTGGCTGTGCGTATGTGTGACATATGCATGTAAAAATATGTGTGTGTGCGTTTTAACCAATTTGTATCTACAATTGGTTTAATGTTTTTTTTTTAAATCCGTATGCAATTCCAAGAGACAGGACGAGAAGAGAGCGTTAGAAAGTTGATGTTGAAAATCGAGAAAATGTATTTGAATTTGTTTTGGTTTTTGTTTAAATGATATGTTGTATCAGCAGCGATTGATAGATAGATATCTGGCATATGGTTGGTGGATTGAGTATGAAATTAGGAGAGATAAAAAATGAAATCTGCGCATGGTATTTTTTGCTTATTTGCAGTTCTAAGCCGAATATGTGGTAATAAAAAAAAAAACAATACATATCGCAATTATTATAAATGACCATAGTTTTTAAATAGGAATATAATTTAAATAAGCTTTGTATTATAAATGATATGAATACTACATTATCAAGCACTACTTTTACTGTTAGGGCAACTACAAATATCGCCCATAAATACTACGTTTTCATGCAGCAAATGTTTAAATTATTTTCTAAAAATCAAATGGCCAATTACGAATGCGAATTGGTAAACACTAGAAATCCTCAATTACCAATTCTATATATGTATATATATGTATGTATGTATATAAATTGTTATAGTAGCAGCAGGCAAAACTTCCTCTAAGTATATTGTTTTTAACCGCCAACGCAAAGCTTTTTAGGAACTATGAAAATATTAACGGCTTGTTCTTACCGCAAACTGAGGGAGCAAATAACAAAACCGAATTCAGAATTCGGATCTTTCGCAGGGATACCGTTACGCTTCTGTGCGTGTGTATTTGATTTTGTGTGTGTGTGTGTATATTTAAGTGTGCATTTGGATTTTGGTTATAACAGTTTCTGACGGGTTTTTCGTTGGCAGTGTTGGTAAGTTGTTGTTGTTGTTGTTGTTGAAGCTTTTGTTGTAGTACATAATAGTAAAAAGTTAGCAGTTTCTTTTATTATTTGCGCCACATTTTTGTTGTTGTTTTGAATTTGGTCTGTTACCCTGTTTACATGACTCGTGTGCGGCGTATCAGTTTTTGTGTTTTGATTTTGGGTTTTGGTTTTGGCGTTGTGTTGCCATTTGTTGACTGTAGTTGCTGTTGTTGTTGTATGGCTGTTGTTGTTGTTGTTGTGTTTGGTACATTGTCCAACACCGTTGGCAAATTGTTGGTATTATCGGCAATATAATTTGTTGCATAAACGGGCGATGTTTGTTCTTGTTGTTGGAACTGTTGTTGCTGCTGTTGTTGCTGTTGTTGTTTTTGTTGTTGTTGACTATAGCTATGACTATTGCTACTAACTTTATTACTAATATTTTTGTTTGCTAAAATACTACTGCGATTTAGCGTACGTTTTAAAAATGGGCTGCCATCGAATTTGTGCTGTTGTTGTTGTTGTTGTTGTGTGCGGCCCGCTTTTGTTGCTGTTGTTGTTGTTGATGATGATGAGCTGACGGATGTGGACACCGATGTTGTGGTGGCTGTGATCGCGCCATCCAGTGTTGGTAAATGCAATGCTTGAAACTTTTTAAAGTACGCATCGAATATTGATGTTGTTTTTGATTTTGTTGTTGGCGTTGGTTTGGCTGCCTTTGTGGTTGCTGTTGTTGTTGTTGTTGCCAATTGTTCTTGATGTTGTTGTTGTTGCAGTGTTGTCAAATGTCGTGGTTGTTGTGAGTGAAACTTACGTTTTTGCCGCTCAATTGCTTCATTTATCTCAATGCCGGAATTCGCCTCATTTTCTTCATCAACAAGCTGTTGTCGGTGTTGTTGTTGTTGTTGTCGATTGTTGACTTCTTCACTGTTGTTGTTGTTGCTGTTGCTGTTATTGCTGTTGTTGGTGGTGGTGTTGGCACTATAATTTGTAATTTGTTTTTGTACCAAGGGAATTGAAAATTGTTCATTTGACTCTAAAACGGATTTTTTTTGTTTATGTTGTTGTTGTGTTTGTTGTGGCATTTGTTCTTGTATTAAGTGAAAATAGTATTCAATTTGTTTGCGTAATTCATGTGTATAGAGTTGAAAGATATTATTCGGTGTTTGTGTTGTTGTTGTTGGTGATTGTGTTGTTGTTGTGTATTGTGAGTTGCTGTTGCTGTTGCTGTTGCTGTTGCTGCTGCTGCTGCTAACACTGCTGCTGGTGTGTGTTTTAAACATAACATCGCCATTTTGTAGCCACTGCGCCTGTGTGTTGTATAATGCCAAATTATCAGTGCTGTCAGTGTTGAACAATCGTCTCAAATACTCAAACGATTTCACTTTCTTATTGTCGTTTGTTGTTGTTGTTGTCAATTTTCGTGCTGTTGGTGCTGTCGAGTTTTCGTCAATGGAAACAGCAGCAGCAGCAGCAGCAGCAGGAGCTGCAGCATTCGAACTTTGCTGTATATTATTATTATTAATATCCTGCTCCTCACTACTAGAACTAGTGTAGTTGCCCTCGTCATCCTGCTCTTCATTGTTATCGTTATCGTTATCGGTTTGATTATCATCTTCTTGGGATTCAATTTCCTCACTACTATTTTCTTCATCATCATCATCTTCATCTTCTTCTTCATCTTCTGTTGTTTGCCTGTTTTTTGCATCGTTATCTTTTTTCTGGCTGATTTTACTACAATGTGTTGTTGTTGTTGTTGTTGGCATTTGTGGTGTTTGTGTGTGTATTCATTATTGTTGTTTGTTGTTGGTTGTTTGTAAAGGTGTAAAAGGTTTGCATATATTAAAATATGATTTTTGTGTGTGTGTTTTGCTTGTTTTCTTTCTTAACTCGAAAACTTCTTATCAAAAAAAAAAAAAAAACTTACACAACCAAAAAACTACGCAATTAGAGATTCGCTAGAGTGTTTCGAAAGTGCCAAAAGTTTGTACTTACTTGTATACTAAACGATAATTATTGCCATAGTCAGGTATTATGTTGGAGGGCAGCGGGGTGCAACGACCATCCAGGCAGTGCTATCGATTAAAAACAAAATAAGTTTCAAACTCAGAAAGAATTTCATCATTCTTCATTGCACTTACATAATTATTACCGCAAACGGAACCCTCTGCCGCCGGCCTATAGGCGACACAATAGCCTGTTTGGGCATCAAAGCAGAAAAGCTGGGCACAAACACGCTCATCCTTAAAGCAGGCGTAAGTGCCGCGATCTCGCCGGCATTGCGCATCCAATGATAGCAATGTGCCCGGCAGCGATCTGCCCAAGGCGCTATCCTCATGCGGTGAATTGTGCAGGCAGGTTGCAGTGTCTCCACTAATGAAAAAATCATCGGTTTACTGAAGCTCTAAAGTTTGTTCTTCCATTTCGCACTCACTTGAGAAAATGATGAAAACTCTGGACTGTGCAGGCGGACCAACGGAAACCGCGTTCCGTATGACGCAAGTCGGACATTATATAGCCATCCTCCCAGCGACAGCGTTGAGCGCCCGGTCCACCCAGATAGCTGGGCGGTGGCGAGCCATCGTGCACGGCTCCCAATCTGCATACAAAGAAAACAAAAAGGGAACTCGAACTGTTACTACTACTAATTGTGATTAATTGCAAACGGAAATGCAAACCAGTTAAATTAAAATCAACTCAAGACTGAAACTGGTGTTAAAACAAAAAAATCAAAGCGTAAGAGAGATAAACTTAACGACAACTGGCAATGAGTAAATGATTGAAAATTTGGTACTTACAAATGTCCCACTTCGTGAGCGGCAACAATGATGCCACTGAAGCCGCCAGTGTCTTCAATAATGGCAACACTATTCACCTTCTCCAGACGCTTGTTAACGACGCAGGCGCCACCAACATAGGCAAAGCCTTTTGGGCGCAAAACGAATAGAAAAATTCATAAAAATAAAAATATTTTGGTCAATTTAGACTGCAGGAAGTTGACAATTTTCAGTAGTGGCAGTTGCTACTAGTTGACGCAGTTATTAAATACACCCAAAAGACAAAAAAAAAAAAAAAATCAAAAACAAATCATAGATTAAAGCCGGCGCATGACTTTTGCAATCTGTCTTTACTTTCAAAAAATTTTGATATAGTCTGAACGGCGTTTATCTTTCTTTTTTTTTTTTTTCGTTTTTTCTTGTTGTGTGTATAATAACTGCCTTTGTAATATGCATTTATTGATATGTGTATATGTTTGTATATGTATATGTATTAAACAATCAATACTGTATTGAGAGAAAAGCATGTTGCATGTTGCATTGTGTTTGTGTGTGAATTGAACATTGCACCTGTTAGATGAGCTAAGTATACATTTTAGTTACAATTAAAGTTAAGAAGCTACCAAAACACCAAAAAATATATATAAACTTAAAGTACAATGTAAATAAATATTTAGAACTAATAAATATATATTTTATTTTATTTAATTATTAAACATAGTTCCAAATGGATCACTTGCTTTCATATATATCCTGAAAAGCAAAATGCTAAAATAAATAAATATAAACACACTTAAATATAGTTTGGAGAGTTCGAAAAGAGATGTGCGCCTTTGGGGCATGCAGCAGAGAAAAATATATCACACAGAAGAAGGAAAAAACTTTGAGCGAAAAAAAGACAAAGACATAAACATTCATATATACAAACATCGAGAGATAGAAAAAATATGTTAAGATAAATGTACAGTTTGAGCAGCATTGTAAATCAGAGTTGACTTTTGAAATTCCCTTTTTTTTTTTTGTAACTCCTGGATTGGAGTTGTTTATCGGTTTTGCTGTACATAAGGCGTGCGACACAAAACACATAAATTAAATTCGCTCCAAAGAGAAAAAAATAGCAAGTTGAGAATACACACATAACACAAACAGATAGAGAAAGAGGAGAGAAAAATAGGAGAAAAACGTGCATGAAATTCAATTAAATTGGCTTGATTTTTAAAATGATGGAGCGACGCTTTAGGTTCGTTTCGGCGGTTGCCGCCTTTAATGTTATTTAATTTCTTCTTTTTGGTTTTTTTTTTTTTTTTTTTACTATTTTTTCGCATTTTATCTGTACATTGTCAGCGAACAAATTGTTGATGTTTGTTGTTGTTGTTAAGTGTTCGTTTATATATAGGTTTTTGTTGTTGTTGATTTTTTTTACCTGCGGTACCGCGATTACATTCACCATAAGCGGAGGTGCGACGGCACATATCAAGTCTGCGGGCGAAAATGGTTCAAAATGCGTAGATTTGAGTATGAATTTAATATCGAACATATGTACGACCATTATACGTACATAAATTAAGTTGATAGTATTTATTTTTAATGTGTGTTTTTTGGGGCAAAAATAAAGTTGGAGCAGCACAGCAAACAGTTTAGGGGCTAATTAAATATTTGTAAACAAACGGGTCGAAAGGAAGAAAAGAAATATTTACCTAATAACTAAAACGAAAGCTGGCCAAAAAATATCGATGAGAAAGGGCAAAAAAATATAAGTGATACAAAATATATTCTAAATTAAAAGTAAGTAAATAAATATTTAATAGCTATAGCGAGTTTATTAAAAAAAAAATATTAAATCTATTCTAATAAAAAATCTAACTAAAACCAAAAATATGTTGAAATAAATATGTTATTTTTTTTTTAAGTAGAAAATAAAATCAAAAATAAATTAAATAATGTTGTACTCATTTCCATCGTTAAACCATAACTGATAACCGCCTTTAATCAAATATTAATCGTTAATTTTGTATCATAAAAATCTAAACCAAACTATTTATGCATTTTTAATCAAAGAACCAATGTCACTAACTTAAAAAAAAAATTATAACTTATGCAAATAGTATAAATCAGCTACCCAAAATGCAGCAACCATTTAACAAAAAAAAAAAAACAACAAGGCATTTACGATATGTATGTAAAAATACTCGAACCGGTTTAAAATGGCTTTTGACCGACCAACCCGCTCCTCAAATTAGATGAAATAACGCCTCGGATTTAACTCGAATTCGTATCATTTAACTAAAATGTCAATGTATGTATGTAAGTGTGTGTGTGCTGTAAATGTGTTGTTTGTATTTTTTAAGACCCACACGCAGTTTTAGGCAACTTTGTTAAATGTTTGTTTGTTTGTTGGTTTTTTGTAGTGCAAATTACAAGAATGTAGCAACAAACTAGTATTAAATTGACTATTGAAACTAACAGCTCAAAGATGTTAAAAACCAAAAATGACATTTGTTCGAATGTATTATAGTGTTGGTGTTCGTGTTGATGTGTGTGTGGTGTGTGTGTGTGTGTGTGGTCTTTAATTTTTTGTTGTAGTATTTTGATTTAGATTCTTTTACCCGCTGTGCCTTTGGTGCAACGGCCGCCTTTACGCCTGCGACACATATCATACCTGCGGCACAAAGTAGACGGACATTATTTAATATCGAGTATATAGTATAGAGTATATATATGTAAAAATAAGAGGAAGACAGGGGACAAGGGGAATGCCATTGCTGCTGCTGTGTTTTGCCAATCTGAAAAACAGAAAACACAAAACAAAACAAAAAGAAAACCATTTCAGGCTGTGCCATTTACAGCCCTTTCACTCACTTTGTGATTGCCACGGCAATATCGTAGACGGGCAGACGCCGCTCCCGGAACAGGTACTTGCCCATATCGGTGAGGGCGGCAGCAGAATCAATAGCATCACGACCAACACGATTACGTTCCAAATAGGGCGTGGCATCGCGACCCTGTTGAAGTAAAGAAGAAAACGAATCAAAAGGTGTTTAAAGGACAGCAAAAGGAAATACTCTTACAATGCATTTATTATTAATAATTAATAATTTACTTTCATCAACGATCTATATGTATTTCTTCATTTTACTTTCAATTATGTCAAGCTATGAAAGCGTTTTTCTTGCTTATGCAAAGCTTCAAGATTTTGAGGCAATACCAACATCAAATTTGCTCTATTTCCTCATGCAAAACAAAATAAATAAATTGGCAAAACCATTAAACAAATAAATTAAATACTTTGTTTGCCTAGAGGACTTTTATTTTTTTTTTTTTTTTAATGAAAACTATCACCCATTAGGCCAATCATATTACGAGTATTATGCAATTGGTCGAAAAGATTTGACAAGAGGCGAATGCAAACAAAACAAATGGAAAATCACCAAAAAAAAAATTTATGGCCCACTCAAAGACGTTTAAAAGTGTCCAAAATAAAACAGTTTTTAGCGTAGGCAGTAGCAACCAATGTTGCCACAGCATGCTGCGCATGGAGGATGATAATGGAAATGGGCGGGGGAGGGAGGGGGGCGTGCGTCATGCAACTGGCAAAAACGGAAACAAGTGAACGTGAAAAACGTGCAACACGCCGACGAAGCGAAGTAATGAGACAGATCCGATAACAACAACAACACGGCAAACGATGCAAATGATTGAAAATGAAATTGGAAAATTTGGGAAATGGCAATGGTGTCGTGGCGCGTTGCAAAGTCATACGTTCGCACTAAACTATAGTGGCAATTGTGCGTTATATAATAATTTTCTAACAACAACAATTTAATATCGTGACCAAAGGGGCGTATACTTTATGCTGAAGTGTTGGTGTGCGCTTGTTTGCTTGATTTGACAGGTACATAAATTATAATAACACAATTGTCAATCATGTCAGGCCCTAGGCTAATCAATATGTTAATAATAATCAGAAGTAAATAGAACCCGTTGAACGGGGCCCCAAAGTGTTTTGCAGCTGATAAAAAATAAGCAGACAGGCAGGCAGGCTGGCAAATATGTCAACGATATTATGTATTAATAACAAATTGTAATTTGCCATTTGCAGTAATAGAAATGTATCTGCAAGATACTCAGATACATTACACCACTCACTTGAAGTGAATAGAATATAAATCTGTATCGCTTAACACGTGTTTTAACGACTTTTATGAACTTGCAGTCAAAATAAATCCATCAACATATTTTATTAATATTTTTTTTTCAAAGAATGAGGAAGCTTGGCAATATTTTTCCACTTTAAGTTTTTTTGTTCTTGTTCTAGTTGAATTTGGATTTTCTCATTCTCATGCACTTAAACTAATTTATCCAATTCCGACATACTATTGATCAATTGTCAGTAAGCGCACGTCTCAAACAAAATATTTTTGTTAAGAAACCGAAATTAAACACTATCAAGAATTTTAAATGCTTCGGCTGCGACCTTGGACAGTTTTTTTGTTTTTGTTTTTGGGAAAGGCAATGTGCGTCAAATGTTTTGCCATGATTTTTTTTATGGTTTTTTTTTGTTGTTTTTATCTCGAAAAATCAGATAATTATACAGGTGCAATCGGTATGAGACGCGGCTGCTGCTGATTACATTTCGGTTACTCCAATTTGTTGTAAAAATTGAAGTGGCTGGTGCATCTTTGAAGGCCTCTTGAGATTGCCTGTCTGTCTGTCTGTCTGTCTGTCGGTAAGTGAGCAATTGAGTTTGCATCATGTGGTATGAACGGGGGGCAGTAATAACCAACTATTTGCTTGATTATTGGGTTCATCTCTCTCTTCAATAAAAACAAAACCAAAAATAAAAGCTTATAAATGTGAGATTGAATAATATCGGGCAATCAAATGATTCGAATCTTATGCAATAAAATAAATCATTGGCAATATTAAAAGTGCCCGGACTGACCTATATTTATACAAAATTATCGATACATTGATATCGACACAACAATCGAAATAGCTTAAAAGACATCGATGAGATCAGGCAGAGAATAGAGAATGCCAAAGGAATCGATAAAGTTACTATTAAACTTTAAAGTTATCGATTAAAATCGCTCAAGTAGATTGATTATTGATCTCTCAACAATATTCTGTAATCTCATAAATTATAGAATACAACAAGGAAGCCCGAAAATTGTAGGAAGAAGAATTGTATAACCAAAAAAAGAAAAAAAACAGCTAGAAAGTTGTCAACGCGAGCTGATATAACATTTATTTAAGCTATCAAATCGACTTTCATTTCGTATTATCTTACGCTCAAAAGACATTACATCACACGAATTTGTTGGTTTATTTTTTTTTTTTTTTGTTTAAAGGACAGCTGCTGTCTGTTAACTGCTTAACACATTGATATCTAATCATGACCCATTTGTTTTGGTGCAGCTGTCGGCAAGATTTGTTTTAATTAAATCATTTTCCCAGACCTGTCAAATGAAGCCATGGGAACAACAAACGGACCATGGGCCAACGAGAGTTTTGAAGGACCATGGCATGGCAGTTACACAATTTTCGAAAAAAAAATGTGTAACGAATATTTCACTCGCGATTAAACGAAAGACTAATTTGTCAAGTAATCTTGTTGCCATTAGAAACATATTACACACATACGAAGCGAGTTTTTATTTTTTAGATGTTTTTAATTTGTGTTTTGGTTTTTTTTTTTCGGTGTTTTTGGGTGCCTCCACATTAATAGCTTTGCATGTGTGTACAGACGAGATAGTACGAGCAGCAGTACCTAAAATGTAACCAGGCCTGGCTAACTGGGAGACCGGTTTGCCTTTCCCAAAAATGGATGTAGTATGTTTTATTTGTATTTTGTTGCTTTTGACTGTCTCACAAAAAATGTTGCAATCGCATTTGTGCGTAATTAAATGTTAAGTCGGTTAACGTCGTCGTCGTCGTCGTCGGCATGAACTTAATATATTTATTTAATTTAATTTACAGGGCGCATAAATCTTACCAAACTGTCAAACTGGAGTTGCTTAAATTTCTAGCATTTCGCAATGCGCAACACAAATATGCGCCACACGAAGGCTGCTCACAACCCAACCCAACCCAGCCACCCACCCACCCATCGACTCTAGCTTTAACTCTCCAGAGGCAGCTTCAGTTGCAACTGCAACTTCACTCCAATTCCTACTTCCCACTGCAGTGACATATGTTTTTGACTTTTGTATTGCCGCACGAGCGGCTGCGCCCACACACTCAATGGTTCGTTTCTTTTCCTATTTATCTTTTTATTTTTTGTTGTTGAATGCATTTGAAAGACAGGCAGTGGTGTTACACTCAGAACAAAATTATGGTCAAATTATTTTTAAATCTACAAAATAGTTCTTTAGAAAAGGTAGTAAAAAGATCATTCAACAAAAATGTACTTAATACATATATAATATTTTTAAAGGGAATTAGTAAGTATTTTTTTTAAAGTAGAACACAAAAATTCAGCTAACTGAATTTTTTGCTTGTAAAATAATCTAAATCTTATCAAAACGTCTCAAGAAACACAAATGCTAAACTTTATTAAATTAACAATAAAAATCTTGCTAAGTATTATTTTTACTTACAAAAAAAAAAATTGTTCTGCTGTTAAAAAAAAAATATTAGCTGTGTATTTAAAAAGTTCAAAAAAATCCTAGAAACAATTAAAAAATATATTTAAGAAAAAAAAAAAACAAATCAAAAACAATTTAATTAAAATGTATAGTTATTTTTTAAAGTGCACTTTCGGACACCACCCACAGAGCAAGTTGGCTTTTAGACCCATTATTCGTATGGCATTTTTTTAAATTTTGCCTTTGGGTCAAGCCTTTGGGCGTACTTTTTTATATCTATGCTAACTTTTCCTTTATGTCATTTGCATTTTATTGCAAATTTTTGTTGTTTGCATAACCGATAAGACTTTAAAGCTTTCCCATGACATATGTCCAACACTATATATATATATACATAGTATATGGGGCCAACACCTGGTCAGTCGCTACTTGAATTCGAGACTTCGTTAGCCAGGAATTTCGTTTATGACATTTGGCAAATATGACGCCACCACAAAAAAAAAAAAATGCAATTCTTTGATGTATGCAATTTTTGGGGGAGCTGGATCTGGTCTGGGTGTGGCAAAATATTGGCATTACTTGGCATTTCCGTGGCAATTGATAAATCCAAACCGATAACCGTTGAGTGGAGATTGTTGATTGGCGGCACAAAAAATATTGACAGTCATGCCACACATCAAAATCAATTCTCGTATATATAATTTTAATGCTTTCTTTTCGAATGACATAATATATAATTTATGTTGCAAGGCCTCTAACAAAAGTCAAACAACTTGACCTCAATATGCTAAAGAGTTGTACTTTGAATAATGCCATTTATATATATTTTATTCTAAAGTCTCCATTTGAGTTATTATTCACTAAATAAATAAATCAGTTGGCTGACAAATAACCAGCAGAATTACTTAAGTGCAAAATGTTTATGTTTTATGTTTAAATTTGCGCAATTAATCGAATCTTGGCATCGCAAACAAAACGTTTTAGCAACAACAAAAAACAAAAACCAAACTGCAAAGTGCGTAACTGCAAGGCTGTTTTTTTTTTTTATATAAGTTTAAAGGCGTTTTCTGATTTTTTCTATATCAACAATAAGTTTGGTGCTTAAACGCTTAAGCAACCTAGTTTTTTGTTGTTGTTGTTTTTTTTAGTTGTTGCATTGCCAACAATAATAATGCATCAAAACTTCAATTTATGGTTAAATTGAAATTCTAATCGAGTGCAGGCCTGTTTAACAGTATACAGCTCTCCAATTACACACACACACACACACCCATTCATATATACAAACGGCGACACGCACTTAATAAATTGCGTATACGCAACATTTTTAGCGTTGAAAAATGTTTGTGGCGCAAGCGCAACGCGTTCGACACTTGTACAGCTGTCGCCGTTGTCGGCTGTCGCAAGCCGATATCTTGTCAGAGCGGGTGGGGCGTGTGGAGGGTGGTGCAGTCAACAGGGCGGGGGGGTGTCTAACTCAATTCTAACGGAAAGCTGCTCGCAATTAATTAAAATGTTAATTAAATGTCACAGATAGAAGTTCATTCGGTCGTTTTGTGCTGTTTGCTGCTGCTGCTGCTGTTCAACAGTAGCTTGCCACATTTAAACTGCCCACGCTTAATTCATTTTTAATTATGAATTCAACAAGCGCATTCTGGTTTTAATATTAATCTGAAGCTACGATTTGTTATGATTGCCCACCAGACAATAAACGAAAGAAATTCAACTGACTTAATGACAACAACATGATTAATCAAGCTGATCGGGCGGGATATGGATTAGCATACAAAAATATATAATTACTTTTTGCCATAATTAACAAATGAAATCAAGAATGAAAATAGAAAATGTTTCTTAGTTAAATGTTTAATATGAATAATTGAATAATTTAAATACAACATTAACTTGCTTCATAAAAATATTCAATTAAATATTTGTTGCTTTTGTACAAGACAAATTAATTTTATACTTATTTAACTAGTTAATTAATTTTTATTTATATTTATTCTATTTTTTAATTTATTTTTTATTTTTAATATTTTTTTAATGATTTTTAAAAAATATTTTAAGACAAGAAATAAAAATAATATTTGAATACTTTAGTTTTTTTTTTAGTTTTGACGAAATTTTCTGTTTAAAAATAACAAATTAATTTATAATAAAAGAATATTCTTTATTTTTATGAATTTCTTTTTTTTTCTGATTTTTTCTAAACTTTTTCAATAAAATATTCAATATGTCAACCAAATTACTACGACTTGTTATAATGGCTGCCTAACTTCTTAGCACCCCACACCCCTCAATCATTCTTCAGTTAAATGCGTGACTTTTGTTGTTGTTGGTGCTGTTGTTGGTTCAGCATTAAGCTATGGCATATTTAACAACAACAACAACAACACACACTTCAGCTTCGGCTTATCGGATATGCAATATCGCATAAATTTGTAGCCCCTTTAAGAGCAAATTCTGAGTAATTACTACTTGGACACGATTCCGTTTTTCGTTTTCGAAACATGTAACAATTTTTTTTTTTGTGTCATAAATTCGCATTTGGATTTGTTTGGTTTATGGCCAAGCGAAATATATTTCAACATTAATTAGCAAAACGAAGGCAAACATAAATAAATAAATAACAAACATTTTTGTGGCCGATGTTAGGCGACGGATGCAGCAGCCAAGCGAAACATATTTTTATATGTGGGCTGCAGTAGAAGAGGAAGTCTGTCGTCTTTATGCATGAAATTGGGCTATGATCTGAGCGGCAGCAATCTAAGCGGCGGCCCATTAAATTATATAACAGCAAAAGTCAACGCAGTCACAGCAAGAAAAAAAAAAAATAAAAATTGCAGTCTGCTGCGGTTGCTGCTGCTGCTGCTGCTGCATTATTTATGCAGTATAAAATATTTGTTGTGAGTGTATGTGTGTTAGCCGAAAAACCAATTGACGTACTTAGGGTAAGACAGTCGACTTTATCGTGTGGGCTTGATGCAACTTGTAACTGCCAACGTTTTGTTGCAGGTGCAAGCTTTACAAAAAAAAAGCACAACTGCGCCAATTTACCACTTTCCACAAATGTGTGTGTGTGTGTGTGTTTGTTTCTATGGGTCGACAGTTTAACTCAGACTCTCTGACTCTCTCAGTGTGTGTAGCATGTTGCAGCCAGCATAGACGATGGCGACGACAAATGGCTTCCTGAACCGAGCGACTCCAACTCTGATGACGCGACGACTCTGACGTTGACTTGTGTGAGAAAGTCAAAGCGGGCCATGCAATAATCTTGTCAAAGTGTTTTATGGTTCACGTTACGCAACGTTATGCATTTTTAACATCATGTGTCGTTTAAGAAGTTGAGAAAGATAGAGAGGTAGGAGGAAAAGGATTCGAAGGATCAAAGCATCAAAACTAGCTGAGAAAGCTAATCAAACAAACCTCAGACTTCATTTTTCTTCCAAAAATATATCTATAAAATCATTTTTGTACTTTATTACAGAGCACTTAACAACAAACCCCTTTATATGGCCCTACTCATAACGAACCATTTTGGCATGCAATTAGATTAAAAGCTCGTTTGAACTAAAGTTTTGCCTTTTGCAGCCAATTCGATTCAGAGACATTTCGATTTGGAGCCAAATGTTTGGCAAGTTTGTTGCCTGAGTCTTTTGTTTCGCGTGAGCCTAAAAATTTGCTAATTCCTTAGGCATTTAGCAACGTTGATTTTCCTTTATACAAAAAATCACAACAAACAAAAAAAACTTGTTAAAAATTTGTTCGCTTTGGTTTTTGTTGTTGTTTTGTTTATTGGCCCAAGCAAATCGCCAAATTGATTGTTCACATTTTTTTTGTAGCGTTACGATTTCAAAGCGCATGCGTTGCATGTTTGTTATAAGCTATCTCTCTCACTCTCACGATTGCAAACGAAAACGTGATAGAGTTGTTTTTGTTTTTTTGCCGGCGGCTGGCAACTGATCCAATTTGCTTGGTGAGGGGGTCAAAGTTGAGCGCACAAACAATAATATATATGTATGTATATTACTCAATTAGTTTCAATTGAAAGTTGACTGTTTAAGGATTGTGCAAGGATTTGTAGCTGTGTGTACTCACCCGTGAGATAATAATGCCTGCAATACTGATGCGTATTCTGGGTCCCTTGAGCAGACGATAACGCAGGTCCACACCATTCCAGAATGAGATAAAGTAGCGTTTGACCTGAGTTTGTGAGAAAACAAAAAATAAAAAGCTTAAGAATTTGTGTTTTTTTTTTTCGAATTTTTGTAATCTGATTTAGTTGCTGTCTAGGCACATTTATCAGCTGCAGCTGTCACACTTTACTTTTTGATCTAAGCGGCTTAAACAAGAAGAAGATGAAGACGCACCCAGCACAGACACACACACAACATGCCATTAATCTTCAGCTGTGAGTGATGTGAATACTAATAAAAAGGTGTGTGGCTAAGAACTGTAGCTAAATAAACATCAGGGCTATGGCCGAGAAATTCAAATTTAATGCAGACAAATTGTAACAAGACTTGATATACTATAAGCATCATGGGAGAATCATATCTCAGAGTTAAAAAACAAAGTATTAAAACAATGAAAAATAGAAAAAGAAAAACTTCGAAAAAGAATTTTCCTAACAAAGAACTTTTGAATAGAACTCAACAATAAAATGTTTTTAATTCGTTTAGCAAAAATATAATTGATGAATTATTGTACAGCTTTGTATTTATTCATATTTATTTCCTCAATCAAAACAAAGAAAACTTTAATTAACTTGATCTTTGAGCAATTGATTGTTTATTTTTTTGTTTTCTATTATATTTTCTTTTATTTATAATTTTTCAACTCAATTAATATGTTTAGCTTGTCGTCTTATATGTCATGTTCCCCCTTCTATCAGATAAAAATTTGGATATTGCCCAAAACAACTTTTACAAAACTTTTGATTCTTCAAATTGGGGAGTGTATTAAGTTTGGCAATCCCAAGTATCTGTCGTCGCGGGTTTTATTGCGTGACAATTTCATTAAGCGCACCTGCAAATTGTCGCCGCCATGGAGACGATAGCCATCATAGTCGACAATAACCAAGACCTCGGGATAGATGACATATGGGGTTTGGCGTCTGGGACGAAGACGAGATTCCGAGGTTTGCGGTTCCGTTTCAGCATTGCCATCCAAGGCGCCCTCATCCTCATCGTTGAGATCTTCAAAGTCGGGACTAGTGCCGCTGCTGCGTCGACGGCGACGCTGCTGACGTTCAAGTTTATCGCTGGCAAGCAGATCATCCGGCTCCATGAAGGCTGTGGAGGAAGGGAAGGGCAAATGAAATGAAATTAAATACAAAACGATTATCAAGCAATTCAGGTAGCTGGACATTTAACTGTATTTTATATAATTTTTGGCTCATTACAAAAGGCAGCCACCTTAAAAAAAAACATAAACTTAAAATCAAAAAAAAAAAAAACCCAACAATAAAATCAGCGTGTTTATTGTGCAATGGAAATTTCAAGCTGTGGTATTTTGGCGCCGGGTAAATGCATCCGCCGAAGGACAAACAATGAGAGTTCAAGCTGCAAAAATTGAACTCATGGCAAACGAAACGAACGAACAAAAAATAAAGCGAACAGGAAATGCTAATCATGTGCACGTCGATCTCTCTACTATTTCGAGAGAGACTGCGAGACGAGCTCAACAGATTTATGCTTAAAGCATGTTTGTGTGATGTTTTCTAGTTCAATGTGCCCATTACTATAAAAAAAATATTAAGCTATGCGCGCTTGGCGTGGAACGAATGAAGAATGCCACACTTTAAGGTGGATCAATGTCAGGCCAAGGCAAAAGAACAAAAGATAGATAGATGCCTATAAAAAAATGTAAGCATCTTTATCGTTTAAAATATATTTACCAAAATCACTCATTTGTTCATTTGAGGCAGCTGCCTCACGTTTGTAGACAATATGTTGCGCTTGCTCCTTGTTGGCACTCAGCTCGTGTGGCAATGGCTTAATCACCATATCGTGTCCAATGCTGCCCTCCTGTAAAAGAAAATGTAAAAAGTTGGAAAATTGAAAAAAATGATGTTTACGTTATGAACATAATTAATTATGTGTGTCTGGGAAAGTAAAACAAAGTTTAGGTTTTCCAGCTTTATACATTTGACTTCGTATATTTAAGTTACTTGAAAAAATGTGATAAAAAAATATTTTTCATTTCTTCTATTAAAATATATTATTTTCCAGAATTGTGGATTTTTTTAACATTTTCTTAGCATAAAAAATTCATAAAAAATTCTCTAAAAAACAATTACCTATATATATATATTTTTTTTCTTCAGAATTTTTGTTTTAAACTTTAAATTTTACTGCAAGTGAAAAATCAGTAAACAGCTAATATTTTCAACATTTTCATAAACTATAATCAACTTTAAGCTTTAAAACATTCTTACATAAAAATCACATTTGACGTCAAAGTTAAGAACTCATTTCTTTTGTTTAAATATATGTTATTATTATTCCAACTGAAACTACTACTAAAACACCTGATACGAGCTGCAAAAATTCATAATTTACCACATTTGATTAATATAGTAGTAGTATGTAGTTGTAGTTGTAGTTGTGTTCGGCTTAAAAAATATAAATCAACAAATCATATGAATGAGTTGGCTAACTTGGCATATGGAATGGTCATAAAAATTAGCTGCAATTTGCATAGCTGAACAATTTATGCAAATCACTTTTGATCTGGATAAGAATGTTTCTTGGGCGTTTAATATATATTTTAGCTGATTTGTTGCCGCTGCTGCTGCCGTTGCTGCCGTTTTTTTTTTTTATCGCCTCTGTAATTGCAATAATTAGCGAAATAAGTGTATATAACGAAATGGTCAAGAAACAACCTTGAGCAAGGTTAAAGCCAATTGAAAGCCAATCTTTTAAGCAATCGTTTAATTTGTGCCATTTCAACTGATAAATCATCAAACAAAATTTCAGCTAGGGTAAGGGGCAGGTGGGTATATGCATCACCCACTCGAGAACGCCCCGCGGTGAGTTGAGCTAATTAAATTCAAGTTCCATGCTCCGACTGCAATTCTATATGCTATAATTAAAATATTAAATATAATTTACAGTCGCTAAAAAAAAACTATTAATGTGTGAGAATGTGTGTGTGTGAGCTAATATTGATGTGGCCAAAACACGAACATGGCCAAAACGGATATGTGACTGTATTCGAATCAGTCATAAAGCTTAAACTTGATTTTCATTTTCATATACTAAACAAATTGAATGCCTTTTAACCATTAAATCTGAAGAGTTGAACTCAAAATGATATGATAGAGAACCTGACGGTGCGGTCTTTTTATTTTTTTTATTTTTTTTTTCGTGTGTGTAAATGCCAAAAGGAAACGCAAAAGTTCAATGTCCTCGCGCGTTAAAAAACAAGACGTCTGCCAAATGCCAAACAGCCGCCGCAAAGACAACAAATTTTTTGTGCCATAAACAAATTGCAGGCAACAACAACAAATTGCCATTGATGACATGCCAGACATTAACAACAACAACAAAAACCACTTCGAATTCGACTTTGACTACAACTTGGAGTTGACTTCAATGCCGACTTTATTGAATATTGCAAAACTGCTGTGCAAATCAAAAAAAAAAGTGCGTTTCGCCAATTCAATTGAAAAATTGCAAATCTGACCCAGCTGCTAAGTGCCGTCGTCGTCGTCGTCTTTTTTGGGCATTTTGTGAGTTATGAGAGATGCTTGGGATTTCGACACTTGAATGCATTTATTTTTCTTCATAAGATAACGGTGCGTATGATTAATATTGGAAGATATGCATATTGAAAAAATTTTTTTGCTTATGGCATTCAACTTGAAAGCTGACATCGAGTGCAGACAGCTGAAGAATGCCCATTTTTAAGTTTATTAAAGGGTGCTTAAAATTATATCAAAATCAAAATATATAAAAAAAATTTAAAAAAAATTTTAAAATATATTATGTATGTATTTCTAAAATTACAATTTAACAGCACTTAAATCAAATTCTAAATAAAAAAGTTTATTGATAAAAAAACAAAACTTTATACTTATCCAAAAAAGTTTCCTATTCATTGATTAAAAGTTTGATTATGTATAATAAATTAAATAAAAATATTTAATTATTTTTTTTTTAATTAATGTTTAGGTTAACTATAAATTCTTAACCTTATTTTATTGCCTAAACATGACTATCATATAATTTAATATAATATAATTTTTAATTGTAAAAAAAAAAAATAAATTTTATGATTTTTCAAGCTGTTTGTTAAACACATTCTTGTAGCAAAAACAATTTTATAACTGTAATAACTTAAAACTAATTGTTAATTTACTTATTTGGACACTTTTGCTGTGTGTTTTTCTAGCACTAATGTTTACATAAAAACTAAATAATAAAATATATTTTTAATCATTTGCATATTTTATTATCATATTTAATGCAATAAATTTGTTGTGAATTATTGAAGCTCTCCTGCTGTGCTTGATATATTATTGCAAAATAATTCCTATTCCGGAATAAAAAATAAATATTGACAATAATTTATTAATTAATTGCAACTGTCCTGCTGTGCACGAAAATTATTCTCGCTCATTGCTTAATAAAATTGTTTACAAATTTTTTTTCTTGCTTTTTTATATTTTAGCGTGTGCAATTGACAACTAGTCGATGGCTGTCAAATGGGCGCAACATATTTCGCACATTTTATTTTTTGAATATATTTATGTGTTCCGCCTTTAAAAAGCAAAAACAAAAAAACAAAAATGCAGACAAGGCGTATTTTTCTTTGCCGCCGTAGTAAAATTGTATTTGATTTTTCTTTAATTTGTTAGTCTCATTCATTTATTTATTTGGCTAAATTGTTGTTTGTTGGTGAGTTCTCTTTGCAGCCAGTGGACACAAAAACAAAAAAAAACAAGTATTATGTAATTAAGTTTTGAAGCCAAACAAAATGGAATTTTGTGTTTATGTTCGAGCGCAATTAATAAATAACAAAGCAATTTGTGTGTAAAAAATTGGCACATTTTTACTTAAGTAATTAATTCGCAAGGTGCGTAATTAAATAAACACAGACAAGCATTTGATCAAAGTGCTAATCGTATTAGGCTAATAGTAATTCTCTGATAAATCTTAGCAGCAGCAGCAGCATGCAACAGGGAAAACAGCAAATTGCTTTCAACGCAGCAAACCAACTTAAAAAAAAATATAAACGAAAATAAAGTTGTCTTTGTTGTCTGTTTGTCTGTCTTGCCTTATG
Organism: Scaptomyza polygonia; assembly: GCA_035044585.1. Lineage (NCBI taxonomy): Eukaryota > Metazoa > Arthropoda > Insecta > Diptera > Drosophilidae > Scaptomyza > Scaptomyza polygonia. The sequence continues at coordinate 15,388 of JAWNNU010001458.1, read as the reverse complement.
TAATCACCCACAACATGATTGTTATATAGCATATCTTGTTGCCCAGTTGTGTTGCTAGCTGGTTGTGTTAAGCTGGAGCGACAGGCGCCGTTATTTATTACAACGCTTTCGAACGCAATTCCACACAACTTGGCTTAGATCGCACTAAGCCTTTCACAGTCGGACAGTCGGACAGTTGGATAGTTGGATAGTTGGGGCAGTCGGTCAACTTGGCACCTGCATTCAACTCCAAATACCACGCCTCTCAAGCCTCTCACTGATAGCAATCAATTGTCAATGCTGCTATGATGGATTTGTGATGCGATGATAATTGATATTTGGCGTATTTCGGCTTTTATCTTAACGCTTAATTGCCTTTTAGATTTCGCATAATCAGCGCAAATCAACAACAACTTACTAGCTTACAATTATTTAAATGTTACTTTGTGTTACATCACCGCACCCGCCACAAAAGTTCACTGAACCAAAAAAAAAAAACAACAAAAAACCAATACACACAATGGTAAACCCACTTATTACAATCAAAATTATCACCTCCTGATGTTTGTCTTTGTTTTTTTTTTTCTTTAACGGCTTCAACTGTGCAAATATCAATAAAGTTGGCAGTCAGACACAAAAATCATTTTGTGTCTTGTAATTTTATTTTTTTTTTTTGCGGCATTAGCATAATTTGTGCAAATTCATGACACGAACATTTTCGACGCCAGAGGAGTCACAAAACTACAATTTTTGGTTGATTTTTACAATAATGACTTTGGCCAAACCAAATAATCATGATGTCAAATGCAATTGTAATGGAATAATTGATTTAAATAAAAATTTAAAAAAAAAAACAAATTGGCAATTGAAAAAATTTTAAAAAATATATTTATAGCGAGGAGTTTTTGGGGCAACATGCACAACGTCATACAAAGTTTGAACAAACATCATTTACCTAATTTTTTAAAAATCCTAGAACTTTTTTCATTATCTTCTACCAACAATAAAGTAAAATATTATTTGAGTCCATCATTTTTGTTCAGTGTAATTCTTTTGAGCATGATTCTTGGTATTTTTTTTATCGTAAAGATCAATAAGTGCAAATCGATTGGAAATTTTTTTTGGGCATAGCCAATTAACACCTGTTAAAAACTATGCTTAACATATGGGATCGGAAGTGCTGCCACCTGTAATTACACAAGTTTTTCATGCAACAAATATATATGTATCTAAATTGTTTTATTTTTATTTATTTATCTATAGACCATGGAGTAAAACTTGTGTTCAGTTGGCGTGGTTTTGTTTTATTTTTGTTGTTGTTGTTTTTGTTATCATCTTGGTCAAGGTTAAATCTAATCGAAGCTTAAGATCGTTGTTCAATGCAACTGCAATTGTAGCCATAAACAAAATCAACAACAACAATAACAACAACAACAAATAGAACAAACATTCAATACATAGTTGGCACAGCCCCAAAGCAGTGTTAACAGTTTGTTTACATAAAACCAGCTCGTTAATACAAAAACAAAATAAAAAGAACAAAAAATGAACTAAAACCCACCAACGGGCAGCGATAATGTATCTATGTGTGTGTGTGTGTGTGTGTATCTGTGTTCAATGAATATTTATAAGAATAAAAACAGCAGCAGCAGCAGCAAGAGCAGCCTGGCACCGCCCATGGTCAACTTATGGCCAACAGCAGCAGCACTTGGCCCACACTGCTGGCTGTTTTTTTTTTGTTTTTTTTTGACATTCTAAGCCAAAATTGCAATCAAATGCAATCAAAATTAATTTGCTCAATGGCTTGTATTTATCTTTGCCCGATGCTTAACGCACTCTGCACACATTTTGGCATAATTTGTTATATCGCTGCCAATTGGTACAATGTATTTTCTGTGTGGCTTCAATGCGTTGTTGTTGTTGTTGCTGTTGTTGTTGGTAACAACAAGTTCAATGCGAACGGGGCAAGTCAAAGTGCGCTTTTAAAGTCTGCCGCTCCAATAACTTCGCATGACAACGCTGCTGCTTAGCTGGTTGAGAAGAGGGGGGCAAGTGTTGGCCAGACGCTGGCTGATGAAGTTGCATGTCAATGTCAGTTGAAGTCAAAAGCAAGACAAGGCAAGTTGCTGTTGTCGCTGTTGTTGTTTTTGTTGTTAGCTGCATGTTATCCTTGCACTTACTTTAGCCAAAGTGAAGGTCCATCAAGGCCGTTGGCTGCATTTGTGCCAATTCGCTTATGTGAAAAATGTTTTCAATACATTTTAAAAATTTCAAAATCGTCTAAAAATTACACCAAAAACCTTGGTAAAAGGATGGCAAAAGGGTTAATACTGAGTAGAAAGCATTTCCGGCCCCAATTTTGTTGTTCACGTTTTGGTTCAGCATCAACAGCCAAGTCGTTTTAGCCAGAGACTTTAGGAGCCAGAAACTTCTTAATTGGAAAATAAGTTAGCTTTAAGCCAGAAGCAATTCAAGTTTGCTATAAATGTTCAATAGCTCCTTGAAATTTTCATCATATAAAAAAAATATTATCAAACTTCTAATATTTCATTGTCCCAATTGAAAATTAATCAAAGAAATTTATTTAATCACAAAATAAGTTCATCAATTCGAATTGACTTTTAATTCACTTAAGCCAAAACGTTTTTTCTTTTTTTGAAAACTTTTCGCTCCTTTGTTAAAGCGTGAAAACTGCCGTTTAATCGTCTTATGTGATCAGTTTTTTTTTTTTTTTTTTGGTTTTTTGGGGCAGGCAAATATTCATTCACGTAACCGATATGCCATAATAAACTGTTATTAAAGTGCAATATGCTGAACGGCACCCGCCGCCAGTAGTTGCACGCTGTTGTTATCATGTTGCCACACGAGGCAGGGAGGTAATTAAAAATCATTTTTCATGTGGAAACTGTCTGTTGCAGACAGACAGACAGCAAGTGTGCCCCAAAATTGATTAAATAATGCATGCATATATGCCCCACAAACCGATTTCTAAAATGAAGCGAACCAAATCCTTTCGAGCGCAATGCGTAAAGATCAACAGCAGCCGATGTTGCAGCAGCAGCAGTAGCAACACATTGCTGTTGCCATAGCGCGTGCTAAACGATTGAATTGGCGAGATCTGCATACAACGGGGAGAGCGTCAGTTATGCTTTTGACTAGCTGCTTGTCGGTGTTGTCGGATCAATTTTGTTTCACTTAAGTTGCAGCAAGCAGCCAAAAGGCTGGCAGGCAGGCAGGCAGTTAGGCCAACTTGCCAAACTCGATTAGCTTGACCAACTCAGGTGATTTGCATTGCCCAAAAAATATATATACACATATATAAGCTCCATATGATATTTATATATGGTGAAATTGGCAATTTATGTATTAGTTTCGATCGAAAAAACAAATTAATTGCTTCATGTAGGAAATGTGACGTTCGACTTAAATTACTTAACTCATTAGATGCAAAATGTTTAACAGAAAATACTACGTGATGAAATAAGTAAGGATGCATCAGAAGAAGGTGTAACCGACGGGGCAACTACCCTTAACTTCTTTAGAATCAATTTTCTGTCGAAAAAAATAAACTTGAAATAAGTCAAAACTTTCCGTTTGCCAAAAATTCCTCCAAAACTTTAAAGATTCTTAACAGGTCTACGTTTCGGAACACACAGCTTGACCTCCTCGATTAAGACGACAATAAAAAATAGTTGTAAAAAATGCCAACACCGATTTTGTATCATTATTAAGCCTGGCAATTGAATGTAATAAAGCAATTGATACTTAAATTAAAAGTATATTTTATTTTTAAACAAAGACAACGTCATAAAATCGATAATATCGAATCAAGTTGTAAATGTCGATGCAATTTTATAGTCAACGTTCCTCTGATTTCTTGTTTACTTGTTTATATTTCTTCTGTTTGAATGTCAAATCAAAATCAAAAGACTTAGGCAACAAACTCGAGCGTCTGTCTGTCAGAGCGACGCATCGGCGGCCCAAAAGAGCAAATAACATAAATTTAAATGATTTTAACACGTTAATACCGGCAATTGCTGATGCAAATCAAGTCAGTCTGGCCGGCCTGGCCATACATACTTAGAAATTGTCCGGGGCTAAGACACACGTTCAACTCGATGTGTAAATATCAAGGCTGTAACATCGGGCTTATAAGCAATTTGTTAAAAAGGTGACGACGACGACGACGGCGAAGCAGAAGCTCATCTTAAGAAAAATATTCGAAACTAGTTTTAAGTCTCGAGGCACATTCTTAATGATGATGCTGCTGCGCGTATCTAATAGAGTTGCCCAAAAACACCGAAAAACCGTGTCCAAAATGGCAACGTGTTGTTTTAGCTGTTGTCATTGTCGCTTTAGCTACCTAATAATTGTGCTTTTGCTTGTTGATTCCGTCTTGTTGGTTTTTGTGTTGTCTACCAACAAAATGGCATAAATCGTCAATCGATTATTGATCTTTAATGCTGACTGCACTGAACAAATGCCAAAGTGAATGTTGGCAAAAGGGCAAATCAAAAAGGCAAAAAAGGTTTGGTTACGAAAAAAAAAACCATAAAAGGAAGATGCCAATCGAATGTGCCAATAAAAATATACTCTACTCCGTTAATTTGGTATTCAATTAAAATCGATGCTTTGTCTTAAAAAAAACTTTCGTTCTTTATCTTTTATAAAAATTAAATTAACTTTTCATTGAAAGAATTTAATTGCAGAATATTGATAAATTATATGAAAAATTGCAATCAATTTACTGTAAAAAAAATGAGATTCTAGAAAAGCTAATTTATTTTTACTTAACAAATTTGTTAAAGATATAAAATGATTATTTTCATATTTAAATAATTTTAAGATTTTTTAAATAAGTCTTTTATTGGTTCCTTACTTCTTCAAAAAGTAATTAATTACTTCTTAAAGCATTATAAATTTGTAATTTACAATGCAATTCAGTAAGCATTTAAGCAGTTAGTTCTTAACTTGCAGACATAATAATTAATTTTATTTACTGCTTTAGCAACAACAAAAAAAAAACATATTAATATTTTTCAAGCATAAAAAATGTAGTTGAATGCCTTTGTAGACATCGGCAAACATAATGAATTGATAATAGAATGAACTAAAGCACAAGAACAAAACTATTTTTGAGCTGCAGGTGCAACAAGTGCATTTGTCTGATATGTTTTTTCATTAAGTTGTTAATTAGTAAAAAAAAAAAAATAAATTAAATGAAAGAGTTAAACAAGCAACTTGTTTTGCAGATAAAATTCGCTGCATCTGCTGACTGCTCGACCTTTTGGCTAATTTGTTTAAAGTTAAAACCAAAACCAGCTATATTTTGGCCAGACATTTGGCGCAATTAGCATTAATCAAGCGTTTTTGCAGCTTGGCCCCAAAAATGCCTTTATTTATCTGCACAAATGGCGCTGTCCAAGCGAAACAAATTATGATTACACTTGATGCTTGATGCTTGGGTGTTTGTTTGTTTGTTTTGTTGTTGTTGTTGTTTTTGTGCCCTTGAACTCGTTTCAACGCACTTTGCACTACAAAAAACACACACAGTGCAATGTACTTTGTTATAATTAATAACAATTAACAGGCGCCTAAATTGATTGTTACCAATTTTCGTTTGTATATAGCCAAATATTTGGCCAACTAATTGGCATATCAAATAAGAAGCTATAAGAAATAACCATGGTTGGGCGGCGTCAGTCTTTAATTAGCCATAAATAATGTTACTTTTATGTAGATGATATATGTTTATTTAGTTACTGGAAGATTTCTTGAGTGTCTTGTTTCTATGTTGCGCTCAGCCAAGCGAATATTTTGAATGTCTCGAAACATTCAATGTCAAATTGTTTAGCTAATGTAACCCTTATAACAATGAGAGGTTGAATTTTTAACACTATATTTATAAATAAATAGCAGGTACATTTTGTTTGAAATATTGTTTAAAGTAACAACTTTAACCTTATCAGAAGCAAAACTTCAATGAAATTACTTTAAATATAAAAATTGTCTTTGACTTGCATAAGAAATTGAATTCATCGAAAGAATCTCAAACAGAAATAATCAGCAAAAAGATTTTAGTTTAAGCTTTGCCCATCTCAACACATAAAACAATAATAAAAACATTCTTTTACCTACAGTCAAAGAGTTATAACATTGCGTTTTTTAAAACCCATAAAAAAAATAAACCGCTTATAGTTGTAAGTGCCAAAAAAGGTTAACTTACTCTCGCTAGGCTAGGCAACAAATTTGGGGCGATACCGATGCCGTGCTTCACTTTCGACGCTGCCCAACCCAGCACGTAACTTAATGCTTCAAAGTTGCTGCCCATTTCAAATGGTGTTGTGGCTACAACAGCAAAAACAATAACCAAAAAAATGCCAGAGGGTTTTTTTTTTTTGGCGGCAAAACGTTTCTGTGTGACTTTTTATGTAATCGAGCTACACCAACAACAACAACAACAAATAGTGCGTGCCAATTTGTGTTGACAGAGCCATAATTAAATAAGCCGCGAGTGCAAAGCAACAACAACACCAACATCAAAAGAAGTGAGCCATTTTTTTTTTTTGGTTTGGCGCAAAACTTGTGAAACATGCAGTTGGCAAGTTTGTGCCTTAAGTCTTTTGTTGCACTGTGGTTAAAGTGCTCCAAAAAAAAAAATTCAGTCAAATTCTGTTGTTAAAAAAAATATAAGCTGTGGATTTATTTTGTTTTATCTTCTGCGTGGGTCAAAAAATATCTTTAAAATCAAAGCAGCTTAGTAATTAAGCGAGTTCGGCTTAAATCAGAGAGAGAGACACACAACAAGTTTTTATGGCACCAAAAATGCGGCTTGGCTCTAATTAGCTGGCCATAAAATGGCTAAAGAGCCATCACAGCGGGTCGACTTGATTTTTGGCAAGCTGGAATATTGCGCCATACCTTTGAGCTGGCTTTTAGACATCTTCTTGTCGATGCTGAATATGTTTTTTTTAATTACAAGTTGGTGTCTTGGTGCCTGCCGTTTAAGGTCAAAGCTAAGCCGGAAGACTGCCGGCCAGCCAACCGGCCAGCCAACCGGCCGGCCAATCGGGCAGCCAGCCGGCTAGCCGGACCAAACGGGCCGCAGCTGCATTTCGGGATTGCGAAACTTTTATTTTCGGGCCAGCTTTGCACTTCAAAATGTCAGCGTGGCAAACATTTTTCTACATATTATTTATGAATTGTTGGATTTTCGCATGTTTTTTGTTTTTGGCACTGGCGCACTTGGCCATAACAAGTCGGTCAAGACTCGGCCAAGTCGGGCCAGACATTGCTGTTTGACCTTTTATATTGGCTGCTGTCCCAAGCCACCAGTCTAACCAACTTGTCTCTATGTAATTATTATCAAACAAAAAATATTATAAAATACAAAAAATACATTTTTCGATTTTTGTTTAACAAATTAAAAATCTGCCAAAAATTGTAGACATTGTGTACATTGTTGTGGTTTGTTGTTAAAGAAGCGGTTGTGAAGCCTTGTTTATTGGCCATTTATTGACGCTGATAGCTGTTGATGGTTGATTGCTTTGATTGTGACCCTATTACGTTTTGGCCAACTATCAGTTCGTTATTGATTATTAATTTGTGGCTTTGTGACAGTTTGTGCCACGGTCCTAACATTTAACTCATTAATTTAGCATTACCAATCAAATGGCTTTAAGTCTTTTGGACATGCATGAAAAATAGTTTCCCAAGCTAATTAAAACTTAGTTTTATTTTAAAGTACTTCTTTATTTTGAGCTTAATTTCCTGCTGGCAATTGTGTTTGTGTTTTTGCACGAAAAAAAAAGAAACCAAGAGACGAACGACCTTCAGCTGTTTAAGTGAGGAAACGAACAGAACATTTTGCAGATCTTAGTTGTTGCATCATCAATGTGGCATGTGCTTGTTGCATAATAATGCCGTTTGTTCAAGAAAAAACTTAATTTCCTGCCTTTAGTGAAGCTTAACTTAAAGTTGATATCAATTCTGTCCGCTCTGTTATACTTATATATATATATATCAGTTCTAAATGCTTTACACGATTTTATATTATCTATATATATATATCGGCGACTATATTTAAGCATATCGCCCATGCGCCATCAAAGTTTTCACTTTAGCAAATTGGTCAAGGTGGCTCGATTTGGTTGTGACGACAATAAACTCGTGAGTATTTTTTCTTGTTTGTTGCATTTGCAGCTGTGGTCATTTGACAATGTCGTCGATGTCGATATCGACATGCAATTCACATTACGGCCAATATGGTATAGAAACACATACATACATATGTATATGCATTTATATATAAATTAATGCTTAATCAGCAAAAATTGTTGAAATCCGCAAATTATTCGCAAGTGGCAGGCGTTTAATTGTAACTGCCCCCAAAGTGCAGCCCACTCTCTGCTTTGTGGTGGACAACTGCATTTTGGCTGGCCAACTTTGACGACCAACAAACAATGGACCATTTGTCATACCAACAACAACAACAACAACTGGAGCTATAAAAATCATAGGCGTGTGTTAATTGAAATTCTTGTCGTTGTGTGTGTGTGTGTTTGCGTGTTGACCTTGCCATATTGTAAATTGTGCACTTACCATTATTAAATCACCCGTTTCCAAATGACGACGCATCAGTATTGCCGCCATATTTGGCTCATCTTGAAAGACTTCACCAATCTCTTGCTTGTGTTGCTGTTAAGAGAAAAAGAAGAGGTTGTTAAATAAAAGTCGATAGAAATTTGCATACGTTATAGAGAATTTATATTAATATTTAAGCCGAAGGTCCATGTAGCCAATGCAATTGCTAGCTTGTAATTTAAGTGTTTTAAGCTTCAATATTAATATTAAATAAATAAATGAATATTAATATTAAAAACAAATTCTTAATTAAACATAAATACATTAATGTGTGCCAGAAAAGTTAATATGAACATTAAAAAAATTTCCTAAGCAAAATTCGTTTTTTTTTTAACTAAGAAAAATATATAATAAAAATATTGGTAAAATTAAATATATAAAATATTTCAATAAAAAACAATTGCATACAAAAAAAACTCAATGAAAACAAAACCATATAAAAATCATTTAAAAATTGCCAACAGCTTTCTGGGCCAGATCTGTATTAAGCCACCTTTGGCTCGGGTCGGGTCGGTTCGGGTCAGGATATCTCAGTGCAAAATTACAAAGCTCACCACGCCGGCATTTAATTAATAAGCAAATCAATTATTATATGATCGCATTCCAAGCATACCAAAAAAAAAAAAAAAAAAAAAATTTGACAGCCTGTGTCAGATCACACGGGCGCATAGGTTAGCCGTAGAATACGTCTGTCCTTGTGCAACAAAAATTATGAAGCGGTAGCCTAATAACAACAACTACATAGATGTTTTATTTTATTTTTAATTGTGTTTGTTGTCATTTGGCTAATTTTTTCCTTTTTACTGCAATACTGGTTAGCATCTCTGATATAAATTTAACAAACATTGACTTGAAATAGAAATATATATTTACATAATTTATTACATCAAAATTTGTGCATAATTAAATCTAAAATTGTATTTTTGTTTTATGTTTGAAATGTGACTTTTGATACGACAGGTTTGTGAAAGGAAAGGTATGATATGTAATTCATTAATGATACACTTAAATTTCTAGCAAATACTAAATCTATATTGGTTAGAGCTAAGGTGGTTGCTGCATTTTTAATATACTTTATTTAGAATTTTTCTTCCATAAATTCTGCAAATGAACAATCATTTGTCATTTCTAAATTAAAATCACCTACGATGAGCATGTCCACCTCGGTGTCAACTGTGAAATTCTTGTCTATTAGTGCAGTGAGGTGAGAATATTTCATCAAAGCAGAAAAAAGCATTTGTTGCTTGTTGTTTTGGGAAACATTTGGATGAAAGTACACAGAGCCAAGAATAAATTTTTTTTGATTATTAATTTTAATTTCAGACAGACAAATGTCGCCTACATCGCTATCGACCAGTTGCCTGTTTGAAATATCGATTGGAGTACAGTATGTTAACATGGTACTTTTTGCATAGATTGCTACTCCAGATGCACGACGACGTTGCTGTAAATTATTAAAATGCGAAATTAATTGTTCAATATTCATTTAAATTAACTTAATTCACAGTAACTGTTCACAAGATGCGAAAATCAGGGCTGCCACCGTAAAGACGAATTATCGATAGTTTAACTCACGTTAGTTTATATGATATTTTTGCACGGGCATATTTTTTGTTTTGGTGCAAAAGCATAATTAAATGTGCAACACAAACAATAAAACATGATTTCGAAAACTTGCACGCAAATTTCAGAATTGGGGTAAACATATTTTATTGTGTTATAATTGTTTGGGGCTGACGCTTAAGCTGAGCTTGTTCACCCCTGGCACGGAAGAATTTATATATGAAAATTTAATTATGCCCAAATATCTTATTGAAATTTCCACATTTAGAAGCTATCAGTCATGACCGCATGTATATCAAACGAAAGGAAATCAAGTCTACTTTGTATTAAAACAAGTTTTAATCGATTCTCTGGCGGAATTTTTGAGCTATGTCCAATTGAAAAAAAAGTAGTGATTTTTGCACTGATTTTTTGCCTTAAAAAGTTATATATTTGGCATTATTATAAATTTGAATGTGGGAATGTTTGTTTACCTCATCTCAACTTAAATTCGAAAAACTCAGATTAATTGATTGATTATTGAGATTGCTAGAGCAATTTAAAGTCTTCAAAATGAAGCAAAATTTTGCATGTTTTTGGTCTCATTTTTTCAATAGAAAATGTAATCACTTCATATATATATATAGCTTAAAATAAAGGTTGAAGCCTTAGCTTTAAAATGAAATTAATTTGAGGAAAATCTATTCATTAGTTCATGAGCAATGAGCGATTTTGTGAAGCAACCATATTACAACAACAACTTTTTTGGATAGCACACTCATACCGAAACGTAAGACGTATTCTACGTCAAAAATCAACAACAACAGCAAAAAGCGTAGCCAAACCGCAGCCAAACTAAATGTAAAGCCATTTTTTATATCCATATGAAAAAAGAAAAAAAAAATAAATAAATGATGCTGGTCTATAATTCTTAAGCAAAGACAAAGCCAAAGCGTGGTTAGGTGGTCAGGCAGCTGTATATTAATTAAATGCGCCACCAGACGACAGATACAAAGTCTTTGAGAGTGATGGGGGGTGAGATGATCGGAGACGGAAAAAACACACTGCGTGGGTATTATTTTTTTTATTTTTTGTGTGTGAGTAGCGCCGTGCTTTGATTTATGCACTTGGTCAGAAAATGTGACGCCTCAGCATGCACGTCACTCATACGCCGTGTGTGCCATGATGTGATTTTTGAGTTGAGCCTGACCATGAATAAATGTGTATGTGTGTGTGTTTTTTTTTTTTGCGGCTAAGAATCTAAAGCTTAAGCTTTTGACATTTGGCCAACTGGCGAATGATCTGGTTTTTTTTTTTGGCAGCCATTCTTGCAATCCTTTGACATCGACATTCGTGTATTTATTTTTTGGTCAATTTTTTTCGGATTTTCAAGGCAATATTTGTTGCCCAATTTTAAACTAGAGAAAAGTCCCTATGGGACTTGAATTAGCATAGTGTTTGAAAACGTATGTGCAACTAATTAAATTAATTGCTGCTGCTGCGCCTGCCCATTAATTCTGTAATAAATATCAAAATTAATGTAATCTGACACTTGACATCGCAGCATTTGGCATTGACTGCGTATTGGACTCAGTCAGGCCGCCAAATATTAAATGAAATCCAACAAATCTAAGCCACACACACAGACACACACACACACAAAACTTGTCCGCGGTGCTCTATCAAATTACAAGCATAAATCATTTTCATAACTGGCCTCTGTTATTTTTTGTGTGTGAGAAAAAAACCATAAAATGCCATAAAAACTAAGCCAAGTGCCAAAATCAAAATCAACTGCAAATTGACCAAATAGCCATTGGCCGAACACACACAAAAAAAAAACAACAACAAAACAAAAAAAATCTCATGCGATGAAAGCAGAGCGAGAAACCGCATTGGCCATAAATCAGCTGGGGGTTAAATAGACAATGGACTAGCCAAAATGGAAGATGTGGTTAACTAAATTGAATTTGAAACTAGCCAAAATCGATGATTGAATAAAGACTCAATGCCTAATACTAGTCGTTAAAACATTATGAACGAAAAAAAAATAAAAATCAAAGAGAAAACTTTAATAAAAAAAAAATACGAAAATGAGAAAAATATTTACAGTTGAAATTAATATCATGAAAAATTGAGAAATAGCTTTAAAGCAGTTAAAAATACTTAAATTATTTTAAAAATTTAATTCAAGAAGATAAAAATATTTATTATTAATAAAATTTTTGAATTTTTAGAAAAAAAAATATTAATTAAATTAGAGTGAAAAAAGTTCATCACGACAAGACAAAATTTATAAAAAAGTTTTAAGTAGAAATTTATGAATCAAAAAATAAATATCAAAAATAATACGATGAGTAAAAGCTATACAAACATCGAAAAGATTAAAGGGAAGATTGAGTAAAAGTTATTGAAAGAGATTTAAAAACATATAAAAATAATAATTAGATAAGAAAGATGCAGAACACATACCGATCGAAGCCTTCTTAAGATCACAAAAATTAAAAAATAAATAAATAAAAAAATGAATCAAAGAATTCGTGATGATATCTAACAAATTGGCAAGCGGATAAGCGAAATCATTGGGTCCGTTTGGCATGCGACAACATGTAGAGGCGGTAATGGGGGCGTGGTAACAAAAATGGGTGTATTGATTGTCTTGTTGTTGCTGCTGTTGTTGCTGTTGACCGCGAAACGTGTTGACACGCAAAACGCACCGCGCACCACAGCAGCACCAATAAATTGCAAAAAAATTCAAGAAAAATATGTACAAAAAAAAAAAATGTTCATGTGCAACACAGGCATTTATAGCTTAATTTGTTGTTGTTAACAGGGGTGGATTGGAGGGGGGGGGGGGGGTGCTATGCTGGCCTGACATGTCTTTGGCACAAAAACGACCTTGATGGAAATAAGTTCAAAGCAACAAGAGCGACCCCCACTCACGTATATGTAATTCTGTATTTCTAATTTCAAGCTGCCAAGCAAAGCTGGCCAAGAATTAAGGCACTTGTTGTCAAAGTTGCAACAGCAGCAGCCACCGTCATATGGCCAAGTGTTTTTGGCCATATTTATGAACTGTTAGTGTCCGTTGGCCACTTAACGTACCAATAGACTCGACTTACAGCAGACAAACAATGTTTTTTTCTCTTGCTTTTTTTTATATTGTATTTATTTTAATTTTTATTATTCCTATTCAGTGTGTTTTTTTTTTTTTGTGTTACACTTGACGTTGTTGTTTTTTGAGAGCTCTTGGTCCAATGTCCTTTTGTTAGTTGACAATTGTGTGCTCATTTTTTACTAGTTGATATTGTTTTTTTTTTTTTTAATTAGCGCAACTCAATTCATGAATTGTTAGCTGTGCTTGTTTGCTGTCTCGCGGCATTTGGCTTCGGTTTCTTATTCTTATTCTAAGATTATTATTTTGTTTTTTTTTTTTTTTGATAAACGACATCGTAAATTTTTTAATTACAAATGGCAACAAGACATTATGCAGATTGCTGCCCGCAGATATTAAATACGAACAGCAATATTTTTGTACATTTTTTCTTTTGCAATTTGAGTTTGACGCTTATGTAAATCACACTTCACACTTGAGTTACTCAAGATACTTCAGTTTTTGGTCCCAAGGGCTTTCCACTAATTTGTTTTTTGGTCGCCCGACACAAATTTGCATGTTATTTGTATAAATTGCGCCTCATTAACGGCTTATGGCAGTGAAATGAAAGATTTTGAGATAAAAAAAAAAACTTTCCAACTTAAATGATGTGTGGGTGTCATTTAAGAGAGAATTATTTTGTTACTTTACTTTTTTAAATTTTAAATCGAAATTCAAAAATGAAAGTAAATTTTTCTTTTATTTTGATTATCTCAAAAAAAGGTTCAATAAATCTATAAAGTGCCTTAAAGAAAAGTAAAAGCTGCAAACAAAAAAAAAACTTCCGGGCCACAGATATTTATTTAACATTTTTGGCATGCAAATTGGCTCAACAACAACAACAGCAAAAAAAGAGAAAGACCAAGGCTGTTCAACAAATGACTTAGGCCACGAACTTGACGAAGTGAAAATTAGCCTTTTGAACTTAATTGTGTTTTTTTTATTGTGTTCAGCCTTAAGCCTAAACGTTGTATTTAATTTGCCATTGTTGGCAGTTTTTTTTTTTTTTTGGTGTGTCTTTGACGCCCACATTGCAACAATAATGCCAAAGTCCTAGTGTGTTGCACATAAATCCGGCAGCTATTTGAACAATTAACGACATGTGGGCGATTATTTGATGGTTGGTTACGCATACGACGCGTTGGCTGCGCATAATGATTTCCATTTATCGAACGGCTGAGTGTGTGTGTGTGCGTGTGTGCCTGTCGATTTATTACGCACCATTATGCACTGTACAGTGTGCACACAAAACAGACAAACCGTCACAATAGATCGCACAGTTGAGTTGATTTTTGAATGCAGACCGTTTGTTTTGATTTTGGTTTCGGTTTTTGGTCTCGTTGCGAGCCGTCACAATGCCAAGGCTTTTTTTGTTTTGTGCGGCGGGACAGGCGTTTATTGTTTTGGCTATTATTTGGCTAATCATGTTGTGATTATGCATCGATTTTGTTTTAATTGTTTGGCTTGAGAGAATCCGTTTCAAAATGAAGGTTCGCATGATTGAGTTGACATATATTTTTGGGGTTTTTTTTGTTTTTTGAGTTTATTGTGAAGGAAAGTTGAGTATTTAATGATGATGGTTCGAGAGCACGTTTGCATATAGTATTTCTAATTTTTTTGTTTTTTTTTAACAAATTATTTATTCCGTATTTGACTTGCGACTTATTAAAAAACAATAACTTAAAGGGTCATTAAGTTCAAGCAAAAACAAATTATTAACAAAACATGAATTAATTTGCTGCAGGGCCAATGTAAAATACATTTCCGCTCTGTAAACTGACGGAAATCATAATCGAAACAAAGACATCTAACAAATTTACAAACCAGAAAAAAGTATTTATAATACAAGTTCCGTTCTAACAGAAAAACTCATAAAAAAAACCATGTAAATTCAATTAAATATTTAAAAAACTATTTTTTTTCATTTACATTCTTTTTTTACATAATTCTTTAACTTTACTCAATTTTTATCACGTCAAGTTTTTTTTTCAAACTCCCATAAAAACTTCCGCACTTTCATTAAAGTTTTTTTTTTATTTCAGCCTCTAAATAAGCAAATTTTCCAAATGC
>JAWNNU010001457.1:0-270941 GCA_035044585.1 Scaptomyza polygonia | reverse complement strand
CACTTGCAACGATTTTTTAGTATTGACTTTTCCAAGACAAATTTTCATATGTTCTTTTACTGTACATATGCATTTGTATGCAAGCATGACATGAAACCTAATGAGATTAAAACACCCCTCAAATTAATTCACAGAAGCGCAAACAAAACTCTTTGACTCACAGCACGCGCTCTCCCTCACTCTACACTCGTTCCTTCGTATACGCTCTCACTGTGTCTGACCTGCATTTATGTCCCTGTCCCACTCTAACGACCTCGCATAGCGTTAAACCGCAAATGCGGAAAATGCAAATTGTTTGCCTGCTGCACTGCTTGACTAACTGTTTCGACTGTTTCGGCAAATTTGACTCCTTGACTCTGACTGCCGCCTGTTGTTTTAGCTTAACGAGGCGTGACAATTTTGTGGGCGGTTTCGCTTAGTTTTTTTTTTTTTGTGATTTTTAACATGACACTGCCCGATGCTAATCCGAGAAAAAGGAGAGGAGTAGGTACTCGAAATGCATTTGACAACTTGCTCAAAGAATTTGTTTTGGGAAAATCCAAAAAAAATAATATTTCATTCTTTGTTTGACTTTTAGCTAGGATGAAAACGATTATGGATGGGAATTATGTTAAATAGTTTCTTTGTTAAACAAATGTGTTTGTTAAATTCTAGAAATAAAAAATAAAAAATAGTATCTTTATAACTATCAACTTTCTAAGCAGTGTATAAAAATGTTTAAATGACATTAAGATATGTAATTGCATAAAATAATATAGCTTTTTAGCTGTTTAACATAAAAATTCTTAGTTTTTGC
Organism: Scaptomyza polygonia; assembly: GCA_035044585.1. NCBI lineage: Eukaryota > Metazoa > Arthropoda > Insecta > Diptera > Drosophilidae > Scaptomyza > Scaptomyza polygonia. The sequence goes on along the minus strand of JAWNNU010001457.1, from coordinate 270,145 downwards.
GGAGCAGAAATAATGAAAACCACAACAAAATACCTAAACAAGTCTAGTTTAAAATTTATTTCGAAAAAATTTTAAAAATTTAAATTCTTCGCGCTGCAATCAAAAATGCCGTTATTCCAAACGGTTCCATTCGTTTCACACTTTTAGCGCCTCGCAACTACACTGCTTTGCCAACACTTGGTACTAAAAGCAACAACTGCTTGCTCTCTCACGTGCCATGTGTGTGCGCTCTTTTGGTCGAACGGGATTAAGTCCCATTGAAATGGCACTCAGCCAATCAGCGACGCGCACACAATGACATTTTGTTTCGAATCCCAAATGGTTTCGACAAATTCACTTGCTACATGTGTGTGTGTTTGTTTTTGTTTGGTATGGGGCGTTGACACTTTTTGACTGCAGCGGCTGCTGCTGCTACTACTACTACTACTACTACTGTCGTTGCCTCTCTGGGCACCGTACAAAAATGTTGGCAGCCGTTGCCAGGGAATAAACCAGATAGTTAGATAAGCCAGAGCTGGTCAATGGCTCAACTTGGTGCACCCACTTGGAGGCACCTCCAATTGCCACTGTGTGCCAATTCACAGCGTTCCCGCAGCGTCGGCGTCCTGTTAACGCGCTCTCTCTCTCACTTGCACTTGCTGCTGTTGTTTCACGTTCTGGTTTGTGTGTCTCTCTGTCTGGCCGTCGTCATTCAACGTTTGGTGGATGCTCTGTGCTGACAGTTCGGTTCCATGGTGCGCAAAACGTAAATGTACAAAAAAAAAAAAAAAAACCAACCACCACTCCCAACGATAGGTTAGGATTTCCATTCGTTCTTTCAGGCCAGTCCGCAGTGTCTTATTGTGCACCCTCACACTCCTCGCTCTCTCGCTCGCTCGCTCTATTTCTCCTTGTCTGCGTTTCGTTTCCAATTCTCGTTGGTCGTTTGCCGTCGCTGTTGGCGTCGCTGCTTATGCTGGCTGCTGCTGCTGCGCAGTTGCCTTTTCGCCGTTTGCAGCAGCCACGGACGGCAGCGTAGTCGGATTCAGTTGGGGTTTAACAGCCACTCGGGACGGTAGCGCGCAACGCTTAAACTTCTGTGTGTTGCCAGACCAGACCTAAATTTTTAGCACGAAAATTCCCAAATTCTCTACGGTGCATTGGCGCTTTACTCCAGAGAGATACACCCACACACACACACAAACACAAATATCTCTCTCACTCTCAAATCAAAAGCGGGCCGAATTCACATAATAAAACTCCCCAATTATCAATTCAGTGTCGATATTTGTGCGTCGCGGTATCTCAAATACACAGCAAAAAAAAATAAGGCTTAGCTTTAAGCCAGCAACTATAACTGAATAAGTGTATCGATTACTCTCTCGCTCGCTCGCTCCCTCTCTCTCTGTCTCTCTAGAGAGATCATCAAAAGTGACCCAAATAACAACAACAACAAGTTCAGTTTTGTGTGGCAACAGCAGCAACAACAACAATAATCAAAACGGCTGCCACAATTGCAACAACGCCCGTGGCAAACAACTATACAAAAGTGTGTGATTATCCGTACGCTGATCTCCACCAGCATCATCACTTCGCTAGCACAGCGCCCCTGACAAGCAACGAAAGCTTCAAGCTGCGCTCCGAGGAGCCGGTGCCGGGCTTTAGCACGGCCTCGCCATGGCCAACGCTCGAACTGGGCATGGAATGGGGCCGGAAGCTATATCCCACCGCCGGACCCCGGTCCGCTGGTGGCCTAATGTTCGGTTTGCCACCAACACCGGCCGACATGAATCAGCCCCGTGGCCCAATGACGTCACTCAAAGAGGAGCCCCTCGGTGGCCGATGGGCAATGCAACCAGTTGTCGATCAGACCAAGTAAGTTTAAGAAATGGAAAGCGAACTCGAAAAGTGTCGAAGGATGAACTTTAAATTCAAAAAAGGTGTCTTCAATATTTGTGGAACTTTATTAACTTCTTCTTCGATGTGTTAGTTTTTTTTTTATAGGGTTTTAGCTAATTACACAATCAAAATTAAAATATGTTAAATTAGGAGAAAAGGAAGTTAAATAATTAACTTATTGCCGGAATTTCAGGTTTATTTATTGTGTTGTTTTGGAATCTTTATAATCCCAAAGCATTTTTAAAACTGTTTATGTCAAACAAATTTTAAAAAATGTTTTATTCAACTTTTCTCTTTGAAATATTTATGAAACCTTACTTAATCCGAGTGTGAAACTGTAAAGTTGAAAGCAAGCTATAAATTTCAAGCTTTTTGTAAGAAATAATAGTTTCCATTTAACATTTTTAAGTTATTTTTATATAAACTTAACTTTAGACAAAGCAAATTGATATAATATTCAAATAATTCAAGTTTCCTTTAAATATTTTGAGCTGAATTTGAAATTTGTTTAACTAAAAACTCTATGAAAATCCATTTAATATTATATTTGTAATTCTAGTTTATTTAAAGTTTTCTTCTTTCGGAAATTCCCATTTACAGTTACTTTTAATAACATAATTCGCTTCTCAGCATTTATTCAATAGAAATAGTTCTTCTTATTTATTGCTTTTATTGCACTTTCATCTCAAAGAATTCATAGCTTCGGCTACAAATTGATATTCTTACGGAAGCTGTGGCAACATTTGTTCCAAGCAACATTTTGTCATGTTGCGGCAACAAAGTTTGCAAAAACAAACAAGAAAAAGTCTCCAAACGAAAAAGTCCAAAAAATAGTAAAAGCACCGTTTGTTTACATTTGCACAAAGCCGGCAGACGAGCCGATAAAAATGTCCCCTCACTCTTCCTCACTCTCTCCCTGCTAAATAAAGAAGTCAGCTTCATCAGTTCATCAGTTAGTCAAGCACGAAAAAAAAAGAAGGGCTTTTTACGACTTAGCAATTCGAAATGTTTTCACTCAAAGTTTAACTCAACAATTGAGTGAATGCTGCTGCTGTTGCGGGGGGAGCTACGCACTTATTTTTGGGGGGTTGACTTGTGATGCTGTTGTTGTTGTTGTTGCTGTTTTGTATAAAAAGTGCGTGTGCTTTGTGCTTTGTGGCTCAAAGGGATGTTTTTATCATTCATCCATTTTTATTTTGGCGCTTTTTTGCTTTTGCTGCCTTTTGCGTTCATTTCCAATTGAATTACACACAAAAAGGGAAGAGCGCCTTCGGCTAATGTGGGTAAAGACGGCGGGTTGGGGCGCTGCTGTGCAAAAGCTTCTCTTTGTGTCCGTTTCAGGTTTTTGTTTGTTTGTTTGTTTGTTTAGTTGCGTCTGAGATGTTTCTAGCGTGAGATGTTCGCGCCGAGAAGAAGTGCGCGAGTTGCCGAAATAACAAATGAGAGTACGAAAATGACAGCGGGCTTTCATTCAACGCATTTAGCGACGGCAAATCAACAGCACCAACAACAGCAACAACAACAAACACACTTAAATAGCAATAGACACAATCTTAATCATCATCATCAACAACAACAGCAACAACATTTGCAGCAGGAAGAAAATCTAAACAACAACATTTTATTAAACAATAAAATAATGCGCTGCGATGTGAGGTAAAAAAAAAAAAAGCAAAAAATTGCTAAGTGATAAATGTTTAAATTAAGCAAAGCTGTGAAAGTGCCTGTAAAAATTAGAATATATAATTTATTTTTGTTTTAAAAAAAACTTTAAAGTTAGTTAAAAGTCGCTTAAAGACCAAAGAAATTTTGTTGCAAATATCAAAATAAAAAAAAAAAACAGCTAAATTCAATTTCGAAATATTTTGTGATAAATGGAATAATTTTGTCATTGCAGTCTGACCTGAATAGTGTGATAAAGAAGAAATTCAAAACTTTGAAATTGGTTCACACAATCCAGTTTGTTCACATTATATTTTCTTCTTTATTTGTAACAAATTTAGCAGGGAAAATATTTTCTACTGCCATTTTTAAGCAAATAATTGCGAATACGAGAAATTTCAAGTTAAAAAATTTAAATATGTTGAAAGTTACTTAGAAATAGTCATTCTAACATTAAGATATTACTTAACAAAAACATTTATATTGTTTCAAAATACTTAAACCAAGCTTTTAAATATAACATAGTTGAAACGGTTCTCTTTAGGATTTATCTACTAATATTTACAAAACTAAGCTCAAAAAATCTACATTATAAATAAAGCTAAGATGCAATTTTAGTTCGACTTAAATCAAGTTGCCTTTATATTAATATGCACTTTTAAAAAAATATTATTATAATTGTCAAACAATTAAAATTTTATTAATTTCACATTAAAAAGTTTTGTTCAAAAATATTTTTTGATGATCCAAGCCATTCATTAATCATTTTTTTAGTGTTTCTAATTTCTGATTTTTATAAAAATAAAATAAAAACATCCACAATATTATCAAAAACAAAAACAAAAAATTGTTTTTAAGCATTTTACAGATTGCACGCATAATTTATTAGCTCCTAATCATAAATCAAAAATAAATCAAGAAAATTTTAAAATTATTTTTGTTATTTATTTGCTTATCAGTTAGCGAATTCGAATTGCAATTATTGTTATTATTAATCTAAATCCAAACAAATATTATAACCAAATACACAAAGCTCAAAAGCTAAAACTTCAATTTATTGCCGTAAAAGTTTTTATTTGCGACAAAAACTTTGTCCCCGAAATAAATTTTCACAATTATCGGTTGAGAAATTTGGTAAGGTAGACTTTTGTTTTTTTTGTTTGTGGGGAAAGGGCCAATTTATTTATTTTACATTTATCTATTGTCACATATTGTGTGTGCTACTACTAGTTGCCACAACAACTTGCAACATTGCAACATGCAACATTTTGTTTTCAGATCTCATAAATCAGTAATATTTTTCGAAATTTATTTCAACAAAGATTGTGCAACAAAAACAAACTTACAATGGCCATAAAATGTGATCAACAACATACATATAAAGTGTCCTTTTTAAAGGACATTCGATGAGAGAGAGTAAATAAAAAAACTAGAGTTTTGTATATAGAAAATTGTGGAAATAGCGCAAAAAAAAAACAAAACGACAATTGACAAAACGTGACCACGACGAGTCCTTCGAAATATATTCGTCCTGGTGCCACCTGGGCATCGATTTCGGACAATTAAATGTTGGCATAATAAAATCAACAGCAAAACGGCCACAAAACGTTTTTCGCAAATTGGCGGCAAAAGTGCAAACAAAGAAGCTAAAAAACCAACAACAAAAGTCAAACAAATCGAGAGTCGAGAGAGCTTAGCTATGGCAGCTTGTGGGTGAGGGGGAGGAGGCTGGCAGGTGTGTGTGTGTGTTTAGCGAGTGTCGCAGTACTTTTTTTGTTGTTGTTGTTGTTGCTTGTGTCATTTGAAACGGCGCCATAACAATAACCTTTGCGAGAACCAGAATGTTACACGTCTGTCTGGCATTTCATTTATGTGTCGAGAAGGGGCCAAAGAGAGCGAGCAGAGGAAGCACATGGAACATCATTCTTGTGTGTTTGTTTGGAATCGCATCGAAGCGAGAATATCATGTTAGTCCATTCATACAAACTCCAACTCCAATATTTTTTATCTCCTTTTTGCTATTGCAATTGGCCGAATTAAAAAAAAAAAAAATCGTTCCAATTTTCGGCCTTTAGCCTCAGCCACAAAATTGCCTAATTTCATTTTGTTGTCTAGCAAATTGGTTAAATTGAAAAATTGCATTCATGTTTTTTAAAACATATTTTTTAAAATAGTACATAAAAAACATTCGGTCCAAGCAAGTTAAAAAAATTACATTAAGAACTGGAATATTGTAGATTTAACATTTTTAAAACCGAAAGTCTTTAATTATGAAATATGTTAAATAGGTTTCCTAGGAAGAGAAATTTAAGATGTATTTTAAAGGATCGTTAAATAATATTTCAATCATTTCTTTTATATAATTTTTAATAGTTTTTTATTTTTAAAAATCATATATTGATTTTTTCTCTTCTAAATCATAAGTTAATACAGCCAAAACCAAGCAATCAAATTTTTGTTCAAGGTCTTCAATTGGCTTAAACAAAAAATCCCTTCAAAGATCTGCAAATTTGTTACTTAAAATAAAGTAAAATTCACTCGAAACCCTTAAGGAATTCTTTTTCCCGTTATCATATTATTTAATACCTACACTTACTATATGCTTCAAACTATCGAAAATCCTACGGCAATTTGAGTATAGAAAATAAAAAATTTTTGTTGAGCTTACGTAACCGAAATTAAGTCCAAGGGTTTTGTTTTCTTGTTTTTGTAGTTTGAGTTTGGATAATTTTCAAGCGATTTATCATTTGGAAACTATTATTATCTACTATGTACACAAACTGGCATTATCCTCTTGGACAAATGTGTATATAATTGCAGGCGACAAGAAGCTAGACAAGGAGAGGATTTTGGGGGGAGTACCAGATATGTGTATATCGCGGTACTCCTTGACATTTTGCCTGAATAAATAATAAAAAATCTGATAAAATCAGCATTTTCTAAATTAAATTGTTCGTTATGCATATGAAACGAAATGAGGGAGAGAGAGAGGGAGAGAGGAACTACTCGGCCGTGTCCGAAGGGTCGCATATATATGTTCATACATATATCCTGCGGTAGTTAGCATTGTCCGGTAATTGCGCTGACAGGCACAGACAGGAGACACACAGAAGAGTTCTGTCCTGGCCATAAGGTGAACCAGCTACAGGAGCAGACTGTGTGTGTGTGTTGACATTTGGCATATGTGTGTGTGTGTGTGTGTGTGTGTGTGACAAGCCTTTGGCCCATGTCCTGGCCTTATAATTACAGTGTTTACTTGGCCCACATAACATAAATATTTGTCATTTGTTTTCCTTTTTTGTTTTTCGTGTCTGACTCTTCGCTCTTTCTTACCTTTCGCCATGTGTGTGTGTGTGTGTGTTTGTGTTTGTGTGTGTGTTAATTCCTTTATTCATCAGGATTATTGTGTCACGTTGATGTTGCTTATGCGCTTTTAATGATAGCTGTGGACAATGGTCAATGGTCAATGGACATACAGAACTGACACTCGAAACTAGAAACTAGACACCAGACACTCAGCACTAAATACACTTGGTAAAAATAGAGATATAATGAGTATTTTACAAAAAGAAAACTCAAAAAACGTATGCTTTAAATGTCACAATAGAAAAAAGATAGAAAATTTTGAAGCTTAACAAGTTTAAAGCCAAAAGTTAAACAAAATTTTGTATTTAATTAAAATAATATTTTAAATGATAAACTAATTAATTTACTAAAAGTTCAAGTTATATGTTTAAAAAAAAATTTATGTTAATAAAATTTTTAATGAAACTAAGTAATCTAAGCATAAATGCATAAAACTCATCCCTGATATTTTTTGTCAGAAAAATAGCCCAAAAAAATTATATAAAAAAAAAGAATAATGGTAAACAAGAAAAATATTTGTTTTTTTTTCTAAAAATAATGAACTAATAATGTAGAATAAGCGTTAATAATTTATTTACTATTGTAACAACTTAATTTTAAGATAATTTCTAGTTTTTTAAGTTGCTATTCGTTTTTTTTTTATTTTCTCAGTGTAAGCCAGCTCACTCTGCACCGGCTGCTGGTAAAATGTCACATGTCACTGTAATTGAGTTGTCCCCGAAAAAAAAAACCAAAAAAAAAAAAACAAAAACAATGAGGGCCATATTAGTTGCTCTAATTGCCTTTAGTTGGGTTTCTATTTGCCTCTCACTTTCGCCTGTCTGTTTACAGTGCCTAATAGCATAATTAGAAGGCTCAAATATATACATAGAAACTGCTTTTTAACATTTTTGTCTCTCTCTCTCTATCCGTTTTAATTGCAGTTTGGGCATTGGACGCGCCCATTTTGAGAAACAGCCGCCCAGCAATTTGCGTAAGTCGAATTTCTTTCATTTTGTGATTGCGTTGTACGATCGCGCCGGCCAGCCCATTGAGATCGAAAGGACAGCGTTTATTGGTTTCATCGAAAAGGATTCCGAATCGGATTCAACCAAAACAAACAATGGCATACAATATCGATTGCAATTGCTATATGCGAATGGTAAGTTAAGGCAAAACTTCAACTAAAAGTTCAGCTAGAACTAAAAATATATATTTCTTTCTAGGCGCACGACAGGAGCAGGATATATTTGTTAGGCTCATCGATTCGGTGACCAAAGCGGTAAGTCAAAAACCTAATGGAGAATCTTTGATTGGCATAATTTCAGATAGATTTTCAGGTAGTTAATAATTTTATAACAACAAAATATGCAAATAAAATCATTCAATCACTTTTATTTATACTAATGGATTTGAGATTAATTTCAATACACTTAAAGTTCACTGAATCTAACCCCAACTTAAACAACAATTTTCTCAATCTACTGCTGTTCATAATTTTTTCTATTTTTTTTTTTTTTTTTCTGAATGCTTTTTTGCCACGCAATCGAAAAACTAATGCCACTTCTTCCACTTGGCTGCTCCAACTGTGTGTGTTTTTTTTTCTGCTGATTCGAGCATAAGTTGCATTTGAAATTGATTGTTCCGGCTAATTAAGTGTGTCCTTTTTCACTCTTTACACCCCCCACCATCCCCTGCTCTTTCTCTTTCTCGTTGCGCGCCCAATAAATTGAGTCGTCAAACGGTATTCGATGTGTCCTTTCGTTTCAACATTAGTCCTGACCAAGCCGAAACGAACATTTTTCAGTCGCGCCTTCCTTCGAGAAAGGGGTGTAACTGAGACTCTCGGACACAGGGAAAACTTCAGGATACCCCAAACCCAACATTGAACATTCAACATTGGTTAATGCGCTTTTGTTGTGGGTGCTTTATTCGTGTTGTTGCTGTTATCCTTTTTTGCTGGCTGCATTCGATTGCACCATATGTTTGCCTTTGTATAAGCCTAATGCGTATGTTCGTTCTACCTTCTATTTTCGTTTTTTTTTTTTTCCAACGGGCAATTAATTTCTCGAGTGACAAATTTTTATAGACGTGCCGTTTTTTTTTTTTTCTGTTTCGTCGTCGCCTTTTCGCTTTCTTTTTCTTTTTCATTCCATTTACTTTGTCCGCCCAATTGTGGGCGTGGCACACTGTCACCCCGATCGCAATAAATTTATCTCCGACTAGTACAAATTATCGATATAATCCTCCCCATTATTGCATCGACCGACTGGCTGGCAAATCCATTAAAGTTTCTGTTACACATTTCCGCAAATGGAATTTAACCACGATAAATGTTTAACAAACACATTAGAAATCATCACAAATCGAAATCATTCCTTATCCATTCAAAAACAAACAAAAATGTGTTAAAAGTTCATTAAAGATTAATTATTTCGTTGATTAATAATAATAACTTATCAGTAGCTATTTCTGAATGCAGTTTGAGCGAAATTTGAATGCGATAAAAAAAATCAATTAAAACAATCTTAAGTTCAACGAACGAATTTTTGAGTCACATAAAACAACTACAAATATTTTTTAATATGTTTTTTTTGCTTTTTTTTGTGTTGAACATTAATTGTTTTGTTACAATTTTCAACAGCCTAAATTAAACTTTTTTTTTGAATATTTTTAAAGAATTTTAGAGTAAACTTACAATCTTAATAAACTAGATTTTCGTAACATCAAAATAGATATTAAGACTTATGATAAAAAAAAATAAGTAAAACAAATATTAGACACCTTCAAATTTCAACCCTTCTCGAGACATAAAAAAAAAACCTTCCACAAACATTTAGCTGCCAGTCGAATGAGTTTGAAAAACAACAACAAAGTTTTGGTCAATTGCTCAAAAGTCAAAAAAATCGAAAGAGAATGAGTCACAAAAAAAAGAACAATCGGATTAGTATGACTTAAGGCTTCATTCAACTGAAGCTGACAAGAATTACATTCAAATGTACTATAAATTCAATGGACTCAAAACTGGTTACAACAAATGTCAACCCTGTTTTATTTAAAGAGTCCTTTGAGTTTTTTGTTTTTAACATACGCGTGCCTGGCGTTTGGGTGTTGTGCTGTGTGTGTGAGTGTGTGTGTTCTTTATCTGAAGCACAAACAGTGCGTAACAGGTAAACAAGGACGAATGCCAGGGATAAACTAACCTCCTACCTCGCTTATCAGCCAGCAGCGCAAGTGAAACTCGAAACTGTAGCACGAAAAATGCGATTAAGAGAGAGAGAGAGAGAGAGAGAGAGACATCGCAGTCCAAGGCATTGATGTGAAAGCAATGTGAGAAATAAAAGACGAGCAGGACAATTGTCACGTGCCGATGAAGCAGAAGCGGGAGGGAGTGCAAGCGATGAAACCCTTGCCTAGCTAGTTTTTTTTTTTTTGTGACGATTTTTATCGTCAGGATTTGGAGGCTGGCAATGTAGCAAATCATTGTCATAATCATAATTACATTCGATCAGATAACGGCCTCGCGATACAACCAACAAAAACGAAAGGCGGCGGCGGCGGCGGCGGCGTCGGCAATTGCAATTTGAGCTAACGAGCGGCAGTACGAGAAGGAGAAGGAGTAGTAGCAGGATCACGATGAGAGTACGGCACTCAATTGCTGCTCATATTTCAAAAACGCAATGCGCGGAATGGTATACATCCTGGTACTGGTTCCTTGCCCACATAAAACAAAAGCGCGCGCGTTTGCCAACTGCCCAAAATCCTTTGGCCCAGCAGCTTATCACGATTTACACGCATTATGCGGCCGAAATGAAAAAAGCGCAGCGAAATTCTAAACCCGAAAAAGCAACCAACAGCAAATGCGAAAAACGGTAAAAGAGCGTACAAGGGGCGATTGGCGATTGACGATAGGCGGCGATTAATGCAGTTAGATAAGCGAGGGATGTCAATATGTGTGCGAGGATTTACTGTTTAGTCTGGCCGAAAAATATGTGTTTGTGTGTGTGTGTGTGTGTGTGTGCGTGTGTGTGCAGCCAAAACAACAACAACAAGCTAATGAGTAGCCTAAAAAGCGCCATTATTACTGCGGCCATATTGCAGCGGTAAATGAATATTAGAGATGAGCAAATATTAAAAGTTTCACTAATCACTGCGAGAAATTCATAAATAAATAGCATGAAACATATTTCTTTTTTAATATGTTTGCCATAAACTCTTGTCATAAGTGTTTAACGCTGTAGTAAGTGCACTTTGAGAAAAACTTTAAACTGTTTATTAAAAGTTTCTTATAAAATGTTGCCAAAATAGTTATAGTTCATGTTTTGCCTTACATAATCAATTATTTTGCTTTCGTTTATTTTTTCAACGTTCAATCTGTTTGTGGAAATCTTCTCCATATGCAAAACTTGTTTCTCTCAGCCATGTTGTAAAATTGCCCATCACTAATTGAGTATTGACAATAGCAATAGCAATAGCAACAACAACAACAACACAAACACATTCATCACACGCCATTGCGTTATATGGCTCTCCTGCTCTGCTCATTTGCATCCTCCATCTGTCACGCTCTCGCATGTGCTGCTCCTTTGTCTGCTAGCATCGCATGTAAATGTGTGTGTATGTGTTTGTGTTAATTAAGCGATAATATTAATTTGTGTGTCAACACTTAAAAATAAAGCGTGAAAATTTTCGATTAATAACACATTTCACATTTCATTTTACCAATTTTATCCGGCGCACAATTGCCGTTCCTTTTTGTTTATTTTTGTTTTTATTGTTATTGTTTTATGCTGTAGGCTCAACACAATAAATTTAACAGATTGTACAGAAAATCTGCACATTTGCATCGCGACAGTCCGCCATTTGCCTGCCGCTCATTTGTTGGTGTATGTATGTGTGTGTGTATTCTGTTGTTGTTGTTTTGCAATGCGATTAAAAATGCTTTCACGGCAAGTGCATTTCCATTTCTGCGGTCGAGCTTGCTGCTGCTCTGTAGAGCTTCAAAAAAAATAACTGCACTTCATATCGCTCTCATTATGTTAATTTACAGACATGTAGGCTACAACTGTAAATGTACAAACATATGGAAATGTGAATGTAATCGTCACGCCCCCCCTGAAACAAGACATATAAATTGTAGCTGCGTTGAGTTAATCTATAAAAAAAGGGATTTTACCATTTTTAGTTTATAATTTTCATATTTAAACTGTTGGTTTAAAAATATATATACATATGTTTTTTTTATTATAATTTTTTTTTATTACTAAATTTCTTTCATATACATTTTTTGTTTTAAGAATTTACTCAACAAAAAAAGTCATTTTGGAATAAAAGTGGAGATTGGCGGATAGGTTATTCCAGCCTCAAATTTTGTTTGTTTTCATTTTTGTTGTCTTATTTTGTGAGGATTCGGCTGTGTCCTGAAATTTATGCTGTTTGCCTGGTTAAGGGGCCGCCCTGAGCTGATAAATGGCGCTTTAATAAATTAAGAGTTACCCTCGATGCTTTATTTTTTATTTTTTTGTTCAACGTATAACGTTTTACGGCGGTTTTTTTTTTTTTTGTTCCAGCGATAATTTATCTTGTTTGGCGAGATTTTTATTTGGCACGTTAAATATTCAGGGCTGCAATGTGCGTGAATAATGCAAAAGGCCGCTGCGCTTTTTATTTAAAAAGCAATAATAACAATTTGCAACAAAAAACAAAAGAAAAAAATACCTAGAGATAAAAGAGTGAGAGAGTAGCATTTAAGCGCGCAATGTTGCAACATTTTGTTGCATGGCCATTTAAATTTTTACAGTCGCCACTTTTCATCATCATGTCCAGCTTTCAATGCACCTTCCCCCATCCCGTCTCCTCAAATTTTCCGTACTCGTCACATCATCACTTGTCTCTCTCTCTCTCTCTCTCTCTCTCTTTAGTTTTTTTTGCTGTTGTTGTTCTTGTCTGTTGATTTTTTATTATTTTTCTTTTTTTGTTGCTGTTATCCTGTTACGACTCCTGTTTTTCCTGGCTTATTGCCAGGATAGACGACCGACCAAACCAGGCTAGCCGGAGTGATAAATTGTAGTTTAAACGCTTTTACTACCAAGTTTTTTTTAGTGTTTTGTCCGTTTAGTTTTTTATTAGATGCAGGACCGTTTAGCCTGGCGCTCAGGATGAGACTCAGATTTACACCAGATTTCTTTTTTTCGTGCATAGCCGCACTAATTGTTTCCCCCCCACGTCTCAATGATTGATGTCCTTTCGCTTTTTTTTTCAAGTACAAATCAAGCTTCAAGTGAATCGAATATTTTTTTTTTTATTGTTATTTTTCTCAATGAAATTTTTTGGAAGTTTTGATGCGGATTGCTGTAAAAATTTTTTTTTTTTTTTGAAAATAACAATTTTTAGTTTAAAAGTCAAAGTAAAGGTGAAAAAAATAGTTTTGAAGAAACTTGAGCATTTGTTAATGATTTTTGTATATATTAAATACTTAGTAATATTTCCTAGCATCAAAATTATTATTATAAAATAAAATGTTAAGACTTTTTTATTTGAAAAAACTAATTATGTTTGTGAGCTTAAAAACAAAAAAAAAACATTTCTTGGGAAAAAAATTTCTATTTCAATATGAAATTTAAAAAAAAAAATGTTTTTTTGAAAAAAAATATTTCTTTCGTTGACTTTAAAAAACTAAATTAAATAATATTATTTCCTACAAACCTTTAAAAGTATTAATTTATTAAGTTTATTATTTCTATGATTTTTTTTTATATTTTTTATTAACATTTTATTTATTTTTCCAACATTTTGTCACTAGCTTAAGTTGGTCAACTGTCCAGACTCTCAAAAGTATTCAATAAAAAAAGAAACAAATCAAAACATTTTCAAAAAAAAAAAACATAAAAAATCCATTAGCCAAAAACATAAAAAAAAAATCAAATCCTTGACAAAGGATAAGTTCAGATTTGGGCCTGTGCTATTATTAGCTGCACTTGCTTGTGCCACATACGAAAAATGCCAAAAACCGGACTTGTAACTAGAATTTGACATTGGGCTGAGGCTGTTATCCTTTTGGCTTTGATAGTTGTTGTTGTTGTTGTTGTTATACGTTAAGAGGGGGACAACAAAATCGAATGTATATAATTATTAACCTAACAAAACTGGGATTATAAGGGATGATCATAATTTTTACATGTGCTCCTGATGCTGCACAGCAGGAGGGGGAGTACGGGGGGTGGTCGTTGAGGAGGGTAACGATGCCTGCCTGGCCTGCCTGACTGGTTGCAAGCTGAAATTAATTTCTGATTATCTCTGTATTTTTTTTTTTGAGGCTACCGAAGGATGAGTTCGGGATGAAACTTAGAAACAATGCACATATGCACATGATGACGTCACACACACACACAGCGAGAGAACGCAACGCACTCGTCCTTGACGCTGATTGTGTGGCAAGTGGCAGTATTCTATCTGCCTGCCGCTGCTGGGTGGTTGAAGTAGATATAGTTATTGTTATTACTTTTGCGTGTTGAACACGGAGGCAAGAGTAGCAACATTTTTAACAGCTTTTTGTGTGTGTGTGTTGCAAGTGATGAATGAGACCTTTCACCCCCCCACCCAACGCATATGCCGTGTTTTTTTTTTTCGGCCCAACTAATTCATTCATTCGTTCGGATGAGTGTTGGATTACAAACAGAAAAGCAACCCGCTTTAATCATTTTTAAATTAGAGAGACAACGGCCCCCCCTCCCCTTCTCCCTCTGCCTTGCCAATTCATTTTGCAGTGGTTGCTTCTTCTTCTTCTTCGTCTCGTTGGCTGCAACATTTGTTTATCTATTTGTTTTTGTTGGTTGGTTGGTTGGCCTCAAGGCGCGCACCAAACATAAATGCCCCTTACTCTCGCACTTTCTACTTAGCGGAAATTGCAGCAGATTGTCTTTTGACAGAAGAGCTTGAGCTGCACTTGCGGTTTACCCACCCTCCTCGCCACCCCCCACCCATCGCTCAGTTGAAGTGCGTGTGTCGAGCACATGTTATGATTTTTCTTTCGGTGTAGTTAGTTGCAATCCGTAACTCCAAAACTCTGGCCCTGTCGGCCTAAGCAAATACTACAAATATCATTCAGCCTATTATTAGACAACAATTTTTGGAGTGTGTGTCAATATTTGCAGTGTATTTATGTGTGTTGTGTTTGCTTTTGTTTTTGTTTCTTGTATTTGTTTTTGTGTCCCATATGTCGCGACCTTCTTGACCAAATTCATGGCTCATGTTGGTAGTAGCTCGAGTTGTTGCATTTGTAATTAGCATTTATGTTTGTTGGTTTTTTGTTTTATATTTGCCCTGTGATAGATAGTTGGATAGTGAGCAGGGTGGAGTGGGGTGGAATAAGGCTGATAAGGCTAAGGGTTGGAGTTGATAACAGGTTAGAGAAGTAGGGGATGGTGGGGGCATAATTAACAAACGGCAAGCAAACAATTTAGTTAATCAATAAATCAAGAAAAAATAGCAAAACAAAAAGTGTTTAAATCTAAGAGAGAAACTGAGAAACATGTTCGTGAAAGAAATTAATAAAAAAATTTTAAAATGTCAAAACTAAAATAATTTTTAGAAGCAAAAACGTTTAAAACTATTATATTAAATCTTAATAAAAGCTGAATTTAGAAGCAAAATAATTAAGAAAAGGTTAAACCCTGAAAGCTTAAATGTTAAGCTAATTTGAACAAATCTTAAGCGTTTTGAACTAACGAGAATGGATTTAAATTTTGATCGAATAAAACCTTAGACATTTTATATGTACTCTGAACCAAAAATTTACCAGATATAATGAGTTTTTTACTTTTTATACCCTGAACCCATAAAATGGGTAAATCAGGGTATAATGGTTTTGTGCAAAAGTATGTAATAGGCAGAAGGAAGCATCTCTGACCCCATAAAGTATATATATTCTTGATCAGTATCAATAGCCGAGTCGATATGGCCATGTCCGTCTGTCCGTCCGTCTGTCCGTCTGTCTGTCTGTCCGTCTGTATGAACGCGTAGATCTCAGAGACTACAAGAGCTAGAGACTTCAGATTTTGAATATAAGCTCTCCTATACCATGAGCAGAACAAGTTTGCTTCAAATTATCGATAACTACTCTGGTTTTTGATATACACATGGAATCGATAACAAAAAAATATCGAATTTGGAAAATGTAAAAATGGGGTTTGGTGTAATAGGTAACAATAGAACTTTTCTCAAAATTTCGGTTAAGAAACACCAGAGATATCGTAAAGTTAAGTCAGTTTTGAGCTTTGTTTAAAGTGATCATTATTTGAAGCATACTTTTAGGACGCAAGGACTGCAACTGGGTTCAGGGTATCTTCTGGTCGGGCTATCACGACTAGAGCCTTCTTACTTGTTTTCATATTAGTTTGATAGGACATTAATAACTTGTACTGTAAAATCATTTGGTTGAGTTTTTTTCTTTTATCTTCTTTATATTCTAAAAAGAAAATTTGAATGTTCCCAAAAAATATATATATGTATACTTATAAAGTACGACCTTGCTCAGCGCAACCCATTAAAATTAAGGCAATTGCAAAAACTGAGGGTATTTTCTTATTGGCCTAAAGACCGTTTTTCCTTTGCAATTAAAATAACAACAAGAATTTCATTTTACTTTATTTATATTTGGAAAAAGTTCGGAGTTTTCTGTTTGTTTCTTGCACGATTTTTCTAGGGATTTTCTTTAAGTTGCCTTAGAACGTTTTTACTGTGAAAGAAATTATGTTGCAGTTATCAAAAAGTTGCGTGTTGAAGGAGGTTTGCGTTAAGCGAGGTCGAACTGTATTTGTACAAAATTTCCCCAAAAATAAATCAATATTAAAGTTAAGTTATTTAAGTTAGGTAAAGCTTTAGTTTAATAAAGTATTTTAGTAAGAAAAACATTTCTTTAAGTAGTACAGTGTACTCTCGATATATATGCACACTACAGTAGCATTTTTTTACCCAAAATTCAAACCTATAAATATTTGTGTTTTTTCCTTGCACTTTTTTCCCTTATATCGAATCTTTTTCAGTTAATAAATTGAAATATTTTGATGCTCTACCTACATAAGTACCCAACTTAATCAAACAAACATCCAACATAATCCCTTGCCCGCCTTCTTCCCCTTCCACTTACAAGGCTTAAGCTCTCTGAGTATGTAAGTTGTGGCATTGTGCCACACGGTGCCACACACACAATAATCATCTAATAAGCAATTACTTACAATTTGTGCTGCATTTACCGTTCATTAATTCAACTTTGTTTTGCTCTCCATTTGCAGGCCATCATTTATGAGGGCCAGGATAAGAATCCAGAGATGTGCCGTGTCCTTTTAACGCACGAAGTGATGTGCAGGTGAGTTCGAATATAAAGGCATTGTGATTCCTTTTATTAATCTGCAAAATGCATTGAGTTCATTTTTAGTACTTTGATTTTGTTTTGTTTTTTTTTCTTTTTGTGTCCTTTGTAATCCACACCTTTCGCTTTCCTTTTGTCTCAAGGGTTTTATGCCAAGGCTCCCTCGAGCTTTGGCTAAGTATTTATATATATTTGGCTTGTAAGCTTTCCGATCCCAAAACATTTCACTAAAACACTCAAACGGTTTTGTTCCCTTCTTTTTCTTTTTCTTTTCGGTTCTGAATTTGTCGCTATATTTTTCTTCTTTTTTTAAAGCGTTTTTCGCGTGATTTTTTCTTTGGAACTTTTGCTTTAATGTTGTTGATTTTTCTTCTTTTAAGTTTGCCTCTCTTGTCCCCCTTTCTTGCCCATCCTTACGTTCCTTTCCACTGTCCGTTTCTGTCCAGTTCGAAGCGTCGTCCTTCGTTTTATTTTAACGCTCAAACGCACGCGAGCTGAAACGTATAAATGGCAGCCACTCAAAAGGACCCCCAACTCTCTCTCTCTCTCTCTCGCTCTCGCCTACTCTTTCTCTCTATCTCTCTCTATATCGCCATGTAGCATCATCATATCTCTGGGCAGTTCACCCTTCTAGCGCCCAAAAAAGCAGAGGCTGTCAGTTGAACAAAAAAAAAATAGCATAAATGAAAATTTGTATTTTCCAATGACCGACCTCAAAAATACCCTGCATGGCTAGAACAAAAAAATTGTGCTTTATTCAAACGTCGTGTAAAGCTTTAAAACCACAAATAGAAGCATTAAAATTTTCAAACAAATTCTAAATAAATCAAATCTTTCTACAATAAAAACTTTTTGAAAATCGAACCAATTTTTATGAGCAAAAAGTCTTTAATAAGTTATAAAACTTTATTTAAAGGTTAGTTCTAAGCTAAAAATACATTTTAAGGACTTTTAAACTAATTTCTATAACATTTCGTCTGATGAAAAATCATTTAAATTACTTCAAAATCAAAATAATTAAAAGATTCCTTAAATTCAATTATTTTATATTGTTTTTTTTTGTAATAAACCCAATGTCCAAAATTATTAAGTTACAAAAAACGCCGAAGCAAACAACCCAAAATAAAATATATATGTATAAACAAAGATTCGTCCCCTTTTACTATAAGCCCCCCCCCGCAATCCCCTGCGGCGACAGCTTCAGGGTTCACGCTTTTGGGCCGGCCATCTTTTATTATTTCGGATTGCCACCCAGTTTTTATGTTTGCGTAGCATTATCAAAACAAGGGGGACAACGCAAGTACAGGGGTTGACTGTAGAAGCACCCCCGATTACCCCCCCCCCCCCGTATACCCCTCGGCCATCTACGAACACCTGCAACATTTTTGTCTTTAGCTTTCTAGCTTTGGCCAAGAAAAACCAGCCGAAAAATCAACAGATTCGCTTAACACAAAGCAAACATACGAAAGCACACACACACTTGTACACACACATAAACAGAATGATGGCGTTAACTCTTGACGTCAACGTCGTCGTCGCCGCCGACAATGGCTTTCTTTCTTTATCGTTTGGCATTTCGCCCATTTTTCGTCATCCATGTTTATGTTGCGCACCGGGCAGATGCCAAAGCTCAAGCTTTAGCTAAAGCCACCCAGTTACTATGTATGTGTGTGTGTCCGTGTGTGTGTGTGTGTGTTAGCCACCCCCTTTTGAAAAACTCAACACAATTGTTGGGGGGCGACAGCCTCGTGCAGCCTTAAAATATCATTTCTGGCCAGAGGCTGTGCGACCAGAAAAATTACGCAGCCATTGAACTCAATATTGTACTATTGTGTGTGTGTGTGTTTTTGCATATGTGTGTATGTGTTTGTAAAAGAAAAAACATAAGGAAACAAACAAATCTAATGCGTCATTTTATATTATAATAATATTTTAAACGCATTTTTAGTGAGTTTTTCTATTTAAAGTAGTAGCGAAAATAACATTTTTATTTGTATACAAAATTTTCATTTTTATACTATATTCTATTTTAGTTTATTTTATTTTTCCTTCTATTTTAAACTCGTTTTGAGACTAAATTTCTTGCAAAAACTGAAAAATATTGCATTTTTAATTTAGTTTTATAAACATTGTTAAATATGAAGAATATAGGCAAATCCTTAAGCGTTTTGCTCATGATTTTTAAAAAGATTGTTTTCCTTAAGACCCAATTTATAGCACACTTAATAAATATTAAAAATTATATGTATGAAATCAAAGAAAAAATATTAAAAAATATATTTATAAAATCAAAGAATATTTTAAGTTTAAATTCTGTATTTTTGCTACTTAAAATCAACTTAATTATAAACATATTAATCAACTTTAGTTTAACAATTCAATTTTATTAAAATATTAAACTTAAATCGAATTAATAGTGTTTTTAATATTAAAAATGCAATAAGAAAGTTCATTATTACACCTGATATTTATAGCTTTAAATTTTTATAAATATTTTTCAACTAATAAATTTCTTGTGTGTTTTTTGTTTTTTAATATTTACCTGCAGCCGCTGCTGTGATAAGAAGAGCTGTGGTAACCGCAACGAGACGCCATCGGACCCCGTCATTATTGATCGGTAAGTAGCCCAAGCATATACTATATATATATATATATACATCTCTCACCACCCAATCCCTCCCTTTCTGCAATCAACTTGAAACTGATGTGCCAAAGTACAAAAGATGACATTTTAAGCTGCTTTTCATCATGGTGGACTTTTTTTTTTTGCTGTTTATTGGCCCTGTTTGTTGTTGTTGCTGTTGTTGTTGTTATATGCGGCTTGTATGCGTATCGTTGATTTATTGGCATTATTATCAACTGCAATATAAAACATGATGCGGCAACAGAACAGAACAGCAACAAAACCAACAGCAACAGACACAGGCAACAAGGACAACAAGTCTATATCTCTCTCTATCCCTGTCTCTTTCTCTTTTTCTGAGTTGAAAAAACGAAAGAAATGGCAAACGCAAATATTCGTTATTCATAAATTTTTTCAAATTGTTTGGGAATTGTAAAAAAATTTGTTGTAAATTGAGACGCAAGTGCAACACAACAACAGCTCAAAGAACTTGCCACTAGGCAATATGACACCCGAACGCTGTCAGTCAGTCAGCCCTCCACCCCCCAACCCCGCAGCCCGCCTGTGGTGCCTGTCACGTGTCAGCCGAAATTATGTTAATTGTATCCTTGCGCATCCTTGCGGCTGCCGCAGCCATTTCCCAGCCCAAGGACCAACGTCAGCCGAAGTGCGTCGCCTCTAATTGGCTTCGGAAATATTATTATTCGCAAGTGAGGCACAAATTGTTCATAAAGTAGGAGAGGGCGGTAAAAGGCATAAGCATTATTTGTAACAAATTATTCGAAAAGTATTTTGTTTGTGGTAAATAGAAAAATATTATTGTGAGAGAAATCTTTGGTAGAAATTTAGTTTCTAGTGGGATAGAATGAAATACATGGAATAATTTTAAATATATTTTTTTCTGTATAATTTTGACTCAACAAACGAGTTGAGATTTCTTTAAAAGAAATCTTCATTCATAAATCTTTTTATTCAAAATCCTTCCATTCATATATTTTCTAGCTATTTTGAGAGAAGATTGCATGTATTCATAGGTTAGGTTAGGTTAGACCGACTGACCTTCCCAGGGGAGTGTCGCCCATAGACCGCTAAAGGGTCCTTGGTGGGGGATTAAGTTAGTGTTAATTTTAAACTATATATCTTAAATAATATAAATAAATGCATACTTTATAGTAATATAATAATTCATTCTTCTCACAAAGTTGAAAACGTTTTCTTAAACAATTAAAAAACTGTTTCGAGATTTGCTTATCAACAACATTTTTTTCTCTCCAACTCAATTAAATGCATATTTCTTCTTCTTCTTCTCCATCTTCTTTTTCCACATAAAGTCAACTCAATCGTCTTCAACTTTTAGCATAATTGAGTAATTCCTTAGTTGGTTTTTGTTTGTTTGTTTTTTTTTTTTTTCGTTCTTAAAACTTGTGAAACAATTTCCCCTTGAATCAATTCGAATCGCACCTTATGCAGATAACAATCACCGGTCATCAGTGCAACATCATAATGAGCATCATAATGAGCATCATGTGCGGTTGGTCTGGCTCCCTTAACCAAAAGAAACGGGTGTCTAAAACTATTTGCCTATTGGCCATATACTACTTACAAATAGCTTGGCTTAAATGAAAATATGGGCAACACTGATTGCCAACCATGGTGGTATTCTGCGAAACTTTGCGGCCTCCACCCAACAACAACAACAGAAACAAGAGACTTAATGATTCTATTACATATTACAACAACAAAAACAAGAGCAACAACAACAACAGAGCGTTGTGTTAAAACCAAAAAGACTGAAAAGAAAACTTTTTTAAGACCAGAGAATAGTTGCGAGATGGACTCATTTATGCCTTGGCTCGTTTGCTGGCAATCAGGCCATAATTGGTGTCATAATTAAATTTAATTGATTGCTGCCTTTGGCCAACGTTGTTGTTCTTTGCGTTAACTACTCAGTGGGGGGGGGGGGATGGGAAGGGTATGACAGGGAAAGACACTTTGCTATGGTTTCAGTTTGCAAATTAGGAAATGCACACATAAAGTGTAGCAAGTGTTTAGGCCTTAGCAAGTTGTACACTTAAAGAAAAAATATTAGCAAAAACAAAAAAAAATTTAAACAATATGGGAAAAATATTAAAGGAAATGAAAATCAACAAAATATGGCTTAGCTTACTTAAAAAATTCCAACTTTAGTTGAATAACAAAAATTTTTCAAGTGTTCTTTTTTTCTTTTAGGTAAATGTCAATGTTTTCGTGAAGAGTTTTAGAAAATATTTCATATTATTTACAAATTAATTTAAAAAAAAAAAACTTGGAAAAAACGATCAAAAAATTTAATTGATTTCGTAACGAATCGTTTCAGATTTGAAACTTCGATACGATTAATTTTAAAAACAAAAATTGTTCCATTGAATTTGAGAAAGAAAATTAAAATCTGAACATAAAGAGACAATTTTTTATCTAAGTTTTTTTTTTATTTCTCTGTGTAGCTTTTTCTATGGTTTTCTGATTTAAAAAACATTACTTTACATATTTTAGAAAATATGTTGTTAGATCAAAAATACTTAAAGATCTTTTCAGTCTTTTAGAAAAATTGTTTTAACTTATTTTGTAACTTAAAGAATTCACTTTTTCCCCCCTAAAAACTAAACCTACAATTTTATATTTATAAAAATTTTAAGTTATTTTAAAAAAAGTTATAAGCTAAGATTTCTTAATGAAACTCTGCAAATTTGACTAACTGTTAAGGTGGGGCCTCTATATTTTTTCAAGTGTAGCTGGTTTAGTTTGAAACCGTGCAAAATGCAATGTTTGTTCGTTTTTTTTGCTTATTCGCATCGGCAAGATCAGAGCTTCTGCTGCACATTTATGATCTTGTTAAAATAGTTGAGCGTGTTGTGCAACAACACAAGTTGCATGCTCCACCGTTGCAAGAACAGTTAGTCAACAGACCTCAAAAACTGGCTTCACCATCTCTTTCTCTCTCTCTCTCTCTCTCGCTCTCTTGTGTCTTTCTCTGTCTCTCTTCTGTCCACGTGCTGAGGCGCGACACTTTGCGCTTCCTTTGGTTGATATTTACGATTATTAATTCATTTTTCGATTCCTCGAGCCTTGTTAGTCCTCACCAAGCTGTTGGCGGCTAACAAACGAACCAAATTGTTTAATCCCGTACTGCAACAAAAACAAAAAAAACATTCTTATGCCTCCTCACTACTCCCCTGCCCTTCCCGCCTTCTGCGGCACATGTCGCATTTGTCAGACCTTAACTTTTTGTCGGCGAATGCGAATCATGCCGAGAGGCGCATATCAATCAACCCAAGCCCAAGCCAAAGCCAAGCCAAGTTAACCCAATCAAAGTTTTTGGGGCGGCAGATCACAAGGAATAACTGCTTCAACTCCTGCTCCTGTTTCAGCTCATTGATATGCTTTAGTAGATGATGTTGCCGCCGCCGCTGCGGTTCTGCTCTGGGATAATCTATGTGGTCGCAACTAAATTTTTAGTGCCCCAAGGCCTCACACAGCACAGCAGAACAACATGGCCTAAAGCGCTAACTTGGCTGGGGGTCCCGCACATTTTGCCACTCAACCAACTTAACCAACAACAACAACAACTGTTGCCTGAAACTTGTCACTGAACGCGCAACAATTGGAACTGATTGAAAATTCCGAGTTGCAGCCAGGCAGGCAGGCAGGCAAGCGCTTGCATTTCAAAGCAGTTGCTTTGCTTTTAACTTGGCTAAGCCAAAAACTGATACATATGACAATAACAACAACAACAACAACAAAGTTGCCTGACAGTCAGACAAAACACCAATCTTCGGCCCTCCCAGTTGTTGTTCCATGCCACTTGCATGACGCTCGAACGTGTGCCGCGTGTGAGAGAGAGCTCCACAAAGCTGCCACAAACAACAACAACAACAACAGCAACAACAAGGAGCCATTTCGCTTCTTGCCACATGTTTTATTGATGAATTTCTGTTATTCATGCAACGATCGAGGCAACTTTGCTGTTTCTCTGTCGCCAGCTTGCAGCATAAGTTCAGCTTTAACCGATGCCGAAATTGTCCACACAATGCAATGTTCAATACGATCGCACAGTGGGGCAAAACATTGTGCGCCTACACAAAAAAAATATGCATAAATGCCAAAATACAATTTAACAATTCCAAATTTTAGTTTAATGTGATAGAAAACATTTTTGGCATTTAATAACATTATTTTGTTTGATTTTATTGCAATAATTTTTTAAAATGTCATATAAATATTGGAAATTTAAACTAAAAACTTAATAAGCAAATAAAAGTTTAAGTTATATTTTCATGCATTTTCCAGAATATTTCAAAGTAAATAAAATTAATGATTGAGTAAAAATGATAATAATATTTCCATTTTACTTTGAATTTCTATAAATAAATATGCTTGAATTTTTTTTCTTATTTGAAATAATTATCGTAGGAAGAAGAAATATCCATAAAATAAATATTTATTCATTTTATTTATTTAATGCAATTTTTTTTCTTTCTACAATAATTTTTTATGTATAAAAAAATAATCAAATCAGGTAAAAGGGAAATTTGGAAACTCATTTAAGTTTCTAATAATTGTTTTTTATGATTTTTAACTTAAGCCTTAACATAATTGTAAGTCAAGTAAATTCTGTTTTGGTCTAAAAAAGTTTTTATGCTTGGAAAAAGTTTTTAGTTTTTTTCAGATAAATATTCTAAATTAAAAATTGTTTTTCTGGGGATTATTTAATTCCTATTAACTTTTTGGGCTCAGCTTTCCATAAACTATGACTTAAAGTAGCTTATATATTAATCTGTCCATAAATCAAATATTTTTTCTTGCCATTATTATTCAAAAGTCATTTTTACACTAATTAAAAAAAATATTAATTGAACAATTTTATTATCAAATTTATTTGCTGTTATTTTTCAAGCATTTGTCACAGTTCAACAGATCAACTTGCAATTACCAGCGCCGTTTTTTTGATGGCCAAACAAGCTGCAAGTTTGCTTTCCAGTCTTGCCCCTGCCCCCGCCCTTTGCAACTTGCATTGAGGTTCTTCCTTTTATTTATGATTTGCGAGGACACTTGGTGAGCATTGTGTGTGAGTGTGTGTGTGTGTGTTTGTTTTGGATCGATTGCTACGCATTTTTTTGCTGTGTTTTTGTTGTTATGTTGGTATGCTGCGCTTCGTGTGTGTTCCATAATTAAGTGAATTTAAAGAGCAACTTCGGTGGTGGTCGCATTTTCGCCTTGGTCAGCTGTGGCATTTGTTGTTGTTTGTTGTTTGTTGTTGTTGTTGTTATTGGGACATGTTTTGTGTTTTTATCACACATTTTTTGAATGAACTTTGAGTTGTTAATGTTCAATTTTAATCTCATTTCATTTGCGTCCCATTACCAGAGCACATCTGGCGTATGCGTAATGACACACAAATTATGCCAAGCACACACAGATCTAACACACACACACACGCACATATACACACTCAATTGAGTTCTATGGCTATTAATGATTATCGCGTGTCAAATATGTTCGACTTTGACTTTTTTAATTTGAGTGAATTGTGTAAGGAATGAAACCAAACGAAAAAAAAACAGAAAAAACCATCTGGCCAAAAACAATTGCCATTTAAAAAGAGTGGCCAACTAAACTGACAAACTGAGAACCACAAAAGTCAAACAACAATCCAAAATTTGCCGCTTTTGCATTTATCTACGTCATTGGCATTTTTTTTTTTGTTTTTGCTTCGCTTTTTTTTGCTGTATTTTTTGCCTCTTTGCGACAAATAAACTAAGTGCAAACTGAACTGAACTAAAGGTGGGCAACAGCAACACGCCCCCTTTTTTTCTCCAAGCACCCTTTTGGCGACAAATAGAATTGACGGTTTTTTGCGGTGTTCAGTTGGTTTTACAGTGGTGGCAAGAATAAATGTTACCGCCGTTTGGGCAAGAACTTCGGACCTTTATCATAAATTTCCTTTAATAGGGTAGCATTAAGCATTTAAATTTGTCTTTAATGGACCTTGTTTTTATAGTTCTACTTTAAGGTAAACATCCTTAAGTTCTTTGAATGAAAAAATGGTTACAATAAAATTTTAGGCAAATAATGATTGCTTTCAAAGCTTTGTTTTAAAGTTTCTTATGTTAAAAATAAATGTTTTCCCAAAATAAGGAAAGAAAATAAGAAAAAATAGATCGAGTTGGTACAAATTTATTACAAAACCCATATTTTTGAGTGGAAATTGGGCTTATTTGATTGGGTAAGGTTAATATAAAGTTTTGTGACTTAAGGTATCATTTAGGCATATTGAAATTATATTAATAAGTGTAAGGACAGATAGGTTTCAGTATTGTAAAACCCTAGACCCAAAAGATTTAATAAAAATTTGAATTAAAAAAATTTTTCTGATTTCCAATTATCAATATTACAATTGAAAAATATTGGATTTCAGCATTGCAAGACCCTACACCCATAAGATTTGAATCAAATTTGAGATATAATAATGTTCTCGTTTGTCAATATAGATATTTCAATTGAAAATACTTAATACTGCTTGCCACCAGTGTACGTTTAAGGATATTGGCTGCGTGTGGCAAGCAAATGTTTGGTTTTTTTTTTTCTTTCTTTTTTCTGGTTCTGGTAGCCATTGCATGCCTTGATAATCGCGCTAAAAATGATGACAAAACTGTTCGGCGCTAGTTGTGGCTACAATTTTTAATTTTCTAAATGCATTCAGGCGCACACCATTCAATTTCTATGTTTGTTGGTTTTGCCCCGGTACGAGGGGGCGTTGGCGGGGGTTAATAAATGGATGAGTACGAGTTTTATAACTGCTATCCATCTGTCCCTTTCACTCTACTCAGGTATTTCTCTGCTACTAATCAAATATTCAAAACGAAACGAAACGAATAAAAATACTATATAAAAAAAAAAAACGCAGAGACAAATTTTGACGGCAAGTTGTGGTCAGGCGGCAATTGACAGGCATATAAAATATTGCTCAGACGACAGACAGACAGACCGCCAGACAGAAAGAGATGGCAATAAACTACAAAGTGACAATAACAGTTAATTATCTACAAAATGATATTCAGCTAGCGATATTTTGGTGCTTTTTAGTGTAAAAGTCTTTTGAAGTTGAGCAACTTTTTTCTTTTTCTTCTTGAAAAAACCTGCAAAAACTGCACTTGATTTGCACCTCATAAATCAATCGAGCACAACGAGAATTGAATTGAACATTTTTGCATATCAAAGAGGGTAATTTTTTTTTTGTGTTTTCCAAAATTTGCATATTTGTTACTTTCTGCCTGTCTATTGAAATTGAATTATTAATGCAAATTTTATGCGCTCTCTCTATTTTTGCTATCTACTTCTATATCAGGACTCTATTTAAATGGCATTCGTTGCGCATCGTTAGCTCTGGGGAAAACGCAGTTTATTAAATCATAAAAATATACATAGATTTTTTTTTTTTAAACATAAATTGCATATTAACATTTGGTCTAAAGCGTTGCGAGGATTTTTTGATTTCTTAATAGTTTTTTTATTGAAATTTAAAATATTTTAATGAAAGAAAATTTGTAAATACAGTACGACCTCGCTTAACGCAACCTATTAGAATTTGGCCAGTTGCGAAAACTGAGTTGGTTGCGAAAACCGAGGGATAATCTTTTGTTGGCTACGAGACCAATTTCCAAAAGTAGATGCATTTTCTTATCATTTAAATCAAAGTAAATCGAGTTTATCTGAAAGGATTTCATTTTAATTTATTAAGTTTTTGATAAAATTAGAAATTGTGCTCTGAACTTTATATGATTTCCTTTAAAAGTTGCGTAAAGTTAAGAATTTGGGTGTTGCAATTATCGAGGAGTTGCGTTTAACGAGGGTTGCGTTGATCGAGGTCGTACTGTATATAATTAGTTGAATATGTATTTGTTTTTTATTTCAATTTTATTTGCATTTATATTTTATTTTTATTTTATTTTTATATTATTTTTGGTTAATCTTTATTTATTAAGCTAAATATGTAAAAATAATTCGACAGGCAAAAGCAATTAAAAAGCTCTTAAGGCATAAATCCTTACTTAGGTCAGCTTTAACAGCTGTCGATAAGTTTATCGATAACTTTAGCTGTGTTCGATAAACTTGTTTAGATCTTTAACTATAAAAACTGATTTTTTAATGCCTTTTTAGCCAGTTTGGTTCAAGAAACATGAAAGATATTTGGCGATTGAAATTTATTCTGAAACTCAATATATAGTTTTAGAAGCTTTAACTTTTACAATTTTCTATTTTCTTGTTTAAAGTTCGAAATCCATTCAAATCCTTAACATATGAATAGTTCTTCCCGTCTAAAGAGAACCCAATAAATTATCTATTAGCAACCCAATTTGGATTGAGATAGTTGTGATGTGTGTTTTTGCATAATTAAAATAACCGCGATGTGTTCTCATTTAATATTTACACTATCCAGACATTTTGTCTAAATCGAAAGAGCCAAGAACCAACTTGTTTGTGATTTGTTAAGGCCATTTCCCATTTTAACCGTTAACGCATGCTGCATATTTAATTATATTAAAAGCGTTAACGGGCCGTCAACCTTTCACGTAGTTACACACACTGCCACACACACAACGATACACACACACACACATCAAATAGTTAGCATAATTTGCGCATTTCAATAAGTTCGATAATTTGATGGCTCAGTTGGTTTTTGGCCCGCAAGGAAAAGGTTAAGACACAACTAAGGGCTAAGCCAAAGAGCCGGCCAACAAAAGTTAAAGGCTGATGATGTTTTTTTGGGGAACACACAAACACACACACACACACACACATGTGAAGTCAACAATGCATACACACACAAAAGATACATTTGTATCTTTGTCTGCCTTTTTTGTTGTTGTTTTAGCTTTTATCGATGTCTGATATTTAACCTCTACACACACACACACACACAAGCACACACACATGTGCTCTCAGCTCTTGCTTATGTGCTTACTGAAATAATCAGTTTAAAGATGAAGAAATCGCAATAACAACAACAACAACAACAGCAATAGCTGCCCGGCAAAACAACAACAGCAGCAACAACAACATTTACAAGGTATTTCCCTGGTCCCAGCGGCATGACATTGAATCCCCAAAGCAACCACCACCAACAACAACAACAAAATATATATTTCAAGACAAAAAAGAGAGAAGAAAAAAAGAACCAAAAACCATTCAGAGATTCATGCAATATGAAAATGAACGCAGTCTCAAAAGCAAAAAGCAAAAAGCTTTTGGAAAACACTCGAAAAAAAACTCACTCAAAATCAACTCACTCACTTTCGCTTTCTCTCGCGCTCGCTTTGTGAGAGAGCCGTTTTAATCGCAAGTGTTTTCAACAAGTTTCGGCTGAGAAAAGGAACAAAATAATAAAAGAGGAAAACAAGCTGAACCGCAACGAAAGCGAAAGCCTAACAAAACAAGAAAACAGCAAAAAACCCGCCCTCAGAAATGTCTATATTACCTCCCCCACCCCCGCAAAAAAAAGCTATGAACTCTCAACAACAACAAGAAGAAGAAGAAGAACATGAAGACATTCAAGTCCAAGTGCGATTTTGATAAGGATTCTGTGACGACGCGACATTGAAAGAGTCGTTGGGCTGAGGGGAATGGGGGGGAGATGGTGGGGAGATGGCTGATGTTTGTGGATGAAAATCTTTGCAATTGCTTACGGGGGTTTCTTTTGGGTTTTGTGTGTGTTTTGGGTTATATTTCGACCTTTTTTTTGTTGGGCCGGGGCTGTTCATTTTTGTGCGTGCGCCGCGAAGCGTGCAGCGTTAAGCGTTAAGAGAAAGAGCATAAATAAATAAAAGAAAAGCACCAACAGCAATAACAACAACAACAACAACAACAACGACAATAGACAAAAGCAGCAGCAGCTCCACAACCTTAACAAAATGGTGACGTCCAACGCCATCTTTTCACTCTCTCTCGCTCTCTCCGTTAGTGCTAAAATGCCATAGAAATGGCGCCAAAGTAAGTTTTGCACAGTTCAAGCGCCAGTTTAACTAAAAGCACTCAGAGAAATAATATATAAATTAGTGAATTTTTTTAATTGTGTCAATTTGTTATTTGAAGAAAACGAAAATTTAAGTAACAAATTTTTTCTTTGTTATTTTAGCATATTAATTTTTTTTAAATATTTTTAAATACTTTTTTACTTATTTTATTATTTATTTATTAAGCATTTTAATTTTTTTTTACAAATTCCTTTTTTCAAAGTCAAAGTGTTCTTAAGGTTTCACCTTGAAAAATAACTTAATATAATTTTTGTGAATAAGAAAGAATTTTTTTTATTGCACAAAGAAAGCTTAAACAAATTTCAAGTCAAGATTTTCATGAATATTTTTCTTAAAACATTCAAAAGTATTTTATTTGTAACAAACAAAATATTCCTGGGATTTCATTATCGATTTTTTATTTTGTCTTTTTAAACTAGTTAAGAAAGTTTTTTATACACCGCAAATATAACTTATTTTCAAACAATTTCAACACAATGATTTTTCTCAGTGTATATGCTCTGTGCTCTTATGTGTTCATTGTCTGCCATAGTCATTGACTTTATGCGGCAATAAAGTTGAAAATTTTGAATATTATCGTTAGTGAAAAATTAGCGCCAAGTTCACAGCTCGCAGCTACAAACGAACCCAAACAGACATTGTGGCAGTCACCTGTTCTCACCTGTGTTCGTTTGTGTGTTGGGTGGCATTAATGGCGTGCGCCAAAAACGCTTTAGGCCACATTCTGTTAACGCCATCTTTGTGCCGCGTCCTTCCACGCTTGCCGCGAGAGATAACATCGCCCCGAAAGAGAAACTCAAAAAGATACAAAAGCGATTTATGTTCCAGAGTGTTCATCATTAAATTTGTTGTTGTTGTTGTGATAATGATGATGCTCTTTGTTGTTGATTCACAAATTCACAGTTAATCGTTGGAATATTTTATGAAAGTTTTTCTTTTTTAAATAGCCAGAAGCGTAAAAGTTAACACGTTAAATGGAAAAAATTTACAAAAAAAGGATTCAGAAATTATTATTATATTATTATTAAATAAAGCTTTTGGCATGTTTTTTTTTTAAATAAAAAATTTTTTTTATTTGTTATAATTAATAAATATTATATAAATAAAATAATAAAAAAATTATATAAATATTTTTAAATTATTTAACTAACCAACAAAATAATATTAACTCAAAGTTTTTATTTTTATGGTCAAATTATACATCTAAAAAATTATTTTAAATAATTATTTCACCTTTTAACAAAATATTCATTTACATAAATATGTTTTATAAGTTTATTTAATATATATTTTTTGTTAAAGCATAAATAGTTATTTGACCATTGCCATAATTTTCTTTAAAAATAATCAACAAAAAAAATATTTTTAAATTTTACTTGAAATTTGAAAACATTTTGCCATTTAAAGACTTCTCAGCTAGTACTTAAAAAAAAACAAAAAAAATGTTAAGTAGCTTTTGACAGCAACCACCACTTACTTACTCACTCCTTACCCACCCCACCCCCCTACCCCCTTTCCCTTTTCAAATATGAATGACCAATTATGCAGTTCGTTGGGTCTACGTGCTTCAGATGCCAATTGGGCATCAATGCGAGCTGGCCAATTGAACTGGCCCATGGCCCAAAGTGTCATGTGCGAAGAGCTTGTTTGATGTTGCGTAGCATTTCATTAAATGAAAATTTTCGCGTCGCTAGCTGAAAAGAAAACCGAGGAGACGAGGTGGAAAGCACATAAAGAAAGCAGCCGAAAGAAAGAAACGAAAGAAACAAAATGGGAAACTTTGTTGCCAAAAAGGTAGATGGAGGGAGACACTTTGATTTATTGGCAGGACGCGAGCTGAATTTTTAATTGCCAAGAAGTTCGTTCGTTCTCGATATCGAAGGCATTAAATTTATAACCCAAACAAAATTCAATCCTTGAGCAGATCTGAGATGCCTGCATCTATGCAAAGTTCGAACAAAAATCTTTGAAAACCGAAAACGTTTTATTTTTTTTCCGAAGGGTCCTGGGAATTTATGCGTCCTGTCAACAATATTTGAAAACATTGTAATTCAAGCGCAAGGCCTCGAAAGATACTTCCGAGAAAGTCAATTAGCTGGCCATAAAAGATGCAGGATGGAATGAACGAATGAACGAATGAATGATCTGTTAATAGAGTTAAAATCCTCTCAATACGTATTCAAATTTCAAAATGCAGTTGCAGCATTCTGTCTAGAGTATCTTTTACACTCTCTCTCTCTCTCTCTCTCTCTCTTTGTCTCTCTTTATGGGTGTAACTTGATATTGCATCTGACAGATACACGGCGCTTAAGTCCCTTAAGGGAACAACAAATGATGTTTGTTGCTGTAGTTGTTGTTGTTGTACGCAAACATTCACATCTGTTTTTTTGTTGTTGTTGTTTTCATTCCCCTCGCATTAAAAAATAAAATATACTTCCAGACTTTGAACAAGTTCACAATCAGCTTGAAAACTCAGCACGCGTGGCCTTAAAAATTTGTTTTTCTATTAAAAAAAAAAATTGGTTTATATCAAATTCATAATTAATTTTTTGATAAGCCAAGTTTCATGTGGCTTCAGGCATGTGTGTTTTTATCGAGTTTTAACACTTGGAAATTCACATATTGAAAATATCAAAAAAAAATGTTTGGCTATCAAGTAATAAATGGCTATATAATGCTAATGCTCGATAACGTGAACTAATTAAAGCCAAAATTGTTTACGTTTGTATCAAAAAAAAAAAACAATGATTGTATATTAAGGAAATTTATTTTGCTAAAAATTAATGTTAAAAAGAGAAATTTTTTAAAGAATTTTAAAAAATTTTGTATTTTCCCCATTCTTACTAAGTTTTTTTCTCGGTAAATATGTGTATTTTCCTGTCGATTTTTTGGTATTCATCAAATCATTTTTTTTTTAGATTGGACGAATTTTGTACTTGAGTAATTTATGAAAATTCTATCAACAGACACCTTTCAACACTTCACATTACTTTCTCCCGCTCTACCTACGTCTCTCTCATTCCCTCTCTCGTCGCATCCTCGCTTTAATATGTGGAGATATCCTCTTAAAGGGCCCACTTCAAACAATAACAACAAATAAACAATATTTATGACACATTAACCGTACATATGTCGATATGCAGATGTATTTCCGTTATGTTGTTCCATTGTCCCCGCACTAATTTGTCCAATTTGTCGGGTGAGAAAGCAAAAAAACACGTACAAGTATATTGCCACCCGCTGTGGCAGCAGCAGCAACAACAGCAGCAGCCAAATATTATTTCAGCAAATAAAATCAACAGAGAGTATCAGAGTCGAAGGCGGGGTGGCGCCCCTAGGCAGCAAAAAGGGCTGTGGCCGTATATATTCTACCATTTAAATGCGCGACACACGGGTGTCAATTTCGATGCTATATACCATATATATCCTGCCTGCAGGACAAATTCCAAATCCAATTCGCATTCACATTTAACTGTCACCCCCCCACCGAAAAGTCCGAAAGTTCGCTTATCACACGCTGCGTTCGAATGCGCCCGCCCCGCCCCGAAGGCGCACAAAATTCAGTAGCTGGAGCTGGAGCAAGTGGATTGACTCAAGCCTCGAGGCTAGACACATCTGCTGTGCGCTGTGTGGCAGCTGTGTGTGTGTGGCAGCCAAGCAAGTGGCAACTGCAAAAGGCGCAACCGATCATTAGCAGCTCATAAATGAACCAAGAATCTCTAGCTACTTTTATGCGTTTATCGTATCTCAGCATCCGTTTATCGTAAAAACAAAAATCAATTTTTATTTCAACAATTATTGAACATTATTTTTCTTCTTCTAGTAATTATGAAAATCCCTGCTCTTATTAATTGATCTACGTTTTAATTGTTGTTCTTTGTGCTTGCAGCTTTTTTCTCAAATTCTTTTTGAAGTGCAATCAAAATTGCTTAAAAAATGCGGGCAATCCGCGGGACATGAGAAGATTTCAGGTGAGTTGAGACTAAAAAATAATAAAAAGAAGTGAAAATAAAATTAAATAAAAAAAAAAGTATTTGAAAAATAAAGGAAATAAGCTGATTAAAAGTCAATAAATAGACTAAAAATAATTCAAACTTAAATCTGATTTCGATTCAAGTTAAAAAAATCTCAAAACTAGAAAAAACTCAGCTTCTAGTTGAAGTTTTTCCCTTTTAATTATTAACTAAATATTCCTTGTTAATAAATTTGTTTTTAAATCAATTTTTTTTAATAACTATTAATTTAATAATATTTTCTTTATCGTGAAAATAGGTCGTCATATCCACCCAAGTGGCCGTTGATGGACCACTTTTGGCTATCTCGGATAATATGTTTGTGCATAATAATTCGAAGCATGGAAGGCGCGCCAAACGTTTGGACACAACGGAAGGTACAGGCAATACATCCCTGTCCATTTCCGGTCACCCCCTAGCGCCCGACAGTACCTACGATGGTCTGTAACTAAATTCCAATTAATTGTCGAATCGTTTTCAACTTATTGTTTAGTTTTAATGATTTTTTTTTTTTTGTTGTTGCAATTGGCAAACTCAAAACTCAGTTTTTGATTTCTTGTAGACTTTGGAAAATAATGTGAACGAGATTTTAGGAAAACAAGAAAAAATTTTAGAAATGTTGGAAACTTTCTTATTAAATTGGAAATTCTACAATGAACTTACAATTTTCCTAAAAACTCGGATCACAAATATTTTTGTTCAAGTGTACTATAACTCCCAGCCAAAGACTAACCTTAACGCTTCCCAACTAATTTGTATTATTTTGTGTTATCACTTTTAGGCCTCTACCCACCGCTGCCTGTGGCGACACCCTGTATCAAAGCGATATCACCAAGCGAAGGCTGGACAACAGGTGGCGCCACCGTCATAATAGTCGGTGATAATTTCTTTGATGGCTTGCAAGTGGTATTCGGGACGATGCTGGTGTGGAGCGAGCTAATAACATCGCATGCGATAAGGGTCCAAACACCGCCGAGACATATACCGGGTGTCGTTGAGGTGACGCTCTCCTACAAGAGCAAACAATTCTGCAAAGGATCACCCGGTCGATTTGTCTATGTTTGTAAGTAGCTAGTGTGAAGGTCCTTCAACTCAACCTTTTATCATGTCTAAGCTTTTGTGGTTTTGTGTGTTTTTAAGCAGCACTCAATGAACCCACAATCGACTATGGCTTCCAGCGGCTGCAGAAGCTAATACCACGACATCCCGGTGATCCCGAAAAACTGCAAAAGGAGATTATACTGAAACGTGCAGCGGATCTTGTTGAGGCACTCTACTCCATGCCCAGGTAAGAATCGCAGTTGTACTAATTTTCCTTCCATCGCATCTAATCCTCTCTCTTTCTCTCGCTGTCTCACTCGCACCTTGGTGCAGCAGATCACCGGGCGGCTCGACCAGCTTCAATTCCTATACGGGTCAATTGGCGGTGAGTGTACAAGATGGTTCGGGCCAATGGACCGAGGACGATTATCAGCGTGCCCAGTCGAGCAGTGTTAGTCCACGTGGCGGCTATTGCAGCAGCGCCTCAACGCCCCACAGTTCGGGCGGTTCGTATGGGGCAACGGCAACTTCAGCGAGCGTTGCAGCCACCTCGAATGGCTATGCGCCTGCACCGAATATGGGCACACTATCCTCATCGCCGGGCAGCGTCTTTAACTCATCGTCAAGTAAGTTATACAAGTTTAAATCTCGTTCATTGTTCCTTGAGAACCAGAAAAAATTTGACCCTATAAATACAAATTAAACAATTTGCTGTGAATACAATTGAAAAATATGACAGAATAAATTTTATTGTTGAACTCAAGTTTTGTTAAATTAAAAATCAGATCGAAAATCTTAGGAAAATAAAATCAAAAAAATTATTTGTTTAATGATATTTTTAAACCAAGGTTAAGAGGCAAGGGTCTAAATTCTATCATGTTTCTAAAGTAGTTTGCTTAACAATATATTTCTCCGAGTGTAGCTTTAAAGACATTTAGAAGATAAAAGCTTGTTTTTAAGAACCTCAAAAATATCTAGATATATTTTTTTACTACGTGTTTGAAATAAAAAATTATTATTTCCTAATAAACTTTTTTAGAAAAACGATTTTTCATTTAATTTTATACACTAAAATATTTTCTTTAGTTATAAATATTAATTTTTTTAATTATAAAATATTCCAAGAAACAAATGCAAAAAAACACTATCTACTCAAAATACAAATAACTTACTAACCCCAAACCCGACCTGCCCCAACAACAAAAATAAAATATAAAAAGCACTTCCGAGAGTGAACAAAAAAAAAAAGCCAACTAAAAACTAAGCTCAACTTCGTTCGTCATTAATTGCAAAACAAACCCCATTTAACAGTGTCCGTGTCGACGCCGTGGCATTCGGCGCTGGTGCAGCATCATCATGTGACCGCCACGACAGCCGCCACCAGCCATCATCATCATCATCCGCATCATCATTATCCGCATCCGCATCAGCCCTGGCACAATCCGGCCGTAGCAGCAGCAACAGCGGCGGCAGTTTAACTTGTACTGCTTCAAACAATGCGGAATGACAGCAGGGAGAGAGCCACTTGCCACATGCAACATGGAGCACAAACGCACGCACACACACACACACACACACACTTGCTTATCAGCCACAACACAACGCCCTCGCTATAAATGCAACAGCAACAACAAAAACAACTGATAACAATTGGAAACGACTACGGTGAGTGTGCGAGTGTGTGCGTCTGTGTGTGCGTGTATGAGTGTCTGCGTTGTGTCTGTCATAAAAAGCCACATTTACCACAACAACAACAACAGCTACAACAACAACATGAACACAACCCTACACAAATCTTAAACGGTATTTATAATTTCTTTACAAACAAATTTAATTCATAAAATTCTTTTTGTAAAAATTGATTATACTTTTAAGTAAGTTTTCGTAATGGTAGTTCAAATAGAAAAGTTATACAACGTAAATTTGTACCAGGAAATTTTAATATTTTTCCAAAAAAATTTCATTTATATTAGAAACATTTTTTTCTTAGTATTTATATAAAATCTCTATTCCCAAAATTTACTTTTGCCATTTTAAAGCGGCCTTTTTGAGCAAAGTTTGGCATATATAATAATAATTTATCCTAGAATTCTATGCCAAAATGTTACTTGATTACGAGATATCGACATAACATTATTAAACACTTAACGGATTATCAGAAACAACTATTTTTATTTAAGATATCGCAGTTAGAATACCCTAAGAAAACTTCTTTTTTTACTTAGAATTCATGAGTTAAAAAAACCTAAGAACTTCGACTTTCATATTTATACCGAAATAAATTAAAAAACAAAACAAAATTAATTTAGGGTTAACATATATCGTTTATCAAAAAAAGATGCTTTCTTAACATATAACATTATATACTTAACAATTTCTTAATTTGTTCTTATTAATTGCAGGAGTCAGCAGCTTGAGCTTCAATCCCTTTGCCCTGCCAACGTGCAACACCCAGGGCTATAGTACCAGTCAATTGGTGACATCAACCAAATAATATTATTATTAAATGAGGCTATTGGCAGCTGATGCTCTTCTTTGCCGATGACCCCGTTAAAACACCACCCTACCCCTCCCGAAAGGTTGTTGTTGTTGGAGCAGACAACAAAAAATTAACCAATGCAAAGAAAACAAAAAATTCAAATCAAACAAAAAGACGCTCGAAAGTGCAATAGAAGAATGCAAATATTTCCCAAAATAAAAACAAAACAAAAAATAAATATAATATATATATATCTATATGAAAAGAAAAAAATAAACACATTAAAATAAATTAATTGTGTAGATATGCAAAAACAAAAATGTTGTTTATTTTTGATTGATTAACCTTTTTTTATAAATGTCCTTGTAAATTATTAAAAATTCACAACAAGAACAACAACAAAAACAAAAACAATGATTTTAAGTCCATATCATAAATAACTGAATACATATGAATTAAAAAAGATATACAAAATCTTAAAAAAAAAAACAATACCATATCATGGGCTTTAAATTAAGATCAAAGATACTTTAATAAACTGAACCGGTATTTAAAGTTTTCAATCGGTTCGGTTTGAAGTTTTCAGATATGCTTGATAAATCGATATTTGTACATAAATATTAAATACTATATATATCTTAAATATTTATTGTATGAAATAATAATCTGAACTGTGAATAGAACAAATTATACCAATTTACATGCCATACCATTATTGATGATGGATGATCGAAGAAGTCATACGAAAATATAAATTTACAAACAAATAAACAAATACTTTCAACATAAATAAATTTTTGGATATATCTTAATGCTTGTATACGAAAAAATAAAATAACAAAACAAAATATATATCGTGACATATTTCGGAGATGTACTCAACATAATTCATATAATTTTTTCAAAAGTTTTTTTGTATAACCGAGAACGAGAATGTAGAAAGAAAAACCATAATCAAAATGATATATACCTAACGAAAAAATAGATAAGCATATAAAGTAAATGAATTAAAAATGATAATTGGGCTAGCTAGCTAATTGTACCCGATTATATCCAGCCTATTTGCATTGTATTAAAAATAAATATTGAAAATTAATAATCAAAGATTTTTGGCAAACATATCGTGCACTTAGTCGATCCCATCAGAACACACATCAAACACACACACACAAACATAATAAAAAAAGAAAAATGCATACATAACCAAACCAAACTAGATTTGATTCAAAAATAAAAACATCTGCTATTCAAAAACCTAAAATATTTGAAGATTAATCAACTAACATTTGTTGACCAGAGTTTAAGCGTAAAAATAATATACAATACTATAGATGATATTTGGCGGTGCATATTATTGTTTATTACTTGATCTATAGGATTTATTGTAATTGATATTGTATTATATATCTAAGTATACATATACATATATGCATATTTCTAGATACACATACATCTATTGAAGGCTATAAAGAAGCAAAAAAAAAATAAAAATAAATAATTATTATGCATTATTGATACAACTAACATATATTTTTAGTTTCTAAGCATTGCATAAGCCATACAAATTAGCTCCAGATATCGATTTGTAAATTATAATTCTAGTAATGCTCTCTGTTTTGTAAATCTCAACAAGTTATTTAAATAAAATTTATTTAAAACATACATTTACATAAATGATATATCTTTATGCATTTGTTTAGTAATTACAGAAAAAAATTGCAAATTTGGTTGTGTTCCAAAGTAAGTCCATAACCCTTCAAAGCATGGTATCTGTTTTTGTTTCTTACGAAGTTATTTAGAAATCAGCAAAAGATTATTTTTGAGACGGCCTAAAAGTATGCTTTCAATTTTAAACGACCAACTCAAGCAAGCACCATAGATTTAACCGTACGGACTGTACATATTTTGAATATCTTGTGCATATCTTTAACCATCAACAGCTAAAGAAATTATTTATGCATATCAACTGTTGGGGAGTTCTTACGTAATTTTATTAGCGATATTTAAGAGTTTTGCATAAGATATTTGAATACAGATATATTTCTAAGCTTATCAATACGAATTCATATTGTTTTGTTCTTAAATATTTATGTGTGTGCTTATTAGATAAATGTTCAAACCAAGATTGCAAACTGTACGTAAGCATACGTACCCATAAACATTATAAGTTGTTTTATTGTTGATACATATATATTTATAATAGTGTTTTTCTTTTGTTATTGTTTTTCTTTTAATATTTTGTTTGGTTTAATTTTAAAAAAAGAGATGATAAAAACATGCAGAGCTTATGCTTGATTACACTATTCAAGTTTAGTAATAGAATCGTCGCTCTCTTTGTACAATATCTCATGAATCTTGGAGCGCACAAACATCTTGCGGCTGACCGACAATTGTCGCATCACCGGCACCAGGCTTAGCGCAAAATAATAATCATCATCCTTTTGCTGCTCCTGTTGCTGCTGCTGAATGACATAGCTCAATTGTTCGCTGACAGTGGTCAATCGTTCAATGGATGTTTCCAAATTGTTTTTCAATGTTTTTGCTGCACTATTGTTACCAGAGACGACAGTGGCAACAACTGGTACTGAGCTTGTACGATGGCTGCCGCCGCTGCTCATTATGGTCAGTTTTTCGCCAGTGTCGAGCATCTCATCTTCGACCACTTGAATGGGACTGTAGCAAAGTGGGTCTTCGCTATAAATAATGTCCTTGATATCCTCGCTGACCTCTTCGTTTTGCTCGTACTCCTCCCATTTCTGGGGCAATGCCCCAGATATGGATGCATGCACATCGATCTTTGGTTTCGCCATACGTATCGGTTCTCGCACAACCTTTGCCTTGGCAATGCGCGATGTTTTATCTGCAAAAATTGGGGTAAATAGAGTATCGTTTATGCTATGCGATATACATATGTCAATAATATATTATATTGCCGGCTTCCCAGCTGTAATACAGGGCTGGATGTGATTAGTTTACGATAGTTACCAATTGCGGAGAGTCGCGAGGGATCGATAGGTGCGCCAATAGGTCAGTAATTGTAAGAGTTGCGATAAGCGCGCCATTTTTCTTTAACATACATACCTTTCTTTAATGTTATAATCGCTTGTCGGCTTACGGGGCGCTGCTGTATAGGATTAACAATCACCTCGTCGGAATGCTTGTGTCTCAAGTGCGTCCACAAATTGGTGGTATTGTTGCCCTTCAGATTGCTGGCCATGCCACCACGCGATATATTATTGCCACAATAGCGGCAGACTGCAAAGTTTTCGCACTCCTCGTTGATGTCATAATGCTGCCAGACACTGCTAACACGACCTTTAGGCATTTTAACTAGTTTTCGTTTACGAT
Organism: Scaptomyza polygonia; assembly: GCA_035044585.1. NCBI lineage: Eukaryota > Metazoa > Arthropoda > Insecta > Diptera > Drosophilidae > Scaptomyza > Scaptomyza polygonia. The sequence continues at coordinate 229,314 of JAWNNU010001457.1, read as the reverse complement.
ACTAATCTGCACAATTACAATTAAAATTTTTTTCACTAAAAACGCAATAGCGATGTTAGCGTTGCTGACAACCGTGTTCGAAAACGCTTGTACAAAAAAAGTGTTGCAAAATGCCCACTTTAAACTAATCGAAAAAAAATGGCAGAGAAACTAAATAATTCAGACTACAAACACACTTGAATATCTTTCCAGGAATGCACACTATTTTTTTTATTACACATTTCAATTTGAGGCCGAATATTTTTGTTGCCTTAAATTATGGAACGATGAACGTGCTTCTTTATTTATTTATCTAGTTCACGCACGCACAGCTGACGATTGTCTTTTTCTTGTACACAGCAAATGGGGAGGTGCAATTTTAAAATCCAGTGAGAGCAATATACAATGTATATGGAGTACATATCACAACACTAGTAGGACACACACAAGTGCTGGTGGCGATGACAACAACAATAATCTCTACCTGCTCTGAACACGCGTGGCAGTGTGAGGGGGCGTGCGTGAATATCATATCCAAAACTTACCGTTAGGCGTGTGCAGGCATCTGTGGCGCAAAAGGCTACCCGTCCCGGTTTTCCCACTATATGACAGCAGATCACCACAGGTTTTACAGCAGGCGTAAGGCTCTATCCGATCATCACACGACACCAGGTTAAAGAATCGCCAAACACAGCTCTTTGCATTTCGTGGCTCAACCAGTTTGCATCGCTTGTCACCCGATTTAAGAAGACTTCTTAGTTCCGATTTCTTTTCGACATGCATTGTTGCTGCCAAACTTGTATCGTATCAACAAAAACAATATCTATCAAACAAAATGTATAATCTTCTTTGCTACACGCATGTCACGATTTTTAGTCACGCACAAAACCGTGTTGTAAAGCACGAAAGACCAAATTATGATAAACTTGCAGCACTAGCATAGCAAGCAGCGGGCAAGTGTGACGTCGCATAAATACAATACTGAAGTATATTATATTCCAGTAGAAGGGTATTTTCATGATGAAGCACAGAGCGCCAGAGCCTAGAACTCTTAAGCAAAATGATTTGTTTATTGGTAAAGTTGCAACCATTGGTCGAAACACTCGTTGTAGGATATCAAATAAAGACATGTTGTTTTTAAAACGCGTGCTCTACAGGACTGCCTATTTTATGTGGCGGTTGGCCGATAAGTCACTAAAAAATTTGTGATTGACAATCGTAATTGTCGTGCTCAAACAGCTGTTTTTACAAGCTATTAATTGAGTGCCAAAACTTTATTCGTGACAATAAACAAAGTACAAACAAAATTAAAATGCCAAGACAAAGTGAGCTACAAGGTTTGATTAATCGAAAAATAGACTGCGCCCTAAACAAAATCGAATGTATAAATGGTAGGTGTACAAATTAAGCCCGAATGAAGAAATATTAAAACATACAGCTATTTTAGGTATGGACCATGATGCAATTGATGAAGTGATGGACGATCTCATGGACGACATCACTGCAAATGCATTAATTTTCAACAGTGGAAGAACACAGCACAAAATGCTAAGCAACAAGAAAATGGAAGATGAAAGATTGACTTTGCGCCGCGAGCATTTGGCATTGGAGGAGGAAAAACACAAATTTTCATTACATCTTGAACATGAAAAACAGAAGCTGGAACAAAAACGAATAAGTATAGAGGAAGAAAAAATTCGAAAGATTTTCAATTCAAAATGTTGCAGCTGCAAAAAGAGGAGACAATGCAAAAATAAGATCTAGAATTAAAATATAAGAATGGTTGAGTGTTGAAATAAAAAAAAGAACATTTATTTTCTGAATAATGAAGAAAGTTGTTCAACTATCAACATGAAATTGGCAATTGCTTGCCGTTTTTCCTCCGGTGTAGCTCCAGAATTTAAGTCGAACGCATTGGAGGCGTATTCAGCATCATCGAAATCTTCATCAAAATCATTTCCAATTTTTAAATTATCCAACAAATTATGCAGAGCGCAGCAAAAACGTACCCATTTGCACAATAAAGAATGGCGTTTTTTGTTGCGAATGTTTATTCGAATTTCTTTCAAGCTAGCAAACTTTCTCCCTTAAGCAATCCAAAACAATTTTCGACTCTTACGTTGCAGCGATAGGGTGTAACAATGAATCATGATAAGGGATCAGCAGAGTTTCCGTTAATCCACTCCTCGATGGACAAATATTTGTTATGCTCCTTTAAAAAAAAAATCAGCTAATGGTGATCACACACAACTTGCATCTTGATCGCGTAAAGCCTTTTTCTAGAAAAATAAACTTCGTGGTCCACTCGTCGTGTCCTCGCAAGTTAAATCTCTGTGCCATCGATGTACCCTATACAATATGGCAACTCGTCCATAGTTTCCAGTGAAAGTTTTCTTCGTTCTGCTGCACTTGGCCAACACATAAGTTGCAGCAACTTTCTGATAATTGCACCGAAAACTCGGTCTGTTATCGTGTTGTTCCACCATCTCCTTTTCCAAACAATGTTGCTTTTTTCTTCATAGAGGCTGCTTCCCCTCATAACCCAAAGCGGAACAACACAATTGCAACCTGATGCTCAACCGTCATTTGGGACCGGAATATCGGTGGTTTGAAGCAATCATCATTGCGCACTAGTTCAACAATAGCCTTAAATTCCATTTTTGTTACCCGCAGCATCTGGAGAAATCGCTCCTCAATAAAATTCGGCAAAACTTTTGTTGCCAAATAAAAGATTTCGGAACATGATAATTTGTTACCCGACGAGACGATAATATGATTGACAACTCCTCCATGAGCTCGTCCATTTTTTTATCGTGCGCAACATGGTCATCATCTGAAATTTTGCAAATGCTTTAGTTGTTTTTTAAAGTTTTGGCATATCTTTAACCGTATCATCGACAAACTCCAACTCCAGTAGTGCTAAATCGACCTTCCGCTTAATTAATTGGTATTTTAGTCCTATATACATTTGAACGGTAGTTTCATGATGAAACACAGAGCACCAGAACCTAGAACTCTTAAGCAAATAGTAGAGTCGCAATTGTTGTGTTAAAACAGCTGTAAACAATGTATAAACAAAAATTTAAATGCCAAGACAAACTGAGCTACAAGGTTTGATTAATCGAAAAATAGACTGCGCCCTTGACGAAATCGAATGTATAAATGGTAGGTGTACAAATTAAGCCCGAATGAAGAAATATGAAAAAATACAGATATTTTAGGTATGGACCATGATGCAATTAATGAAGTGATGGACGATCTCATGGAGAACATCACTGCAATTACATTAATTAATTAATCAACTGTGGAAGACCTCAGCACAAAATGCTACGCAACAAGTTGACAGTGGAGGTGGACAAAAAGTTAATATTCACACAATAATATCAAATAATAAATAGAAATTATGTATGAAATAAAATACTATAAATTAAAAAACTATTTGTTTATACATTAGGTTTGTACTTCGTTTAACTCAAAATTTGAACGCTTATGATTAACACAATTCGATATTAAATCAGATTAGTTCGATTTATTTGTGGCGGATAGCCGATACTCAAATGGCAAATTTAAGTGTTGTTGAATACGCTAGCTTTCGCAGTTGTACAATACTCGCGAACAGAGAAAATTTTGGAAGAGAAGAAGCAAGTTGTTATTCGATCGTTCTTGCATTTGAAACTAATATAATAGTGTTAAATCAAGTGCAAAGCGAGCGCGGAGTGTGTAAAATGCATTTGTATGAACCCAGGCGGTAAAGCAATGCATAAAATAGAGGAAATATGCGTATGTACCACGCACACATAGCTAGATTTTTCGGTCCCCATTTCGTTGCTGCTCACAAACTGACGTCAACGTTGGCGTCGCTGCCGTCGTCATCATACGCCTTGTCCTCAATGAGAGCGAAGAGCATAACAGTGTCTACCAATTTGACGGCGTATCGTGCATAAAAGAGAGAGAAACAATGGCGAGCGCAACAGCAACAACAACGAATTCAAAAGAAAAATGTTTTCATATTTTATACTGCCTCCCATCGCGGAAAAGTGGAAAATTGCAAAAAACCGCAACTGCCACGCCAATAATTGTGCACTAACTAGCCGATAGCCGACGCGACATAACCAAAAAGTGCGCTTCTGTGTCAACAGTGGCCCCAAATTGCAACAGCTGATGCTGTGTGGCCAGGCACCTACAAATAAAATCATTGCCACCTCTCTGCCTCTGCCGCTGCGCCTCTGCTGCGTAACTGCTGCTGCTACTGCACTATGCTGCTCTGCCTCTGTTATTCTGTTATTGTGCCAAGCACAGTTCCAAGCTAACCCCCCCTATTGCCGCCCACTTCAAAGTTCGCCCAGTGAATGATTCACATTTTTCCTTTGCCAGTTTTTTTTATCTTCTTTCTCCTATGCTTTGCTGTGTGAATACTTGTTGTTGTTTTCTATGTGCTGCGCAAATTGTTGGCAAATGCGTGCGCGCAATTAAATTGCAAAAAAAAAGAAAGAAATTACTTAAAAAATTATTGTTAAAGTGCTTATAAATATTTATGCATTGGTATACATACATGGTATATGTATAAGTGTATTAATTGATGTGTTTGTGTGTGTGTGTGTGATTTTAGGCTGCTCAACGGCTGAAGTGAAATTCCAAGCCCGAGAAAAAGATATAAAAGAAAGAGAGAGAGAGAGAGAGAGACACATAATAAGGAAAGTGTAGAAAATACAACAACAAAAACAACAACTTAACTGCTTGGCCAGCGAAGAAAGAAAAGTGAACTGCAAGTGCAGCGGAGACTGGGCGTCGGACAGCCAGTGTTGTCAACTGGCATCCCGTCAGCCGTTGCCTGAAACTGCAAACTGCATCAACAACAATTTAGCCAAAGTCTCTTCGGCTTGGTAAATCTGTAAATTGCAGTGTCACCGTGTCATCTGCAACATGGATGCCGAAACACAGGAAATACGACAGGTAAACATTAATAGTATTTTTCGCCATTACATATGTCACTACTCCTTCCCTTTCCATACTACTCTATATTTTTACACACGCATATTCAAACATACATACATATGTGTGTATTTGTATTCTTCTTATGTGCTCGCAAACTAAATTTCGCGCTCATTAAAATTCTTGCACTAACTGCGACGCCGACTTTGACGTCGCCGTCTCAAGTTTGCCTTAACGCCTTTGCAATGCGCTCATCAAACGCTGCCAACGTCTCTGCCGCAAGCCATAGGCGTAACGGCTTTTGCCGATGCTCAGGCCACCTACTCTCTTTGCCAAAATGGTGTGCTGAGGTAACCGACGTCGCCGTCACCGCCGCTCCCACTCTCCCACTGACCGGCCAAGCTGTATAAAGTGACTTAAATAAGCGACCGACACCTACTTACCGTTTGACTGGTTTTAAAAGCCAATGCAAACAACAAAATATCAAAAGCAGCAACAGCAGCAGCGGCAGAGCAATCAATGTGGCCAGCTGCTGTGTTGTATTCTCATTGGGAACCCCGCTGCTGTTCAATCAACTCAAAAACTCCATTCATAAAATTGGTTCCACAGCCGGAAAATGCTTAACAAATGTTCTTGGTTTTGTTGTTGTTGCTAGCTTGCCACTTTGCGTAAATTGTTGTTGTTCAAACTGCTGTTGCATGACCTAATCGCTATGTTTACAAAAACAGAGTACAGTGGTCGCTCAAAGTATTGAGAAGTTCAAATAAAACTCAGCTTGAAGAGAATAATTTGAACAATTTGGCATATTTGTCATATTTTGTATAGAACAATGTCACACCCACACATTAAAGCTATTTGCGGATATCCACTGTACTCTTTATGTATACATATGTCTGTATACATGTTTAACTTACGAAAGAGAGACAAAAGTGTAACTGATTAACTCTGACTGTTTAACTCTATGACAGTTTGGCAACCTTCGGAGGCTTTCGATTTTATATATGCATATATAAACACAAACACACACACACACAGACACTCTTGTATTTGTTCAGGCCAGGGTGTGTGCTTGCTTGCGTGTGCTGCTTTTCCTCCTAACCCCGTGTACACTCCCTTCTCCAAAAAATATTTAACAAACTGCCTAGAAAGTTAAATCGCCGCCTCACAAGCACACAATCGACTATTTCCAAATGTTTATCTAGTTGCCATTCTGTTTTGTTGTTGTTGCTGCTGTTTTTGCTAAGCTCTTTAAGCAATTAGCGCATTATGGGCTTTCAAAAAAAGAAAGAAATAAAAGAAACCAATATAAAATTTAAAACGCACGCTTGACAGCTTCAAACTTTAGCGCGCTCTTTCTTTATTGATCTTTACTCTCTCAGGCGCGCTCTCTAAAGAGCTCCTATACTGTCTCTCCTTCGTTTTTTTTTTCATTTTGCAGAGCTCCAAAATAATTATGAAAAGGCGAAGAGTTGTTTTCGTTTGGTGTGTGTGTTCCTTTTGCATTTATATTTAGCCTATCGTCGCATTTGGCTGGTACGCCAGATAACGACAACAAAACAAAAATCATAAATAACGCCAAGCCGCAATTTTCAAATATGAAATGTGCATGTACTTAAAAATACTCACACACAAATACTTGTGCACTCAATAAGTACATGTGAATGTATGCTTTTATGTTTGAAACGACACACAACTTAAACTATGCCATCCATGTGGGCGTTCAAATTAGAAGCGATTTATTGTCATCTGATGTTGTTGTTGTTGCTTTTCGAAACTTGAGTAACCCAAGTATTTATGTAACTCTCAACACACTTATGGAGCTAAAATAAAAATACGCAAAAATATACAATAAGAAAAGTGCAATTTTTCGTTGCCTGGCTGTTGGCTGTTGCTGGTGTTGTTGTTGTGGAAAGTAGTGTATGTATGAGAAGTGAAACTGGTTGCGCAGGAAGTGTGTCCACCTGTCCACCAAGTACGGCTCGCTCTCGCTCGCTCTCTCGCTGGTCAATTTCGCATAGTTCGACAGTCGACGACCTACGCCAACATATACAAATTTGACACAACACTTGATACTTAACCTGTTGCTCGATAAGTGCAATTTTGAGTTTATCGATTTTATTTTTAGCGTATTTCATAATAATTCATGAAAGTTAACTAAAGACATGACTAACTAACTCTAGTTAACTAAAGACATAACTAACTAAAGTAATATGAAAATTAGGTATTTTGCAGTAAGTTTTAATAATATATTTTGTAATAGTAAGTTTTTTTTAATCAAAACACATTTTCCTTTCCAAAACGATACGAAATTATAAGATACTTTAACGTTCTAATCTTATCTTAATTTACAAATATATTTATTGGTCATAGAAAACCAAAGAAAGATTTCTCGCCTCAAAAATTTCATCGCTCATTAAATAAAATGATTATAAATTGTCCAAATATGAAAGTAAACACAAACAATTTTTATCTAATTTCTTCAAATTCCAAAACATTTTAACATGTGTTTGTAACAAATGTGTAGTTTATTTTTGACCGATAATAGCAACACAGTAAAGTTTGGTTCTTATCTTTATGTTTGGTACTTTGTTTTTGGTGTTAACTGATTGTTGTTTTTGTTCATTAAACCTGTCAGAGTTGTTGCACATTCCACATTCCGATTAGATTTTTCATTTAGTTGCCAATTGAAGCAAAGGGAACGATAAAACATAATAAGCGGCTATTCTCAAGTTGCTTCTACGAATAATGGGGCCGAGATGGCTTGTGTGTGTGTGTGTGTGTGTGTGTCGAAATGATGAGTGGAAAATGCAGTTGCAAATTGAAATAACTTTGCTTCACTGACGTACCATTTTTGCTGCTGCTGCTGATGTGGCGACTGCACTTGAGATGTTAAAAGAACAATTGTGCCTGTTGGGCTGGGCCTCCTCTCCTTTTTCATGCTGAGTGACCATCCAAAAAGCGCAGACCAGACCAGACACAATGTAGAAAACGGCGCACGCCAAGAGCAGCAGCAGCATAAGTTTATCGAACTCATATTGAAGATTGTACGCATGGCTTCACACACAGACACACAGACACAAACACACACATAGATACAGATACATATGCTCAAGACTAAACTGCAGAGTGCACTACTTAATTGCTTTAATATTTAAATGCACTGAAAGGTTTTTTTGTTGTATATTTTGTTTGTTGCTCCCCAGTCATCAAGCTGTTTAATTTGTACTTTCTTTTAGCCGGATGTTGTATTGGCAACAATATTTTTGATTTTTGTAGTTAATTAAATCGTTTTAATAGCAACAAAATGAGGTTTCGTAAGGTTTATATGTGGTTTTTTTTTTTCAAGTATTACAAAAACTTATGCTAAATGATATAACACAAATCGACAAGCTACTTTTTTTATCATAATAAAAATTTCCATATCTCTTACACCTTTCCTTTCATTTTATAGGCTCGTCAGCGTGCTTCCGTCAAATGGCTACTTTCGAAGGCATTCAACAATCGCGTGCCAGACAACTTAAAGGAACCATTTTATCGCGATCACGAGAATCAGGAGCGTCTGAAGCCCCAGATCGTTGTAGAATTGGGCAATGCAACAATATACTGTCAGACATTGTCCAATTTGTATTCGGATCCCAATTACCAAAGCTTAAATCACTGGTCAATATTACAGACGCTAGCGCGCAAGGGTGTCCCTGTGGCCGAGTCCTCGGACATGCCCATTACCGAAACGGTATTAATTCAAACAAATCCGTTGCGAATTGTAAGTAAAAGTTGTAATACCAAAAATCAACCTAAACTAAACACGCAAATATCTGTTTTTTTAGAACGCCCATATGTCTGTGATAGAATCGCTGATGGTTCTTTATGCGAAGGAGATATCATCGGGTGACCGCGTCGTTTCAGCCATTCGAAGGTGAGCTAAAAAATATTAACAATTATTATTTAAATAGTTGATTAAATGTTTGTTCATATTGCAGAATATCTGGCGGCAACTATCAGGCGCCTCCCGGTCAAAATTATGAGCATGGACTGCTCGCTTGGATATCGCATGCGTGCGCTGCTTTAAAGAAGCGCATTGTCAAGGAGCTAGAAACAAGCGTGCCGGATGAAATCGTACGAATCAAGTTTTGTAAAAGTTAATTTGATTGCCATACTAATGCAATTTGTATTCCTTAGGGCTCACGCTTGCAGACGCCGGATATACCGCCTGTGCGTGATTTTCAGGATCTATGCGATGGCATCTGTTTGGCACTGCTAATCTCCTACTATTGCCCCAAGGTGGTGCCATGGACAAGTGTGCGCATTAATTATTTGCCAGCGGTCGAGGATTCCATACACAATATACTGCTTGTTAGCAGTTTTTCACAAAAGCATTTGCCATACGGTGTCTTCCATATGACGCCCGAGGACATAACATATATGCGAGGGTTAGTTTTGATTTGTAGCCCGTTGCTATATAAAAACTCAAAATATTTCTTTTCTCATTTAAATAGCTCAATGAAATTGAATTTGGTCTTGCTGCTGACGGATTTGTTTAATCTTTTTGAAATACATCCAGCGAAATGTGTCTGTTATCCCGGCATGGATGGACAGGGTAAGTTGCCCACATAATCCACTTAAACCAATCCAAACAAATGCACCGCATCGCATTCCAAAATCGAACTCTCCAAACAAATCCCTTGGCCCCGTCACCTTTTACTGTGTGCGTTTTTTCTCCATCCCAGGGCATGTTTATAATTAGTCATCGCCGTCGTCGTTGTTGTCTTTTCTTTTTCGTCTTTGGTCGTCTCAGTGAATATATATATTTTATACAAGCATCTTTTATGCCTTTTGATTTGCCTTGCATTATTTTATTGGTTTGGTTTTTGCTGCATTTCTTCTAGTTTCTTGTTTTTTGTTTGGCTGCCATTTTATAAATAGAAATTCGAAACTCACTTTTTGATGTGCAAAAAGTAAACTAAAATCAAAAAGACGGCGTTGTAGTTCGCTGGAAAAATAACAGTAACTGCTAATAGGTTAGAACCAAATATCAATTCACAATATTTAGAGGAGTTTATTTATTCTAGTTTTTAAACACAAACAGTTCTCAAATGAGGTTTAAAGCAAACACTCAGCAACAAGTAACAAATAGTTGAACAACCTTATATAGAATCACCTCCAAAACTCCTTTAATAAAATTCAGAAAAACATTATAACTTATAACTGTGAATCATCAACAGTTTAATTCCAAAAAAAAACACACTCATCAAATCTGACATTTCTAGAAAATTAGTTTAACATAACAAATTTTTATACTTGATTCTCTCTTTCTTTGTTTTATGTGCAACAAAAATCAAAAAAAAATAAAATTAACGCTTCGCCACAAACTAAAATGGGGTCTTTAACACAATGCTCTCTTCTCTCTCTGATATTAAATAATACACATGCAACAACATCGATACCAAAACAACAACAACAACTTGGTATAATTATGAACGCACCCGATTCACACACACACACACAAACAAACATGCACACTGTATGTATGTATGTATGTAGATGTCATCGCCAGGCGACATCTGGGCGCCAATGAGCACGGAATCTGTCATCGACGTGGTCTAACGATGCCGCCCGTAACGCCCATACCCGATTTACGCAGCGATCTTGACCAGCCGCCCGTTGGCTCCCCCTCAAATCGGCCGCCGTTTCAAGGTTTAACTCTTAACTTCTACTCGTATTTACCTAATTGAATCATTTTGTTTTTGTTTTTAATTCCCTTAAAAATCCAATTATGTGTGTGTTTTTGTTGAGTGTGCCCCATGGAAAAATCCTACAGTTATTTTTATAAATGCTTCATTACATTTGTTTGTTGTTGTTTCACCGTTTCTTAATGTGAATGTTGCATTGCATTTCCATTGTTTGTTGATTGTTTTAATATTGTTAGTTAGTTTGCTTGTTTGTTCATGATTGACCCACCACAAACACTTTTACCGCCGCTTTGTTCTTGCAATTAATTATTACTAAAAACAGATTAACCTTCTTAGCATATAATTTAAATAATATCACAGATTTGCATTTTTATTTATATTATCATGTTATTTGTATATTGAATGTTACTTTTTTTTGTTTCACCTTAAGAAAATCACACTTTTTATATCACTTTTTACATCTTCTTTTGACATCAAGCTAGTTGACTGACTTAACCAAAGTATTTCATATAAATAAAACATAATCTTGGGAAGATTACTTCGTTTTTTTTTTTTGTGAAAATGAAGGGTTCAGAAGGTGCAGTACGATAGGAATTTCCATTAATATACAATATTAAATATTTTTATGCTTAATCAAGACTAAAAATATTATACCAAATTTGAAATATAAGTTTACCTGAGAGAAGAAAACTATGAACACCTTGTTTAAGATTAAAAAAACTTATATATAATTATATATTTCATATAATCAATAACTAAAGGAAGTTTGTGAAAAGATAAGATTTACGAAAAGAGTTAGGGGATTTTTTTCTAAATTTGTTTTCTTCTAGAGAAAGACTTACTTTAAACTGAATTTCGATGTTCTTATGACATTAAAAATCCGCACAAGCTTGTCTTATCACCACAACAATTTTATTCGAACATTATACGATTGTAAATACTTTAAGCCCAAACGGATATCGCATACCCTTTTTATTTGCTTTGATTTTATATTATTATTGCTTATGTTTTTGGTTAATTATACTGCATTTTATATAAGTTATTGTTTTAAATTTTATATTTTTTTTTGTATATTTTAGTACCGCAAACAAATTCATTTAGCGGCTTAGGCTTAAATCGCAGATCAACGCCGCCAAACGATTATCAAACGATGCAATCAAATCATTTTGATGGCAATCAAAGCGAAGGTAATTATTAGATAAAATACTTCCTTTTTTGTTGATTTGAACTTTTTATGATTTGCAAGCACTAAAAATATTTCTTTTTATATTTGTTTTGTTGTTTTATTCTCGACCCCAACTCACGCTTGTGCAACACACACACTTCACCAACAACAACAATTGTAAATAAATGTGCGCCTTGCCTGCCACACTTCACCTTTGTCGCGCTTCTGTCAGCAGCATTCGTCGTGCACAAGTCGCGTGGCATTACCACACTCTCATCCATGCACTCGCAACAGCAGCAGCAACAACAACAACAGCAGCAGCAGCAACAGTATCAGCAACAGTCGCAACAGGAGCCCTTGGTTCCGGCTCGCTTGCGTCAGGCTAAAGAAAAGAACAATGTCGAGTCGAAAGCAGACGAAAGAGGTTTGCTGCCCAGTTCTTTACTTTATGTTTTTCTTTAGTTCATAATTCATTTATTTTGTTGCACTCTTTGCGTGTGCCCCTTGCGTTTAATTTAGTTCCAGACCTGTGATCACAACGTCTAATTATGCAATTTTTAATTGTGAAATTGTTTCTACTTAATTTTAATTGTAAGACCCCATTAGTTGGAAAAAGTGTAAACACATTCCATTGTTCAGATGTAGGATGTAACAGAGGTTTCTTAACTTTTAATCCTCACACGTTCAAAAAGCAAAGATAGTTAGATAAAAATAAACTGTTTAATAAGGTGTCTGGATTAGTTGAGTGCGGCGTGTGGGAAGATCTTAGTTAAAGAAGAGAGCAAAGTGCTTAAAGCAACTGTGAAAATGATTTTTTTTACTAACACAAAATATGTTCTAAACAAATTAAATCTCAACAAAGTGTGTATTTTAAATTTCACACGAAAATTTTGATTAGATCAGTTCAACAAACAAATGTCAAAAGGGCTCCCATTAACAAGCTAATTTACATATATTTTTTATTTAAACAAATTTTAATTTAATTTTAGAATAGGAAATATTGCAATTTGATTATTGTTTTGTTTTTTTTACTTAAGTTTTTGCTTCGCTTCATAAAAAAAATTATTTAGTTATTAATTTAATTTATTTTATTTGTTATTTGATTTAAATTCTTATTTATTATGGTATTAATTTCTAATTCACAAAATCAACCACCAACAAACAAAAAAGGGGATTTTGTCGCTGCGGGTCGACCGAGTAACTGGGAACAGAGCCGGCGTCCAAGTTTTGCAGGTATGCTACAAAATCTCACTCAATGTCGACGATTTGTGTTTTTTTTGTGCTCCCTCAATGTGTGTTTGTGATGTGAATGTTTTGATACAAACTTTAAAATGCGAGTAGCTATCCCTTTTTATTTAATTTGTTTATGGATAGATTTAGAAAATGTATAACTTACTTATTCTGTTGTATGATTTTTCAGGTCGTCGTTCGCGACGCAATTCATCCAGCGAGGATTCTCAGCTGACAATTGAGAACTTTGGCGGCTCACAGGATCAGCTTAACACGTTGGGTACACGCTATGAGCGTGAACGGGACCGAGAACGTAAACTGTCCAATACAAGTGTGGGTAAGTATTAGAAGACTTGACTCCATGTTAACTTTGTTCTAATAACTTTTGCATTTGCAGAACCTGCTGTCGCTGTGCGCTCTTCTGTGGCAGATGCACGTGGCACACTACAATTGGGCTATGATACGGATTCGGGTTCCGAGAAACAGGATCGTGAAACGGAAAAGTATTCAATGCGTCGACAGGCAAGGTAAGCAAAACGCTGCATTTAGTCATTTTAAAGTACTTGTTGAGTAATGCTTGTTTATTAACATTTCTTAGCAGTTCGGATAATGTGCCAACAGTATCTGCGCATAATCTATCGAATGCAGGCAGTCCATTGCCGGCGCGCAACAAAAACCATTCCATCGATAGGGATTACTCGAATGCCGAGCACTTCAATGACACCAGATCCACCGGCTACGATCCAGAGAGCACGCCCGTGCGTAAATCCTCAACAAGCAGCATGCCAGCAAGTCCGGCTGCGTGGCAATTGGAGATCTGTGACGATGATTTGCGTACGATGGAAAGTGCCTCCAAATTGTCGACGATGCGCATGAAACTGGAGGAGAAACGGCGTCGCATTGAGCAGGATAAGCGTAAAATTGAGATGGCAGTGCTGAGGCATCAAGAAAAGGTTTGCCTTTGATTCGATTTTTGCTAAAAGGTTTTCTTTATCGTATACTAATTGCTTTTTTATTATATTAGGAGGACCTTGAATCGTGTCCCGATGTCTTAAAATGGGAAACAATGAGCAATGAATCGAAACGCACGCCTGAAATCGATCCAGCCGACATGGATAAATACCAAGTGAGTTCTACTTTAAACTTTTGTGCAATTCTTGAATGTGCCGTCTCCCATTAAATAAAAAAGCTTGAATATTGTCTAACCCACCGGATAAATGTTAATTCGCTTGTCTCTCTCTCTCGTTTTTTTCCCCCCACTGCCTACCCCTTCATTGTGCTCGTGGTTGCTTTCCGACATTCAAAAAAAAAAAAAAAACATAACAAATTGTAAACACACTCACTCACACACACACAAACACATTAACACTTTAACAATGGTCATTTGGATATATATAAACGTCTGTGTGGATAAACAGCAAAGCATCGCCATTATGAACATGAATCTGCAAGATATCCAGCAAGATATACATCGATTGGCAACACAGCAAAGTCAAATGCAGGCACAACATTTGCAGGCCCAGCAATTAATGCAGGCACAGCAAATAGCCAATATGTTGAATCAGGTAAGCAGCTTAACCATCCAAAACCCAACACCACGACGCCAAATCCGCCTTAAAATTACTCACACAAAATTACCAAAATTCGTTTGACTTTATTTTTGACTATGTTCCACACATTTTATGTTTATTTGTTTAACTTTACTATTTGTTTGACTACTAAAAATACTGATTGTGTTTGTGCTTGCTTTTATATCACCCACCCTGCTCTGCTCTAATCGCATCCGCCGCAGCAACAAACCTATGGCTCACAGCAACATTTGGCTGATCATCATTATCAGCAGAGGCCCATGCAGCAAAGCTTTGGCTCATCACCGCATCTTCCGCAGGCCTTCAATGCGCCCGTCAGCGCCTACAATTCCCGTCCGCCCAGCCGTGATCCCTACCAACAACAACAACAACAGCAGCAACAGCAACAACATCATCCAGCCATGCAAATGCCACCAATGCAGTATGTCAACGAGCATGGACAATATATGTCGCCACCAGCACATTATATGCAGCCTCAAAGTCTGTATTCTGACAATGGCTACAACAATCACTCTCCATACGGATATCAACAGCATCCGCAACGGAATAGTGTGTATGATGAATATGGACAGCCGGCAAATCATTTTTATTTGCATGAATCGCCACAACAGCCGCCGTTGCAACATCAGCATCCACAGCGACGCACCTGGGCGCATTCAGCAGCAGCAGCAGCCTACGAACAACAGCAGCACCAACAGCAACAGCAACCATTGTTGGATGTTAATGCCTGGCAAACGCAAAAGAAGATGCAACAACAACAGCAGCAACAAAATTGGCCAAATCGGCCGTCCTCTAGCGCTGGCGCGTCTCAGGGCTTTGTGTTGCATCAGAATGGAGTTGGCGTTGGTTGTAGCGTTGGTGGTGGAGGAGGAGGAGGAAACAGCGGCGGCGGTGGAGAGTTGCAGCATTTGTTTCAAATGCAATCATCGCCACAGCATAGTCAACGTAGTGGCCACTCCAATGGTGTACAACGTCAACAATCTCTCACAAATCTGCGTGACAATCGTTCACCCAAAGGCAATATTGCGCAGCAGCAGCAACAACAGCAACAACATCAGCAGCAGCAGCAGCAACAACAGCAAGCAATGGCAATGGCAATGGGTCAGCATGAGGATATGATGGCGCCACAGAGCATATGCTTTATTGGCGATGAGGAGGATGTAGACGAGCTGGAGCGTAACATTATCGAATCGATGCATTCGACACGCATCTCCGATTTTGTGGTGCAACAGCAGCAACGTCTCCATCAACAACAGCAGCAACAGAGCGGTCGTGGCAGCAGCTCCGAGGATTATGACAGTGGCGAGCTGATATCCAATAAGCTAAATATCACCAGCGGCAATCTAACCTATCGCATACCATCACCCTCGCGTCCCTCCATACAGGCCAATAGCTTTCAGGATCCACGCGGTAATGGTGGCGGTGGTGGGGGATCTGGTGGCAGCGGTGAGGAGCAGCGACCCGAGAAGGGCTTCTACATATCCTTCGACAATGATCAGCCGAAGCGACCAAAGCCACCGTTGCGTACCAAGAAGTCCCCCAAAAACGAATCTGGCCGAGATCTGGTGGACAACCAAGGTGTCTTTAAACGTGAATCGCTTAGTCAACTGCATAACAACAGCAATGGCACCAACAACAACAGCAACTCGGCCATCGTGGGCAATGCCACCTACAACAAATATACAGATGAGCCACCAATTCAACTACGCCAGATGTCCCAGTCTTCGGCAGAGCAGCCCGAGCGACGACACCTTGAAGACCTCACCAATCAGCAACAACAACAGCAGCAGCCTCTTTCTCCATCGCGATTGCGCGCTGGTAGCAGCGCCGAAGCGGCCAAAAACAAAGCTTTGGTCATAGGCGTCGATACGGCTAACTTAGATCCGGTATGAAAACTACACTGATAATTCAAAGATCAATTAATCACATTTAAAATAAACATTTCCTTATAGGAATCTGTGGATGAAATGGAACGTCGCAAGGAGAAGATTATGTTGCTATCGCTGCAACGTCGTCAGCAGCAGGAGGAGGCAAAAGCGCGCAAGGAGATTGAAGGTTCACAGAAACGCGAAAAGGAACGGGAAAAGGAAGAGGAGCGTGCGCGTAAAAAGGAGGAGCAAATGGCACGTCGGGCGGCCATATTGGAACAACATAGACTAAAGAAAGCCATCGAAGAGGCTGAACGAGAAGTGAGCGTGTTATTGAGATTTAATCGACAAGCAGATACTTAAAGAATTTTTCAAATTGCAGGGCAAAGTTCTGGATCGGCCCGATTTGCATGTGAAACTGCAGCCACAATCTTCGCACTCATCAACGCCACGTCTTAGACATCAGCGTGTGACGAGGCCACGCCCCAAGACCATCCATGTCGATGATGCCAGTGTGGATATTAGTGAGGCTTCAAGTCTCTCCAGTCGTGGCAAAAAGGGCTCTAGTTCAAATTTAACCGGTGAGCACGACGAGTTTTAACTTGTTAGGATTTAGCTCAACAATAGGGCGATTTTGTACACACATCAAAACAGTATTCACAATTGTTTTTAGACCGCATCGAACTTTTGTCTAGACATGAAAATTAGATTTATTCAATCATTTACATCTTCAAGGAATAACTTGCTTTTGTCAAAAGATGTTTAATTAAATTTTTCCTTATTATATATATCGTACAAATAGTTAGCTTTCCTGTTTGTCCGTAGGAGAGATCCCACTCAGAGTTCATTTCAAACTTTCTACATAACTATTGTGCTGTATATATAAACTAGTAAAATGCTATTGATTTAACTGTAATTGATATAATCCTTAGTGTTTTCTAGTCAAATCTCTACACCTAGTTTGATTGTTAGTAAAACTTATTTACGTAGAATTTCTTCACTGAAGATCCTTTTTAAAACTGTTTATATAGTTGGGATTTGTGTGAGTGTGTGTGTGAAAATTTCGGCATTGTCGAGATTACAAAACACCTTTTTCTATTTATTTGTTTGTGCCGTTTTAATTGAATTATTTTTAAATATTTGTTTTGTTGATTTTTTCGTTTATGTTTTTAATATGGTTGCCCCGCCCCCGCATATAAATGTGTACACAGGCTATGGTCAACTAAGCTCAAACTCAATGAAAAGAGATTTTTATAGGGGATCGCAAGATTCTCTCACCGTTAAAGGTACTTTTATGTTTTTCTTTTACTCCTAAGTTCATTATTCATTCGTTGTTCAACATTGTTTATATCATTTATTTAGTTATATTTTAAGCATGTTTGTAGTTGAATGGTATTATTTGGCATAGGGTCATTATGGTTTTGATTTTTTTTTTTGTATTTATTTTGAAAGCACTTGAGCTAATAATGTAGTGATTAAAATGTTTTGGGTCAAGAAATGTTTAATCCATAAGTTAAATAACTACTAATCTTGTTCAACAGAGTCACCCGATGATTATCCCAGCACAAGTTCAACTCCGATTGGACGACGGGGATCTTACAAAACTTCCAGAGGTTGGTGCTGGGTAGCAAGTAATATATATATTTTTTTTGTTTTGAGATTATTGCTTATCTTTTTTTGTTGATTTTTTGATCTTGCTTTTGTTGGCTAGCAGACAAAATACGTGCCTTTTGGCTTCAACTAGCCCATTTAACACCTTAAACTATTTTGTTATTAATTTAATTTAATTAAATTAGAATTAAGGCGTGCTTAGCGCTAGCACAAATCACGCTATTTATCACCTGAACAGGCATACGCAACATAAATATAGTATTAACAATAATAATATCAATAATAATACTAACTGCCACAATATCAAAAAGAAAAAAACATATTGCACTTGGGAAAATATTGTCGATGATTTTTGAAAAAGGATTTCTGGATATACTTATATATAATTTTTGTTGGTTTTAGGGATCATTTAAATTGCATTTTCATTTTGTTTTGTGTGTTTATATTTTGTGATATTATGATGAAAACTGAACACTATATCCATACATATATATATATATCGTATATTGCACTTGCGGCTCTTGCGTTTTATTCTTTCGAACGTGGTGCCAATTCTTACAGAGCCTGCTGTCGAAAGAGGCCGCACCCTGTCGCGTATATCAGTTGCTAAGGGGAGCACACTTAATTTCCGTGGCCGAAAGTCCAATTCGCTAATGAATTTGTGCGGTAAGAAGAGTTTTACAGCTAAACAAACAAAAAAAACAACAATTCCTGCTGCTTGCTTTTATTACTTTTACTCTTATTCTATCTTCAATCTGTATTTCCTGCTTCTTGTTGTTTAGTTAACTGTTATGAAAATATATATTTATTTTCGGTCTGTTTGGTTCTGGCTATTATTTAAATATTTGTACAAATTTATCACCTTGGTTTTGGTATTAGAATTTTATTATTCTTTATGTCTCTATCTTTACTGCTTTTGGTCGCAGGATTTCTCTTCTGTCGTCTGTCTTATTTGTGTTGAAATCAATATTTTCTATTTATCTTTGGCTGGTGAAGGCTTCATTAATATGTTGGTATATAATTTTGTATTATTTAAGTTATTTATATAACATATTTTACCTAAGGGCTGGTTATTCTTGATTTCGATTTAAAGTAAACAGTTATTAAAATAACGTGGAAACCTATAGCTATTGACATTGCTTCCTGCAACTTACTTTAAAATTTACTTAAAATTTTATCGTGAGAAAATTTTTTTTTTGAAAATTTTAAGTTTATATAATGGATAAATTTATTTTGCTAAATCATTCGTTCGACTATAAAAAAAATATTATGAAAGCGGTGTCAGTGTTACTACCCTTATATTTAGGTTTGTTGACTGACCCTTGACCTAGTTTACAAACTTGTCCTTATAATTCGCAAGTGGTTCTGGTTTGCTTAAGCATAACTACTGTCCGCATTATTGGGAATCGTGTTCGTCCAAATGTGAATTTACTGAACTTTGACACATACTCGCACACAAATATGCACGCACTCACATCAATCCGCCCACACACGCACACACACACACTCGAGACAAATCATATGGTTATATACTATTTAGGCCTAAGTATCTCTCTTTACACATTTTGAACGATTTACCAACCAAAAATTGTTTAACTAAATTCAACGCACACATTCTCTTCTTTTATTTCACGTTTCTTTCAATTCAAAAAAAAAAAATACATGTGTACAAAAAAATATCCCAAACTCTTGATTGATTGATTGATTAACAACAAATGTGAAAAAAATCGATTGACTAAAAAAAAACTGAAAAAAAAACACTAATCATCGCTCGATTGCTCCCCATCGATGTCATTTTTGGATGACGAACTAACAAACAATCATCAATAATGCAACTAAACATCAACTGAATGATTTCACTCTGCATGATGGATGGCAACACTGAAAAACTGTGTTGCCCTGCTCTCGATCTTGCTCTTGCTCTCTCCCTGCCTCTCTGTCCAACTATTCTACTCTCTGCCTTGGTATCTGCTGTCTCTCTGTGGTTATTTGGTGGCTTTCAAATGGTTGATGCATGATGCGTGATTGATGATGATGATGATGATGATTGATGATGAAACGCCTCGATATCCTCGCTTACCGGTTAGACACAGATTCGGGACTGGGAAGAGCAACACCGCCACGACGAGCACCGTCACCCGGAATGACGGCGACAGGTAGGCATATGCCATCCCCCTCTGGACCAGGCTCATTGCCGCCAGGTTTGTTATCGAAGCGTCGCGGATTTGATGATGGATCAAGCGATTTCTCATTGACTGCGAATGCAATCATGGAATACTCGGGTTTGTACTTAGTTCCAACACAAATCTCCACAGTTATCCACATCCATACAGTCAAACAAACAAACAAACAAACAAACAAACAGACAAATAACAATTATCATAAACGTACATACAACAGACAACCTATTGGTTCTTCATACCTACCCATACATCACTTGTTATCGAATCATTTATGGAATACGAATCGAAATCTTTTAAGCCCACTTTTCACTCTTCAGTTTATGTTTTCAATCATACCTTAATTGGTATATTGTCTGATATACATTTGTTATTTTATTTTTGTTTTCATAATTACATATTTATGATTTGTAACAAACATATATGAGTTTCTGCATATGTGCTGTTGTTGTTCTTGTGTACATATAGGTTTTTTTTTTAAACTAACATTCGTTCTTCTTCGTCCGTTGCGTCGTCAAATCCACGACTTCGATAGTCAAACCAGGAGATGTGTCTCTCCCCAACTATATAAGAGTAGTATTAAAATACAAAACAACAAACAAAAATATTCAAATAAACCCACAAATTGGCCCAAATTAACAACCGCTTCAAATAATTGCATATTTATATTAAAAACAATTGCAAAATTGCAACAATTTATTTTTAAGTTTTTTTTTATAATGATTTTGTTGAAATTATGTGTTATTATTTATTGAATTAAATTTTTTTGGAATGTTAGTTAACAAATTAGATTTGCTAGTTTCAAATGTAAGTATTCTTACATAAAAATTTAAAAGAAAGTGTTAATTTCAAAGCATAAAATATATAAGTTTTAAGCTTTGAATAATCCTCGCTCAAGTATTAATAAGTGTCTTGAAATTTGCTCAATTTGCACGTAGCCTTCGAAAAAGAGTTTAACCGTTAACCAGAAATTAAGAAGCTTGCCATTAACACTGAGTAGAAATTCACAATCAAATAGTTTAAGCATCAAAAATTGAACATAATTAATTGAAGTTTATTAATTCGCAGGTCCAAAACTTTATAAGCAACCAGCGGCCAAATCGAATCGAGGCATTATCTTAAACGCTGTCGAATATTGTGTTTTTCCCGGCGCCGTCAATCGCGAGGCGAAACAGAAAGTGCTGGAGAAGATTGCACGTTCGGAGGCCAAACACTTTCTCGTACTCTTCCGTGATGCGGGCTGCCAATTCCGCGCCCTCTACAGCTATATGCCCGAAACGGATCAAGTGACAAAGCTGTACGGCACGGGACCTAGTCAAGTCGACGAAGTCATGTTCGATAAGTTTTTCAAGTGAGTAATGATGGCATTCAAATGCTATATAAATATGTTTTTGAATCGCTTCAAATATTTATTGTTGCACACTTGCAGGTACAACTCAGGTGGCAAATGCTTCTCACAGGTGCACACAAAGCATCTGACCGTCACGATAGACGCCTTCACAATACACAATTCGCTGTGGCAGGGCAAGCGAGTGCAGTTGCCCAGTAAAAAGGATATGGCACTTGTGATTTAATTATCCCAAGTAACAAAAACTTACAAACTAATCTGCAAAACTTTTTAAATCGATACGTGAATTTAAAATTTGTGTTTTTATATATATATATATAAAAAAAAAACAAAACGGCACCAAGTGATTGCTGTACTTGGGATGTTTTTGGGCAGGGTACAGCATATTATGGCTTAATAACTAATTGCACACGTTTGAGCGAAAGCAAACAAATTGGAATTTAAAATCAACTTATATATATAAAAATGTATATTGTTTTGATTAATACAATGCGATTAAATATTTATATGGAATGTATCACAACAAAACAAAAACTCAATCGATAACTCCCCGATACAAAAAGCCAAAATAATTTAATAACTTTTGTCACACACAACTCAAACGGAACAACAACACACAGATATTGTAGAAAATCTTTATTTTATTAATTTGTTTTAAATTGTTATGAAGTTTTTTATGCGAAATCTTGGTTGCCCTTTGGCATAGGCGGTTTATTGTGAGGGGACCGCTGTCAAAGGGTTCTAAAAAATTTAATTTCGCCAGTCGACACTAATTTTAACGCCACTAGCTATTTATTTGTAAGACTAATTAACATATATATTTACTTTTTATGCAAATTTAAAAAGAAATAATACAACTAATTTTAAAAAAGAAAATAATGAGATACATAATACCTATGCAACAACACTGGAAAAAAAAGACTTTTAACTGGCTGACATTTTAAGCTGTCTTTGTTGTACAAAAACAAAATTATATGGAAATGCAAAGTTCTGTTTGTTTATATATATTTTTTTTTTAATTTCTTCATTAATATTTTATTAAATACAAAGTCAGATGATTCAATGAAAAATGCTGTCGGACTCTAAAAAAAGAGAAAAAAAATTAAAGTGAATATATTCACAACACTTTCATTTTGTAAGTCGTTTTTCAAATGTATTTTTAATATTCCTCACTCGGAATTAACTTCTCCAAGTCCTTGGCCAAGAAATCTTGGGACCAATGGGTCCTCAAAACAAAACAAAAAGTCAGATATTTCAAAACGTTAGCGTATAACTGCCATCAACATAACTATAGAAATTATTGTCTTTATGCTCTGTTTTAAAACTTGTACACTTTTTAGACCGCTCAACCCTGCACCTTAGACCCTAATTGACACTTATTCTGTTTTTTTGTTTTTAATATTGCAACCTATGAATAAAAAGCAAATTTTCTTTTCTAACTTCTTTATCTGTATTATAATTTAATTAGTGGCTCTTTGAATATCTTTTCACATAATTAAATCGACAATAGGCATTAAAACTGTGTACCGCCATAAGTAGGTGGATTGTTTGCGGCCTCGCATGTAGCAAAGGGATAAGTCAAAAGGTTGATTAAAAAAATTAACAAATTTATATAAATGTATGTACTGTAATTATTTGTAAATGGCGCTGAGTCGCCTTTGGCAATGAAAAGGCTCCAAAACATTAATGAATAATATTAAAACGATCTAAACACTTATTATATCAAATGTAATAAAGTTATTAAAAAATGATAATTTAACAGTTTACAAAAGTTCAGTTGCATTCTGTGTACTTAAATTTTAATTGTAATTTTTGTTTACATTTGGAAATCATCACGCATATCATTATAGCGAAGTACATGCTCTTTAATTTTGGAACCCTCCACCCAGGTGACAAAATCTTGTAAGTTGCGGGAGACAAGAAAGGCGGGATCCTTAACCATTTCGGGGCCAACTCGAATATGTCCTTGTTCAATCAGCTTTGTTGCATGTGGTAGACTCTCGGACATTCGCACTGAAAGAACACATTATAAGACAGTTGTCAACTATGCAAAACTCAAATATTTGTACTCACATTTGACTACAATAACAGGCAAACGTCTGCGACAAAAATTACTTGCCGACATTCTACTGGCAGTCTGCAATGTCAAATTATCGTTGGCAACGCCCATTGCATGCAATTTATTCATAATCATGGCAGATGCTTCTGCCTTAAAAGGATCCGATGCATCAAGTCTTGCTATTTTCTCCGTTAGCTCTCGGATCTCACGGGCCAATTTGTTATATCTGTTAAGGAAATACAATTTATTAAATGCATATTTAATTTTAATTGTGAAAAACTTACTTTGTGTAGTCCTCACGCTTTTGTATGTTATAGCGGCGCAGGATTTTATTCTCCCTGCTGCTGTTGTCCACTTTCCAAGTAATGAAATCGACCTTTTTAAGCAATTTTTGCTCATGAAATTTTAGCTTACGCACCATTTTTGTGTTTTATTTTATAAATATTTTGGGTAAATGTTCCTTGCACATGTGCGTTGCTTTTTGTAAGTGCTGGAAAGCGTTTGTTTACTGTTTGTTGACTGTGCGCTGACAGCTGTTCGATGCAGTGCTGTAAACTGAGAGAAAACAAGCTGGCTGAAGTACTTTAAGCTGAATTGAAAGTTGTTTGTGCCGCTTTTGATAATCTTTGCTTGCCACGATGGCGGCAAATGCAGATGAGGAATCCAAAGCCAAGACAGCAGCTACCAGCGAAGAGGATCCACTGGCCGAGGAGCGACAGGGATTTGTGAGAGAAGTCGGCGCGCAGGCCGTTTGGAGCTTGTCGTCCTGCAAGCCGGGTAAGTTTTGGTTAGCAAGTAAATAATTGCAATTAAGTTAAACTTCTACTTCCTCGTTTTAGGCTTTGGCGTTGAACGTTTGCGTGATAACATTATGGACACATACTGGCAATCGGATGGCCAATTGCCGCATTTGGTCAACATACAATTCCACAAACGTACGAACATTAGCCAGATCTATATATACACCGATTACAAGTTAGACGAAAGTTATACACCATCACGCATCTCCATACGATCCGGAACAAACTTTAACGATCTGCAGGAGCTTCAAGTAATCGATCTGACCGAACCAAATGGCTGGGTCCAGATACCGATCAAAGATGGCAATGTAAAATCCCTGCGCACATTTATGCTCCAAATTGCCGTCATTTCGAACCATCAGAATGGAAGGGATACTCACATGCGCCAGATTCGCGTTCATGCTCCTTGTGGTGGCGAGGGCAGACATTATCCTCTCGAACTCTTTGGCAAGTTTGGAACTGTCGACTTTCAAAAGTTTGCAACCATTCGTTAACTGTTTATTGTACAACATTCATTTTTCTTCGGTTGGCAATAAAATAAGCTAACTTATTTCATAAATATAAGGGCATACTTTTAGGCTGAAAATATACATTTAAAAAAACAACGCCAAAGGAATTGTTGAAATTATCCATCATCAATTCGTTTAAGTTGTATGTAAATTTATTTGACTTTTTAATTGAATATATGGTGTTTTGTGTATATGTAATCCTACAGACTTAAGTACAAATTAACAGATACGATTGCTTTATCGGGGTTTAAAATTATTATCGTTATTGCGATGCAAATGCAAATGGAAGTATCAACAAAGAAAAAATCATTTGTGCACAACAAACCTTTATGAAAGTTTGTGCGAGGCTCGATTCGAATTTTTGCTCATAAAATTTGTCGTCTTGTAAACATTCATATGTATGTTCGATTATTTTGTAGCAGCTTTAAGTGCTTTATAATGATCCTTCTCGTCAGCACCATCAGGTGACTCGCACTCATACGAAGTTTTTAATATCTGATCTTCAGTGTAAACTTCTGCCTTTTGTAAATAGGCCACAACGTTGGCCAGCTGTTCATACGGACAATCCAAACGCTGCCATTTATACAAGCTACGCAGCTGTGCACCCAGCAGTGAACACTTTTCAAAATTAAAATAACCATTGGAGAGTCTAAAAAAATGAACAATAGTTAATGTTTGAAAAATAATCAATGCTTTAAGCTTGGCTTGCCTGTTTGCTTGACTCTCGTTGATGGCGGTCAAGTCCTTGAGGAATAACGAAAAGAACGGGATAATGGCACGCTCAATTTGATTGGCATGCTCGCGCTCGGAGCGCCAAACAGCAGCTTTCATGGTTGAGCGATAATTGTGATAATCGGTGCTGGGATCCATTTGATGTTCCAAGCCCTCAAATTTTTCTGTCTGCACCTTGGACCACTGCAAAAAGAAAGTAGTTGGTTAAAAACAATTTTTACATTTAAAAATCATTCTTACAGTTTTCTTAAGCCGCGTTATGGCTGTCATATTTAAAGCCGTCAAAATAGCCATTAGGCTATTAAAATTTCCTGTATTAAAGCATTCCAAGGCGGTTTCAATCCAGAACTCAACCATAAGCACGCGCTGCGATTTTTTGCTCAGCTGTTAATATAGAAATAAAATGGGATATATATCAAGTTAAATTGGGGATAGTTTTATGTTCTCACCTTGAGTATCTCTGTGGCAGTCAAATGGCTGAGTTGATTAAACCATTGCACATATGCACCAATGCTAATCTCTGGCTGCTTTCCAGAACTGCAATTAGAACCTAAAGTGCTTGCCTTTGCTTGTGACATACAAGATTTCATCTCGCCCGTTTTAAGCATAAGAATAAACTCCTCCAGACGTATTTGAGAGAGATAGGCATATTCGATGGCATACAGTTGATGGGCCAGTTCGAAGGCATTGCTGCACTTGCTCAGCACATTGTCCGTCTTGTAAACATTGGCAGCGAAACGTTTCAACGATTTAATACTGCTCTGACGCCCCAAAGAACTGGCCGACGGCTGCTTGGCCAGCAAATATTGTAGTTGCAATCGTTGATTCGCCTCCAGTTGTTGCAGTGTGCCAGGAATGCCTTGCAGGAAAGCATTCAATTCTTTGCTGTCTTTTTGGTTACGCAATTCTTGCAACAATGTCTCGTTGCGAAAATCGTTGGGACATATGCGAAGCCAATGATTGAATAGATGCAGCAGAATATCCTCCTTTCCACGGCATTGTTGAATGATCTTTGCCAGCAATTCCTGCACTGAGACAAATAAGCGTGCGCAAACTATAATGTTAAACTCAATATCCTCATTGCTGCAGCTGGTAAAGAGTGTGACTAGCGCTGTCAGATCACCAGCAGCTGGCAAGTCTTTGGTTTGGCAATCCTTAACAATGTCACAGGTCTCACTGATCTGTAGAAGCGTGCTCTGCAATAGAAAGACAATATGATTATTGAAATTCTATTGATAGTTATAGTATTGATTGCCTTACCAGTTTGGTCGGCTCGTCTGCCTCATCAGCTGAGCTGGGAATGTCACAGTAGAGTGAATCAGTTTGGGTATCACGTCCATGTCCCTGCATATAGGGCGCACTCATTGAGACACTGTGGAAGAGGCCATCGTGACCAGAATCACAGCTGCTCATATTCGAAATCTTATCGCCTAGCGTTGTGACATTGGACATATTAGTTGTGGAGCCAATTAACTGATCCGAACCACTTATTGCTGAGCTGCTGGACAGCAGAGAAGCATTTGAAAAGGTTTGATTCAACTGCCGGCCAAGACGATCGGCAGTTATATTTGGTTCACCATCCGTAGTTGTTGCCTGGGAAGAGAATGTGGAATTCGAATTTGTGCGATATTTGAGCGCATTCTCGGGCGTTGCACGCGCCAAAGCATTCTGGCTTTGTCTGACTGGCTGCCAGATCTCCTTCTGATGTGACTGATGATTGAAGTGCTCTTTGGTTTCCACTGTACGCTCGTCCAGAACTTGGCCGTTGCGTGAGACTAGCACCTCTTCGGTGGTGGTTAGCGAGGATTTAACCGTTAGCGATGTCTCCACCTCGATGGGCTGTTGTGCTAGCCCAGCACGAAAGAGCAACTGATTCAAATGCTCCACAGCCGGCATCTGTCCATCGAGGAGTGCACTTTTAATGGCTCTGGCATCATCGGCTGGCAGGCCATCCAGTTTAACTGGTACGCCATTGATAAGTAGCACTTCCTCCTGCTGCACTGAGGACGATGTCTCGCAGTCCACTATTTTGACATCCTTGCCGAAAAGAGATTCAACTGCATTCATAATGTCTTCGTCCATTTTTGTTTTGTTTTTTTTGTTTGGATCAGTTAACAGTTAGTCAAGAGGGTATGACAATTAGATGGTTATGGTTTGTTGGCTTTGTATTTGAAAAATGCACATAGACATATATTTACACATATATACATATGTATGACCCTGGGGGTGGTTTCTTTGGATTAATATCAATGCACGAGACTAGCAAGCACATTTCTGTAAATAGGAATTCGGAATTAAAAACACACACAAACGAAACGCAGTAAAATGGGTTTGGTTAGCAAACAAAACCGAAAATGAATTTGAGAACTGCCTTGTGACAATGGGGTGGGGACAACGCCCACCACTATCCCAAAAAAATGTGGGTTGGGCACCCGGGTGCAGTCTTATTAGAATTTTTATTTAAGCTACACACCTGCAGGAACAACATTGGGTATTAGCGCTTCAAATGACGCACAATCGTCATCATTTATGGCTGTTTCATTTTTTTAAACATTAATTGTTCGTTTTCGTTAAGTAAATGAACAGTATTGTCTTTGCTGACGACTAATTTCTATTTATTTATTTATTGCCAACACCAGACAGTGTTGGGTTGCTGTTCACGACTGACTGAACACCGAGAACAACAGCAAAAAGAACTGATTCCGTACGTGAACGTATTTTCCAGCACTAACAATAAGCGCGCCACAAATCATTCACAATAGACTAGTAATTATAAATTACATCATTAAAAAGAATTTTTTCAAAATTAAGCTGTGGATTATATTATGTGTTCACTATAGAGAGTAGTATGTATTTTATATGTTGCAATTAAGTGTCGTCAGTTATAAGCTTTTCATAATATTTTAATCATATTATTTATTTATTGGAATTTCAGCGCTAGTTGAGACTTAAAGAAAACATCACTGGCAATCACATTAATATGTTTGTATTTATATTAAACAACTGGATAACTGCACTCGAGAGCAATGCCGCAGAAGTTCTTGCCACGTGGCAAACGGAAATAGCCGTCCTCGCCCCAGGTCTTGTCCCACGAGTTCTTCACAATCCAATAATCCTGTCCCTTCTCCTTGCCATAGCCAACAACCAGAATGGAATGATTTGGTTCTCCCTTATTGCACTCCTCATCGGCGTAAATGCCACGTTTGTAAAGCAACAGACTCTCCAAACCATTCACCGAGCAGGCAAGTGGACCCTGAGTAGCAATCACATTCTTCATTGCCTGCTCGTCTTTGGGGGGAATTACAGCAAATCCTGTAATCTCGGCACCCGAAATGCCATCGGAATATTTGCATGTATCCTTCTTGTCCAGATAAGGATACTTCTCGCCAGCAGCAATACCATTCTGTTCGGTGATGAAATTGAAGGCATACTCCTGGTAACCACCGTCACAACCAGCCAAACCCAAATCCTCACGTCCACAATCAACCAAGTTCTGCTCCGAAAGATTTGGCAACCTGCCTGTCTTACGGAAAATATGACCCTCAATGGCACCAGTAGCAGCAAAGGACCAGCAGGAGCCACAATCACCTTGGAACTTGACTGGGGTCACACCACCCTTCTCCCGCCAATCAAAGGATTCGGGTATGCGAGCTCCCTTCGTCAACTTGGGTGCCAAGCGGTGAGCCTTAGCACTTTCTCTATACAATGATTTATATGTTAATTACAACTTTTTAAACCACTTGTAGATTATGTTCTTGGCCAACTTACTCGCCACTTGCTGACTTCCTTAGACCAGTTAGCCGCTTCAAGAACTCGCCATTGGTCAAATCAGCAAAGGCATTCACAGCCAACTCATAGGTGGAGGCACCACTCTGGAAAGCTGCATTTCTGGCATCAACCAAGGATTTACGTGCACTGAAAACACGTTCGTGCAATTGACGATCTGCCGCATTCAAATACGTTTTGCCCGATTGACTCTAAATGAGGTTAGAAGTTAAAAGTTATAGTGAAATTCAATTTCAAGTTATTAACACTCTTTCAACTTACTATAAAGTCACCAAAGTTCTGCACATTCGTCAGCAGGGGTGGTGAGGGAAGTCTACTTGCAATATTGGATACACCTTGCTGCACTCTGTTTGCAACATTTCCCAAGCCGCTACCAAAACCACCAAAGCCTCCAAATTGAGCCGAGGCCAATGCCACGCAAAGTAGTAAACCAAACACCAACTTCATTACGATCTGTAAGTAAAAAATTTAATTCATCTATGGTTAGCATATTGTCTATAACTTTTCAAAGGATAATTTTTAACTCATCGACATTGAAAATATTTAGAAAACTAAACGCAAAAAATCAAATGAACTTTATTGTTTTTAATGATACTAAATATTTTTTTATTGTCATTTCATGTTGATTTATAATTTTCACTTTAGCAAAATGATTAGCCGGTATAAACCAGAAAACCTTGCACCTCATACAGATTAAGACGATTAAGCAATACAAAATAGAATTGACATGATTGATAGACCAGCTACTATTACGTAGTTAATTATTTAACACATATAAATTGTAATTATATAGAACAATATCACATAACTTAACGATCACTTTGAAAGGTTATATCATAAATAAGAACCGTTAACAAATACTTAATAAATTCTTCTATTAGCTACTGTATAGAAAGTTACCTTTCTGGCTCTGAACCGCCAATATAAATGCGAGCCTTAGTTGTCGTAGATTGCGCTTTTATAGCAATTTGCGATTTCTGTCGTCGTTGTTAATTCTGCCTTTAGTTTAATACGAACTTTAATACAAAACGTATCGTCATCAATATATACTTCATGATTGTATGTAAGTCACAAATACTGTGATTAAGATTTGAATTTTTTTTTATACTACCAAACTGGATGTTTATCAATATTTTTTTTATTTATTTTTTTTTTGACTTTGCCTACGTGTATTATTTAATGAATCTCGACTGGTTTTGGGATTTATATTCACTAATTAGCGCCATGCCTAACAATGTATGCGTTTTACCCTATATACATATGTAGTATATGTATATTAATACTTTTAACTGCTACCATTTTTATGTTTATTTTGTATTTTGTTTTCGAAGAAACCACAGGAAACTCGTTTTTTGTTTAGTAAACAAATTTTGATTAGAAATAGCAGAACGCCTTGTATTAATTATTTACTTTTATTGTCTTAACACATTATTCACTTGGCAGACATTTGAATTTAACGCATTGGGGAGTCCCAAACAAAGGTTTTATTTTTGTTAGAAGTTAAGTCTGACTTAAAAGTATCCTTGGCAAAAGTTTCAAATCATTAAACTTGGTTATTGAAATAAAATTGACTTAAGAGAAAGTCATACATAATATAATCTGCAACACGTTCCTCTTTTCTTCTTTTTATTACCAATAACTCTCATGTGATTATGAATGTTAATTGAGATTTACATAAATTATTTGTTTTTTGGTTTTTTGAGCTTTACCCGTTTTTGCTGAGGTTCTAAAAATCCAGTTGGTTTGTGCTGTAATAAATAATTAAATAAGAAATTTAACTTCATAATTATTTGTATGCAAATTTATTTCCTCTCTTAAAAGTAATTTATTCTGAATGTCTGACATAATAAAAATAGGCTATTTAATATTCAAATATGTATAAAAATAACTGATTATTTTTAACTCTAAGCCAAATTCGAATAAATATTAATATGTTTGCCTTATGATCTAATTAACTATCACAATGAATATTAATCTGTTGTTTTTTTCTTCACTTTAGCCAATCAAACGACGGGCTGGTTGAAGCGGAGGCTCCTGGGGCTCTTCTGTTATGGGTGTTGCCTCACGCAGATAGATAATGGGTCGACTCAAATCCACAGGAGGAGCTGCCCAAAAGTTGGTCATATCAAACATCTAGTTAGGATTAAAATGCGGTTATGATTGAATTGTTTAACTGTTTGATGTTTTACTTACGCCACTTGGGAAATAAATTGAATCCCGATCAACTTGAGGTAGCGCCGAAGCAAATGCCAAAGATGCAATAACAGTCAGGATAATTACTTTCATATTGGAGGAGTATGCAAATCAAGGATCTCCTTACGTTTCAAGTGATGTATGTTGAATGATTCTTAATCGTTGAGCATTTCTCTTTTATACTTAAACATTTGTCTTTCTCGTTGCAGGGCACGCGCCACCGAAAAATGCAAGTGTAAAATGTTTATTTTTATCTCAAGCTTCCGTTGCGTGAATCACTTGATTTATGTGCCAATTGTGTATCGTTTAACTGTATAACACTTATACATATTCTTTATTGACTTGTATTTTATGCAATTGGGTACTGTAAACAAACCAAAATATGTCACACAGCCAAATGTCTATGATTTTTGAAAACACAAACAAGAAAAGTGTTCTTGTCTCTGAATTTTCTTAACAAACATAAAATCCATCTATGAACCATATTATGTGACTCGTAAAAAATTTGATCAATTTGGATCAAAAGTAACCGATTTGACAAATAGATGGCGCTTTTTGCTGAAAAAGAGTTTTAATAATAAAAGCTGATGCTTCGCCAAGGCTTTATTTATAATTTCTTCATTAACGCTAGTAAACTATAAATTCAAATGCATTAGGTCTTTAGTCCTTTCTTTGTGAAAAAAAAAATTAAGTTCGTTCCGCAGATCTTAGTTTAAGAGTATTCCCAACTTATGAAAATTTCGAACACCATTAATTTATATTTATATATAATTTATTTCGCTTAATTCATACATTTATAAAATAAGTTAACACAAAGATAATATTTACACTCTTGTTCTAAGCCTTTACTGTTGGTTTTGTTGTAGGACGCGGTGTTAGTTTTGGTTCCTGAGGCTCTTCAGTGATGGGCGTTGCAATAGGCAATAAAACAATGGGTTGACTCAAATCCACTGGAGGAGCTGCCCAATCGACGGTCATGTCAAACATCTGGAAATGTTAAATAACGAAAAATGTAAGATATTGATTTGATTGATTGAGTGTGTATAAAATTACTTACACCACTTGGTGCATAAATTGAGCCTCTTTCAATCTGAGGTAGAGCCGATGCAACTGCCAAGGATGCAATGAGTGCCAGGATAAAAACTTTCATTTTGTTGGAAAAAGGAGTTATTTTCTGAAGTCAAAATATAAGAGGTATCTTCACTTTTCAAGTGATGTCTTGGGAATGTTTCTGCATCGCTGAGAACACAACTTAAATACCTTAACATTTCTCTTTCAAAAACGTAATGCCAAACGCAAGTGCAAGTATTAAAAATGTTTTATTTAATAATACTTAAATTTAAAGTACTTCCTTAGCGTTTTTGAGCGCGTTTAACCAGATTGTTTTTAATATTTTACTGCATTTGTTTTGAGTATTGAGTGACAGCAATTAAAAATCTCATAATGTGTTATATATAACCACTAAGCAGAAAATAATATTATTAATAACTTAAATTCCTTTAAATAAAAGGCAAGCAATTTTAGTTAGGTAAACCGAAATAATTGTGAATATAATATTTTTGAAACCATTTCGATTAGTTGGATAGGACATATGAAAAGTTCTGCTCTCAATTATCCCAGTTACCTGTTGGCTGATCTTCTTATAGTTGTTCTTGGCTTTGGTTTTTTATTTTTTTTTTGTACTTGAGGAATGTTTACCTTTTTGTGAGTCGTCTGAGATTGCCGTTTCAGCAAAAGAGAAACTTTTTATGTACGTTCGTTGGACCCTGCGATGCTTTTCAAGGTTGTCTTCAGAACCACACAAGTCTGCAACTATTCTGTCTGCATCATGTGTGTGTGTGTGTGTGTGTGTGTTTGTCTGTTAACACATACATATGCACAGGTGTAAAACTGTATAGACTTCTTTCATTAACTACTTTCCGTGCACTCAGAAAAATATATGACTAAAACTAACAAAAGAGTTGATAAAAACT
Organism: Scaptomyza polygonia; assembly: GCA_035044585.1. Lineage (NCBI taxonomy): Eukaryota > Metazoa > Arthropoda > Insecta > Diptera > Drosophilidae > Scaptomyza > Scaptomyza polygonia. Next base: position 195,670 of record JAWNNU010001457.1, on the reverse strand, counting down.
AATTTGAATAAAAACAGTCCAACTTCCCTAAAACGAACTTCAGTAAAACGAAGTTTTCTATATAACGAATAAGTTTTGAGAACGCTGCAACTTGGTTTAATCAAAATCACTTTCCCTATTAAAAATGTTCTCTATATCGAAGCTTTTGGTTGTCCTCTCGAGATTCGTTGTATGATGTATCGAATGTTTTTATTTTTTTTAGGTGTATTCACAAAACAATCTCAGACTCAGCTGAACTTCAAACAAACTCAGATCTCAAGTCAAAGCCAATGTCAGAGTTGCCTTCGTTTGTGTATGTGTCTGTGTGTGTAAAGAAGAAGATGCTGGCAAAGATGGAGTAAGAAACAAAAATAATAAAATTAAAAAGACTGTAGCTAATGGCGGGTGGTGGCCTGAGTCTTCTTCTAGTTAATTTGTTCTGTCTACCGTGAACTGTTCACTATCCCCACTCTCCACTCCCCACTCTCCACTCGACACTGTCTGTCAAGTCTTCATCGTCTTCATCATCTCCAAATGCATAAAATGTATTGCGTTTGCGTCAACCACTTTTTGGAATCCTCTTTAAATTAAGAAAAATGATTTGCACATTTGCACGCGGCACAGACCAACCAGCCAACAGCTCCAACTTTGATGATGATGAAAGTTGGTTTTTTTTTTATATTTTGTTTTGGCCTGTGGCAAAACTAAGCCAGCGAATAGTAGTAAAAGCCATATTATATAATTTATGGTTATTGGCTTTTTGGGTTGAGAGTAGTAAATCTTATGATGCCCGAAGAAATGAATAAATCACATTCTTTACATTTACCAAATTCGTTTTTATTAATCCAAAGTTGTGTTTTTTGTTTTTGTTTTTGTCATACAATTAAAGCATATGTTATATATGTGTATGTGTGTATTATTAAAGTAGCAAATAAGTATGTATCTTAACTTCTCTCGCTCTCCCGCTCTCTATGCTAAAGTGGATCATTAAATTTGTAGCAAATAACTGTAAACTGTTTTGGGTCCGCAGAGAGAAGCGTCATTTCGTTTCAATAGCCTTTGTACGTACGTTAGAAATGAACATTCCTCAGTGGAACCCCAAATGGTAACAGAATTGGGCACCACACGCCCCCCTAAAAATTGAATGTCTCTGGCAACACTTTGAACTTGCGCGAATCCTCATTGTTATTATTTGGGACAACAGCTGATGTCTTGCCCAGAACACGCATAGCATTCGAGTAATCCGAATCGATTTGTGGTATTATTTGCTGTTCAGTCGGACGCAGCGTACGTATCAAATCGCTTAAAGACAACGATGATTGTGGTGTCATTTCATCCTTGTTGACCACCGATGCACGTTGCAACTCCTGCGAGCTGGTCATCTTCTCAAAATCTTGTGCTATCTGCTTCAAGCGCACCTCAATCGCTGGCGATTCCGTTGAGCTGGGCAACGCAGCTGGCCTGGCCGACGACTCGTTGTGCGAGTCTGTCTCAGGATCAGCTTCCGCGTCCGATTCATGCTCGGCATCTGCATCAGCGGCTGGATCATCCTCATGTTGCTGTTGCTGTTGTTGTTGTTGTTGCAATTGCAATTGCAGCTCCTCAATTGAATGCATTTCATTGTGCAGCTCATTGTCGTTCAACGGAAAAACGTGCTCCTTAACATCATCGCCATCGTTGAGTTCGCGTGCATGCTCATTGGATGCATCGCCACCACCACCTACGCCACCTTCGTGCTCGTGCTCGTGCTCGTGTTCGTGTTCGTGGTCATCGAAATCAGTTTCGCCGTCAGCATCATCGTGCTCCTCACCATCCGCCTCCAGATCAGCATCCACTTCGGCAGCAGAGGCAGCCAAAGCGGCAGCAGCAGCAGCAGCATTTGTAGCATCCACATCCGCATCGGCCAGCGAGCGATCGTGATTCAACTTGAACCACACCGTTGAGGGCTGCTGCGAGGCATCCGATGTCACAGAGCTGTCACCGCCGACCAAAGATGATTTTGGCTTGGCAAACAAACTGCCACTAGTGGACATGAGAAGGGGCAAAGGTGTTGTCGACGGCAGGTTCAAAAGTGCGGCGGGTGTTCGTGGTGTAGTCGAAGTGATGGGCCGTCTAAAGGAGCAGGAGGATGAGAAGGGTACAAAAAAATAGTAGCAAAAGTACAACAAAACTAGTTAAAGTTACTTAAGTTTCTTAAGTGTTAGTTCAATGCAAATGTGCAAACCTACAATACACTCAGAGAAAAGAAAAAATGTTTGAGATTCAAGTACAAATGGAACAGCAATTTTTGAACATTTATGTTGTCGAATTGGCTAAAATTTGTATTTGAAGTATTTTCATATTTAACTAGTTTTCAATAGGAAGCAAAGTTTATTTGGTTTCCTAACCTAATTTTGGATTTTAAGTTTTTTAAAAATTTCTTAACAAGTTGTTTATGTTTGCGAGTTGAATTTGACTTTTAAAAGTTTTAACTAGATATTTTTAGTTTTTGTCATTTTATGTTTTGAATTAAGAAATAAAACAATAAAATTATGATTTGAATCGTACTTACTCAACTTGAAAACAGTCTTAAAACTTTCAGTTTAACTTCGTTTGTTTTCTCTAAGTGTATTATGTATGTTTGCACAGATGTCTCATTCGACTAGCAGCGAGCTTGGGCATTATTGGGTTAGTGCGAAAGTGCGTGTCTGAAGCTTAAGTTAGTTAGTTGAGCACAAATCTTGGTGACAACTGCAACGATGATGACAACAACAACAACTAGTATGGAAAAGCTAAGCCCCAAACCACCACAAGTTTCGAAAGTGGCACTCAAATGGCCCCAAAAAAAATTGATAAAAAAAAATTGTGCAATCAGCAAAAAGAATTAATTAAGCTAATAGAAATTTGTTACATTTTTCAATTTTATTTGAAAATAATATTTAATATTTTTTTTGTATATATGTATTTTAATTGATATTTCATGTTTTTTCTATATTTTTCCCGCTGATTGCACAATGTTTTAAATTGTATTGTTTAATCTAAACCTTTTGTTTTTCAATAGTTTTATTTTTGTTGCATTTAATTTGTAGTGAACTTTAAGTTAGTAATAAATAGGCTGAAAGCTGCGCATTAGTCTTCTGTATTAGATATTTTTAAACATAATTACACACAAATATAGATTTTGAAAAACTTTCAAAATCTGTATATGTGTTGTGTTTTTGTTTTGTTTGTGTGTATTTTTAGTTATATAGTTTTTTTTTTGTTTTTTTTTTTAACGATTTGGGGTTTAGCTCACCTATTTGTTTGATTTAGTTTTTGTATTCTGAACTTGAAACGATTCGATTTGTTCCAGTTTTGTAATCGTTTAATTTTGTTTTGTGGTCAACTAAATTAGCTTCGATTAATCACGTATTTTATTTATATTAATTTGCTTAATTTGCTTTATGTATGTTTATGTTTATAAATATATGTATGTTTTTTATTTGTTTCGATTGTATTTGTTTTTGTTTTTTTCTTTTGTGTGTATCTTAATTAAGGACATTTTCGTTAAAAGTAAAACTTAAGCGTTTATACTTAAGAAATTGGGAAATCGTATATATTTATTCAGTTATTTTGATTTAATTATTTTTTATATGATTTTTTGTAAATTTTCTTCGTGTGTGTGTGTTTTTTTCTTTTTTGTAAGTGGCGCTTCTCATGCTCTCTCTTTCTCTTCCCTATCTCTCTCTTTTTTTCTCACACTGTTTAGTTGTCCTTACCCCTGCGCCGAAGACACTGGAATGCTGCCATAGTTGTAATAATAGCAACGAGTCTGCTCGCAAATGAAATCCTTAACAGCCGAGCAGTCCTCGGGCATCCATTTGAGCGTCGGCTGCTTCAATATGACGCAACCCTTTTCGGCACCACTGCTGCTATAATGACAAAGAACGAAAACGAAAAAAAGAAAAGAAAAGAAGTTGCAAGAATATGTTTAAGGTAGCCTCAAGGAGCTGCAAATTGATAATCCAATAACACGCTGATCGGTAGGGATTCGCTTACCTGTCGCGTGCCGTACGCTGTGGCGAGGTGTTGCTATTGTGATCAACGGGATCGAGTAGGCCCGCTTGGATGGCATCGGCCGAATTCTCAAAGAAATCAAAGGTCGCATTGAACGGTAGTCCGGTGCTCATCCATAGGAACATGCCCGTGCCCAAACGATTTCCGGAAGTCCAGAAATCATAATTGCCATAACCGGCATTCTTCAGATACGTTGTCATCGATTCGGCCTTCTCCTTAGTCTCAAACGAGGCCAACTGCAGTCCCAACGATCGGCAATACTGGTACGCCAAAAAGTAGTTCAGTTCCGGCGAATAAGGATTCATGCGACTGATAAAGTACTGCACACCATCCAAATGTATGGTCGTAATGCGTTGTCCTAAGCAGAAAAAGAACAGAACAAAGAGATCATCAGTTTGTTAAGTGCTCGGAACGAGATAGTCACTGAACTGGTCAATGAACTTCCCCCATTGTCGTAATGAAGAAGATATACCGCTCTGAATATTGAGTAATGGCAAATGGCGTAACCGTAACGGTTTCGAATTCGTAATCGCATTCCCCATACCGACAAAAGATATTCAAAGTAAATATCATTAAATAGGATTACCAAAACGAGCAATCCGACTGACAAAAAAAAAGCCAACCATGTCTATAAAAAGTACGACTTAGAGTTGGGTGTTAACGAAGTGCTTGGCTTATAGATATGATTCATAGCACTGCTAATGATAATGATGACCAGAGGCATTTATCGGTCTATGACCCCCTCTATATGTAGTAGAAGAAGTAACGGAGAGATACCAAAAAAGCTAATTACGAACAATACGATGAAAAGTAATGGCGTTGATGACATTAATTAGACTCGAACATAATTTGGGGGTTTTCTTCTTCACCTTACATAATCGCTTGCTGGAAAAAACAACAATAACAAACGAAAAGAAAAACGATCTTGAAGATGACAATGAATTTTTCGGTCTTTTCTGGACAGGTAGCTCAAAAGGGTCATACCACTCTCTTCGGCAGCTCTTTTTTTCCTCTCTCGCTCAAAGCGTGCTAAACAAATACAACAACAACCTGTATTCTCGTCAATGTGTGTGTGTGTATGTGTGTGTGTATTTGTGCCGAAGATACATATTTTCATTTTCAATTCTGAATCGGTGACTGGGTAAATCTAGCTCTGGGTGAAAACAAAACGGAAGACTCCTCACTTGGCGGACTGTTGCCTATTTATGGAACTTGTCATGGATAGGGTTGGGTGCGAGTGTTCTCTTAGCCATATCTATACATACTTATACATACATATATATATATATATATATATATTATAGACTCTTCATTTTAAGAGTAGGGCCCAATGTTTGCCACTTTGTCTTTCTTCTTCGGTCTGTTTGTGTTTGTATATGAAATTATTTCCGGCGATTTAAATGCAAGACACACACGAAGTCAAAGTCTTCTTCTGATTTCATTAAATAAACCAAAAGACTGACAGACACATACATCAAAAACATACACCGTGTTGATATGATCTGTTTGTGTTCCTTTGTCAAACTGAAGTGACTTTAAAAAGTGTTCTTTAAGTATGGTAATGACAATTGCACTCAAGCTCAAGAAACATTTAATCATCATTAAAAATTATTCTTTTAATAAATAAAATTTAAAAAAAAGATTCGGAATTACAGAATAAAAATTCTTTTGGACTATAAACATTAACAATATGTATAGCATAAAATATTAATTCAATTAATTTTAATTTGCATTTACATTATAAGGAAATCATATGATCCCTAGGCAAAAAACCAAAGATCTAACGTTAAACGTTCTAGTTAACAATTGCTTTCCCAGCTTTCTCATTGAATTAACCCGAATCTCAGCCAAGTTCCCACTTTAAATCGCAGTCTAATTTAAGTCTTGGACCTCAACATGAACTCCTTCCACCAATCGAGCAACCCAATAATTGAACTTCACTTTGTGTATCCCAGTTTTGCCTAACAATTTCCCGTCTCCCAACCTAGTTGAGCACTATAATTCAAGGCAATTACGTTTGGCTCTAGATAGATAGATAGATAAACTAGCACGTCTCTAATGATGCACTCAGCGTCAGAGTCCGAGTCAGAGATCTGGTCTATTTGGTCCAAATCCTGGTTCACAATGCCCGAAGCGCAAATGTAATCAAATGATGCTGAGCCTAGTTATTTGTTAGCACCTAACTTCCCTCCCTCCGGTTAGCATTCAAAATGATTATCATGCACGATAGCATCGATCGATCAACCAACTGCAGATGCACTTTGGGATAACAAACCAAATTGATAAATAATAATAATACCAATTTAAAGCTTTAAACAAAAAAAAATTATGATCTGTGCTCGCCTGGAAAAGGCGGTAACAATCCAATCAAAGCTAGATAATTTTTTCAACTTAGTTCATGATAGAGCTAGATTTTTTGATCTAAGTCAACCACTTTAAAGTAAAATTTATTCTAATAAGAATTTTTTTTAAAAAAAATTGAGCTTTGCAATATTAAGCACACTTTTTTTTTAAGAGAACCTTTGATTTTGTTTTAATTTTTTGTTTTTTCATCTTGAAAAACATGCAAAACTATATCAAAATCGAACGAACTAAAACTAAGAAATTTTCAAGATCTTCTTAATATTTCTTATACAATTTTAATATCAGTCAAAATTAAACTTAATTTTAATTATCTTCTTAAACTTTATTTCTCGTGAATTATTGGTAGTATACTAACCTGCAGCGCATGCCAAAAGGCTGAGAACACAAAACAAAATGATTTTGGCCATGATTGTTGTTGTTGCAGCAAGAGATTATTATATACTCTCTATAAGGGAAGCTTAGCGATTTGTTGAGTAACGACGAACGACGCGATGCTGTTGAGATCGAGCAGGAACCAACCGTTGGCACTTTTTGACGCGTTCACTGTAAGCCTTCGACTGAACCAACTGATATCCAGGCTATAACACGCAAGCCGCGAGAACCGTCAAGAAGCTGAAGACAAAAAAGAAGAAGAACCAACAAGAACGCCAACACTTCCAATTCCAGTTTCCAGTTTCCAGTTTCCAGTTGCTCGATGTGAACTTCCTCTTCCAATGCGCGAGCTGCACGACACGAATTGAGACGACGATGACTCGCTCCCAACTCACACGAACACACACACAAACACAGAGAGAGAAACACACAGATATATGAATACACTTGAAGGCGTCTTAAATCCTTGCACTAAATTTACACACAAATATGTATAGAACTAGAGGACTTTTTTTCTGTATGGCTTAGTTCTTTACTAGTTCTCGGCTTAGGTTGAGTTTACGGTTGTTGCTTGGCCAAGTACACAAAGGTAAATGTCGTGTAGAGGGCCAAGTTGTTAGCTTAAAAAGGAAATTGGCGTACAGAGGCCTTTAGGCCGATTCATATGCATCATCATACGCGCCTATTGTATATGTATGTATTTGTGATCATGAATGAATGAGGCAGCGCAATGGAAAGCAGCAAACCAAAGAATTAAAAAAAAAAAAAATACTAACTGAAAAAAACTGTGACACTGTGCACTTAAAGAAAGTGGGAGACTCGCATGAACAATTAAAGGATCAATAAAAAATATATAAATTTTTTTAAGTATGAATTAAAAAACATATAAATTGTTCAAAAACTAACAACAAAGTTTAAGTAAAGTCAAACTAAGTACATAATACAAATTCATAATTATATCGATTCTATATTAAAGAACGAACAATTTAAAAATCATATTATAAAGCACTTAAGTTAAGTGCAGTAATCAATTGCGATTCGTTCTATATGACAAAATATGTTTTTATTAATAAGTATCAATCAAGGGATGGAATTTAAAAACTTATCAACTTTATACTTAACAAATCTTAAAAAGGGAAAAGAAAAAACTTTCTGAAAAAAATTCGTAATATCGAAAACGTCATTATACGAAAGTTCTTTAGATATTCGAACATAATTCATTTGATAAACAAATTGAATGAATTATTTTTTCTCTCAGTGCAACTACTACAAGTCCCAAAGAAAATACATGAACTAACCCGAACTCAAATCCAAACTCTTCAAGAACCCGAACCCATTCCCATTTCTCATATATCCAAAAGCCGAACTGCTATTTGCGCATTTCGTGTGGATTGTGTGATTGCTAACCAAGGAACGATTGGAACGCTATGCGTGTGTAGCTCTTTGTATCTGTATATATGTGTGTGCATGATTGTTTGATTGTGTGCGTGCTTGCGATCGTGCGGCTTGATGACTTCTTGGTCTTCTTCGTCTTTTTGGCCCCGAGAACATCTAACTGGTAGACAAAGAGCCCAATAAAAGTCGCAACGCTGCTGCAAAGGTACAGACAAGCGGGCCAAAACCAAAATACCAAACATACAATACACACAATACACACACACACTCACACACATACATACATGAGCTGCACGTCGTATTTACTGCTGCTGCTGTTGCTGCCCATCATTCCAATGGGAGTCGCAGAGTCCACACAGTCCGCGGCTCAGTTCATTGTTAGTTTTATTCTTTCTCCCACAACGTTGAGTTTGAGTTGTTTTTTTTTTTCTTCTTTCTTTTTGTTTTTTTGTAGGTTCTGCTGGTCCCACTTCTCTTACCTGTGGTTTCGTCAGGGCTTCGTGTTTCCCCTCCTCTCTCTCTCACTCTCTCTCTCTCTCTGTGACCACACTTTGGCTCCAGCCCTGCGCTGGATGGTTCCATTAATTTGGTACGCTATCGTAGCAGTCAACGTCAAAGTCGCTGTCGCCGTTAACGTCAACGTCGCAGTCAGCGCTCGTTCTTTTTGACGGGTTTTGTGGTTTTGGTTTTTACGATTCCTTTGCCTGCTGGCAGCGTTATGTGTAATAATGATCTTTACTTTTGCATTTTGACAATAATTCTGCGGGTGCTCTCCAACCAAAAAATGCCATCAATTTTAAAAGAATCCAACAAAAAAACTCCAAAATCTAGCAATATTAAATGGTAATATACGCTAAACGTTTGTGACAACATGTGAGGACTATCAAGAGCCGGTTTACAATTTATTTGGGCTAAAATGGCAAACTAAATTGCACAGAAGATTTTTGACATTTTTAAGAACTTAGAAAACAGAATCAATGTTTATTTTCTTTACCATTACAATTTATAAGCTTAACTTTCCGTCAAAAATAGTATACAGTTCATTTTTTACCTGTTCTAAGTTTGAGCCAAACAGCAAGGCAAACAAAAAAGTTAAGCACAAAGGTTCTTCGCAATACCCAAAAGAATTTCTCTAAATCGCTTTTTATTACTCACTTTTAGCAAAACAATGAAACTGCATTTTTGTTGCTCCTAACGGAATGGCTTCGAGCGTTGATTACCTTTTAGGTATTACAAACTAGATTGCATGCGCAAACTTGTGGCTTATTATGATTCATTTGGAATATTTATTTTATCAACAATCTTGTTCTAGTCTATCTTAAAACCTATAATTATGTAGAAATCGATGATGTTATACATTAAGAATTGAATTTATAGCCAAGTTATTAATACGAACTTTAATAAACCATTGCGTTCTTGTTATTTATTTATTCACTGTGGCATCCTTCAGTTTGTTGTTCGTGTGTGTGTGTGTGTGTGTCTCCGGTTTCTGCAGGGTCTTCTTAATCAATAGTCAATCCAATTCGACACATGGATGGATAAATAGCCGGATAGGCTGGAATTGGTGGGTGTGGGGTATAATTATGGGTATAGTAGGAGCAGTACGAGTACGAGTCAATATAATAATGGCCAGGTGATTAACAGTCATGGGAAATGGAATGCGTTCATTTTCCCAGTTTTTTTTGTATTTTTGCCAGCCTTCGTTCCTTTGATCGTTGACCATTGGCCAAGATGATGATGGCGATGGTTCTTTTTGTGGTTGTCTAGACGTGTACTAAGTAGGGCTTAAAAAAAGGGCTGCGGCTTAGCCTTCTTAGCTTTAGTTCAGCTTTAGTTTAGCTTAGCTCGTATCTTGGCGGTTGTTGACTGCTGCTGCAGCTGCTGGGCTTAAAAAAAAGCAAAAATAAAAGTTGGCACTGAACACACCGAGGTTGTGTAGCTTGATTTTTTTTAGCTTTAGTTAAGTCCATGGGTGTTGCAAGGATTTTTGTGAAGGGGGACTAGGCCATAACACAAAATTGCAAAGCCGTAGAGGTATTTTTAAAAATAATACGTAAAAGTAGTTAAAAAATAGAACCTTCAAGCATCTAAATTATTTAACATGAGCATTGAGTTTGTATATGTTGTGGATGAACAGTATTTTAAATATTTAAATTTTATATAAGAAAAATATTGTTTGACCTTTAGAAAAAAGTAAAAAGTTCTTGAAGAAAGTTTATTTTTTTTATTATAGATTTTAAGTCAAATTAATATTAAAAATTATAGCTAAACTTGTAGAAAAAAAACTCATTAAAAATTGTTTTTTTATATTTGTAATATCTATTAACTCAAGTTTATTAATTTTTAGTCAAATCAATATAAATTATTAAACTTTTTTAAAAAAAACTTTAATTATTTTAAATACTTTAAAAATTGTGTTTTAAGTGAATCTTATGTACAATATTAGATATGATTTTATTTTTTATAAAATGTATTCAAATAAAAAAAGAATTCGTAGCGCAGATTGCTTTGCAAATTGTGTGGATCCCCCAATCTGCCTGCCTGCCTGCACCCATGCATTGGGGAAGGCTCTGTGCGTGCGTATTGCAATCAAAATTCTAGCGAGGAACGCACCAAGATTTTGGGTCGCCCTACGTGTGTAATGTTTATTGACGTTGTTGTTGTTGTTGCTGTTAAGGCAGCCGCCGGGCCGTCGCCGTCGTCGCTGCTGATGCTGCTGCTGCTGCTGCTGCTGACGTCTGTCGACGCATTCAGTTTAATGTGACCGCGCCGCATCGCGTCAGTTTGGCTCCTCGCTATCTGGATTTACTGCTGCTGTGATGGAGTATGGAGCAGGGAGTAGTGAGTAGGGTGTATACGGGAAGGGGGAGGTAAGTTTTACCGTCGTCTTAAGGCACAAAGCCATTTGGATGGCCTTCGTCTTAACAGCATTCATCCATATATCCATCTATAAATTTTGCTGTTCTTCGTTGGGTTCTTTTACTGCTGCTTCTTCTTCTTCTAGTTGATCTTGTGATCTTCACCAATTGTGTGTGTATGTGTGTGTGTGTGTGCTTACTTTGTTCGCTCGTCTTCGTGTTCATGTTCGTTGTTGTTGTTGTTGTTTTTGTATCCCTTTATTTTTTGCTCTCTCTCTCTCTCTGTGCTTTATTTCATTGCTAGTTTTCGCAGTGACTTGTTTGGTTTCTAAAAATAAACTTGGCACAAGATTGAGGAATTTAATTCGCCTTTTGGTAGAAATCCTCGACTTTGCAAACGGACTTTGGCAACAACAAACAGCAAAAACAAAGTTGGCGACGTTTGCTTTATAAATTTATTTGTTTGTATGTGTTTGATTCTTTCAGTTGCGTGCATTGCTCCTGTACATCCAATATCCAGTTCATATATACATACAAACATATTCACAATCCACTTTAGCGTCAACTTCAGAAAAATGACGATGATGACATGCTCATGGCATGCCAGCCTATTCCAAAAGCCAGCGGGATAACTGAGCAGAAAAAAAAATATATAAACTAATGATATGCAGGTAGATTTTCCGCATGAAGTCAAAGGATTTAGCATGACACACTTAGAAAAAATATGTATCTCAAAAATCATCAAGAACTAAAAACTTATTTCCTAAATTGAGTTTTAATCATCAAAAACTAAAACTTTCATATAACTTAAAAATGGTTTTAGTCTTTCTCTTGATTGCTTTATTTTACAACTGATTATGTTCTCTAAGTGTAACCTCTCTGAATACGGATGTCATTCTGGCTGTCTTATAACAGAACAGAACTGACATCGAGCTGAAGTTGCAAGCTAAAAACAGTTCGGAAGATGATCAACACATCAAATTTCCACATGCATGATTTCAAATCAAAATGTCTGGCTGTTTTTTCAGAGATTTCATATTTCATATTTGCCTAACTAGCATGAATAGTTTGCATGTCCTTGATCCACGAAGGTCATCAGCATTTGCATCTTGGGGGCAGCCAGCAGGCACTTAAACCACGTTTCGTGATTGCCAAGCCCACAAAATCACATAAACCAAAACCTTAAAATCAAAACCACAACCAGAACCAGAACCATAACTGTCCCTCCTTCAGGGTTCCATTCATACATAAATTCATATGCGCTGCAGCCGCCTGCTGCCTCATCGGACTCCTTCTCTAGGTTTTGTCTTGTTTTTGTTGTTGTTGATTTGCAATAGTCCGAACTAGCCGTAAGTTATTAAAATATGCGAAATCGCAGGCAGCATTTGCAATAAATGCTTAGCATAACAAACGAATTATTAACTCGGAACTAAATTGCTGGCAATGCTGTAAGCCTAAAAAGCCTTCAAGTTTAACGAAAGATGCTTTGTACATTTATGTTGGTAAGATTTTAAGATAACCTTGGAAAAAGTTAACAAACTTTTGTTTATTCAATGAAGACAAAAATGGAAAATAATATTTATTATGTCATAATGTTGATCTAATTCAAAACATATTTGTTTAAGGTCAAAACAATATTTCACTTATTGATACTTATTTTTTATTTTAATTTATTTCATTTTTTTTTTTGCCCTTAAAAGCATGCTGCATAGAATTCAATATTTGAATTGAAATAATAATTTAAGATATAAAAATATTTTTTTTCCCACAGAAAAACACATTTTTAAGTTGCTATCAGATGAGATTGAAATTTTCATAAGCTATGAGCTTTAAATAAAAAATGGTTTCCTTTTGTTCATTAGTTCAGAAGTTAATACTTCGGTCATATGAGTTTATCTTATAAAGTTTTTAAGTTGATAAATGCATTCATTCGTGCGTTACCAAAAACGTGATAAATTTGTTAAGCCCACATGATCGAGAGTATCCTATAGGATTTTCGGGTATCTATAGATATTTAACAAACGCTTTGTTGTTGTCTTTATTGCCTTGACCATAACCATATCAACGGTAAATAATTTCAAATCACTTAGCCAAAGCTCAAAACGACACAAGAAACAAAAAAAATCGAGTCAAATGAGCATTTGGCATGCCCGATTCTCAAGCTGCTCGATTCCTGGTGCCTAATGGGCTATGGTTGCGCTAAGAGAAAAAAAAGAGTTAGCTGGCAATCAAAAAAAAAAAAAAGAAATGAGGACGAGGCAAATTTGGGGGCTATGCCAACGATGATGTCTATGGAGGAGCAAACTGCAACAACAACAACAAAAACAGCATCAAGTTTTGAGTTCTTTGTGTGTCTTGTGTGTGATTCACGTCATTTCGAATTCCATGTCAAAAGGTGAAGCCAATTCAACGTTTCCAACGAACTGGCCACCAAAATCACGACCAACAGGAACAACATCAACCATCAACAACAGCAACAAAACCCAAGAGAAAATGGCAACACGAAAATCGCGTTGAATGAAGATTATTTTGCAACTAACTTGTTGCTCTGTTAACTGTTGGTAGTTAGTCTACATATATACATATATATACTTAACACGACTCAACATGATCTTGTTGTCGCTCATTCGTACGTGTCCAATTCGAAATTCAATATAGTAAGTCGTAGTTCACAATGATTACTGAGAAATACACTCTCTCGACTAATATGGCAATTAGAGTGCTCTTTTTTCTTCTGCAGTTCAAAATCAAAATACCAAATTCAAAGACGGAAGTTGCCTTTTACCGTTTAAATGGGCGAAAAATAACAGTTCGAGACGATTAAACTTACTTAGTATAAAGTTCACCCAGGTTGTTAGTTAGTGTGGGCAAACCAGACAGCAACAAAACAACAGATGGGCTCAAAGGCTTGCTTTTTTGTTTTTTCATTCGGAGAGGGTTCTTAGCAAACATACACACTTAAGTCTACACTCGCAAAAAAGTGGTGTTCACATGGTTAGAAGTTCTGCTATTTTCTTTGTAAAGTTTGTTCAAAACTTGTATGATTAAGTATACACAGAATTATATTTAATTAACAAGCTTTCTTTGGTATAATCTGAAAGCTCTTCACCATTTTTGCCGAGTGTACCATGCAGTTGGAAAAGCGAGTGCCGAGTCTATTTGCGTAATTGAAATGCCTCCGCCAACATCATAGCATTTTAGCAGGCATTCAGTGTAAATGTGACTACAAAATGCGAATTGCGGATGCCAAGCCGAATGCGAATGAAAATGCGGGTGAGCAGTGTGGGTGGAGGGTGGGGTGCAAGAGAGGTTCAAGAACCTCTTTGAACCATGACTAACTGAACTGACTGATAGCTGAAAGCTAAAGTGCCGTGCAAAATGAACGATTCTGCACTTGACCGACGCAAAGCCAAAGAAGAAAAGGCCACAACACAAAAGAATGAAGAATCAAAAAACGAAAAAGAAATCTCCCCAGCTGACATCAAGTGCCAAGAGACAGAGTTAGAGTTTAAGTATGAGCTTCTCACTATAATTACTACAACATGCGAAGACGGCGTAGAACTTCTTCTTTCCAACTGTCCAGGGCTTATGCCAAAAGGGGCTTAGGCCATGACGATGGGCATAGGCTGTTAGCTGCTGGTTGCTGGCTGCTTCACGATAGAAGAAGACTGTGTTAGTGTCGCCTACGACCAAAGTCATTTGGCTGTCGGCTGTCTCTGCTTCCAAGCTCAAAGTGCATGGTTTGTGTTGTTCTCACGACATCATCAGCAGCAGCAGCAGCAACACTCCGGTACTTCGGTAGCGGCGACATTGAACTAAGGGCGAGATACAAAGATCTTCAACCCAAAGAGTATGACTCGAATGCACCATAGGGCAAATCAACGTAGAATCTCAATATGCCTAAGCTTAAGCTGTAAACTTTAACCAATAAATTACATTTTTATAGACTCAAAGCGGGAAGACAGCTTAAAAGAATTTACTAAAAATATGCAATTAATATTTGAAATTTAATTTATTGTTAAAAGTTTAAAATGGAATTTTGTAATATCAATAAATTTTCTAATATTATTTTTTTTGAAGCAGCTTTAAAGTTATGAGCATTAAGTCTATTGAAGCTGTGCTGCCTTAATCTTAAGTTAAAAAATAATAAACCTTTTTTAGAAAATAAGATTTATTAGGCCTGTCTGCTAAAGAGTTTCTCAGACAAGAAACACTTTCAAAGGCCAAACACTGACCAAGCGAGGCTAGGCATGGTGCTGGCAAAGAGTATGTTTATCAGTGCGTGTCAGTTACACAGTTTAAATTACCTCAAATAGATATGGACAAAAGTTCAACTCCCAAAGGCCATCATAATAATGGTGGAGGGTCATTGCACAAACTGGCAGTACGACGACCCCAACACTTAAGTAATCAACAAAACGTGTTAAAACATATCTGCTGACGAAACTCTAAATCGCTTAACATGCCTAATGATCTAACAACTCTTTCAGAAATGATCACATTAAACAAATACAATAATCACTGAGTTGTTTGCCTAAGCTATTGATGTCAATTAATGACATTGATTAAAAATTATTCGCAAAAAAAGCACTGAGCAAAGGCTGAATGTTTCTTAGCGACTGTTTAATGCTCTTTCCTTAAAAAATTACTGGAACTGGAAACGGTTTACTGACTTAGTTATAAACTAAGAATTAAATAAAAAGAACTTTTTATATATATTATCTTTATCTTTTTCATTAAAGTTTTTACATTTTTATTATTTAACACTTCATAAAAAACTTTTTAACTGTCAATAATTTTCATATTTTATTTATTTAATGTTTCGTGAAATATGTTTAACATATTTTAAAATGATTTCTTTATAAGATTCGACAATTATAAAATATTTTCTATAAATATTATTTATGTTAAAATCTTTGATTATTTTTATTACGTGATTTACGCAACGATTAGTTTATTATTATTAGATTATTGAGAGACAATAGAAAATATGAAAAAAATAAAACTCTTGCTCTTATAGCATTACTTCTGATGTGATGCCTTTCCATAATTATTATGCGATTTTCGATACAGGGGTAAACGATTCGATGATCTTGAAAGTATTGAGTTAATATTTCGGTATCGTTGAGTTTAAGTTCAGTAATATCGGGTTTTTTGAAATCCTTGAAGTGAATATGACCATCGCCTCCATTCAGTAAGTAATTGGACACTATAACACCATAGTATTTATCACGCTCCAATGGTTCATATTTGGGAATAGGACAACTTGCACAGAGAACATTAATGTGCGTTATGCGTTTACCCCTGGGTCGGTTATAGTTAAGGGTGACACGTAGGCCCGAAACTTGTAGGAATCCACCGGATCCCTCTGAACTGGTTTGTGTGCGTAAAGACCCCGAATACTCCAGTGCCTTGACCAGAAATTTGCCCATTATACGAGTCACCGAAAATTTATCGCGAAATGGCAAAGCTCTCAAAATATCCCCATTTTTTACAGTTCCATTAGCATCCGGATCGATATTGCCTTGTATTGCTATCAATAGTCGATTATCTTCACTTAATTTCATACATATCAATGTTTTAGGATCACATACCTCCACCATTATACACAGCTATCGATGCATCTGTCCAATAAAGGCCGCCATGGTTCTCAACAAGACGAGCATAGACAATAGCATCGGTTATCAAATTCCCAAAACTGCATTCACCTTCGGAACAAAATGAGCCATCTAGGGACACCTTACTAATGCCCACAATTTTATTTGTCAATGCATCAAATTCTGCCCTCCTGGTGTCAAGGAAAGTTCTAAATGTGACATTATGTTCCACAAAGACATCTAGTAGAATGGGTGCACCACCAAAATAAATCATGTGACCTCCATTGTCAAACTATATTGAATCGAAAACATAATAAATAAGTTTCTGAAATAAATCGATGATAAATTTGGCTTACCTCCATATCGATACGACCCAAATATTTGGTAAATGCAAACGCTTGAACAACGGGAACTTGTTGACCATTCTCTCTAACGACAACTGTTGGATAGTTGCCCTCCGGATGTTCATTCTCTGGTGGAGTTCCTGTATAAAGAAGAGTATGCGAATACCCTCCGACAACGAGATCAACATCCTTGCACTTTAATGCAATTTTCTGATCCATCGCATAACCAGAGTGACCGAGTGCTATAATTATGTTGACGCCTTGATCGGTAAGTTTTTTGGCTTCAGCACTTGAATAAAACAATATTCAGCTATGTTTTTAAACTTGTTAAATAGAAAAGTTACTTTATGTGAGGAATTTCTTCATCGAATGTAACATTGCTCGTTGCAACTAGCTGTTGTGTTTCCTTAGTTAGGTAACCAATAATGCCAATCTTCTTTTCGTACTTCGTAATGATAGTTGACTGAACCAAACTCTTGATGTCCCGCAATTCGGGTACATTACTCACATTCAAATTGGAGCATACAACGGGAAACTTGACATCATTTAGAAAGGGTATCAAGCCCGCGACTTTGGTTTCGAAATCGTGTTTTCCAAGTGCCTAGTTATCGATTATCGACATTTATATTATATGTATAGTGATTGGTAGTGCCTAGCACCTTACCATTGCATCTGGCTGAAGCATATTCATAAGTTCAGCTGCCAGTGGACCTTTGATTATTGTTGACCAGGGTGTACCCTCTAAGGTATCACCAGCAATAAGATAAATCGTCTGACGTTCAGCTCGGATTTTTTCTACACTGAGAAATCGATCGCTATGTAATACAACTTGAATACTGTTTCAAAGAAGAAAAAAACTTACGCCGTTGACATTCTAGCAAAACCACCATAACATAAACCAATCTCATCTTCGTCTTCAGGGCACTCAGCACCGTTTTCCCTTACTGGATCGAATCTAGCATGCATATCATTGCTGTGTACAACGGTTAACTTAAAGCTGATAACATATTTTAAAAGCAATTGAAATATTATGACAATCCAGAGTAACCTTAAGCGATACCCCATTATATTCTTAAAATGTATTTGTTTCTAAACAACTTTTTTTTAATCAATAACGTCAATGAGTAAATTCAAAACAAAGGAAAACCGTTAAGAACGATATATTCCGTTTTTAAATGTTTTTGAATAAACGTACAAATTTAAAAATAACAATAATAGGTTGCTTCGTTTGACATTTAAAATTATGGCAATAATGACGTACAGTTAAAACTCTAATTTTTATTTGGTATATCAGCTTAATATAAATGTAAATCGATTATAAGAACAAACAGCATTAAGTATTAAAATACCAATTAAATACTGATTATAAATTTCATATAAAATCACGACTGACTGTTATTGAGATAAGGCACAATGCCAACGAGCTCAGAATGCTGATGGATGATGCACCAGATTTACTTTCACTTGATCCTACAAACACAATTCGTCCCTCCACTTCCGGATAGACAAAGTCACGGTACTGCAAGTACTGACGTACCGCATCAACAATTGTCTTTTGCATACGCACTGATACAGGCTTCGATTCATCGATCATAACATGTCCATCGCCACCATCAATGAGAAATTGTGGCACAATCACCTTGTAGTACGAGGTGTCATTTAAATTGCTATACGATGGCACCAAACAATCCGCACAACGCACTTGTACGGAGACCACACGATTTCCCTCGGGCATGTCCGGATTGTAGACAACATTAACGCCGGAAACTTGCAAGAATGCACCATCAGAATCCTTGAACCTGACTGCAGCCGAATGTTCAAGAGCATTTCTAATGGCCTTGCCTGTAATCCTTGAGACATAAAGATCATTTTCGAATGGTAGTACCGTCAATAGATCACTCTGTGTTATAATGCCATCCGACTTTCTTTCAATAGAGCTACGTATGCCTGCAATTACGAAATACTTCTTTAAAAACTGATCATGTTTCAATTCGATACCACTTACCTCCACCCTGATGCAGAGCTATCGCTGCATCTGTCCAATAATCCCCGCCCTGATCTTCCATAACTCGACTAAAGATCATTGCATCGGTTATAAGGTTACCTATATTACATTCTACAGCACGACAAACAGTTTTATGACCATTCAAATACACCCTGCTATGTCCCACAATGGACTTTTCGAGTGCCGTTACATTCTCACGGTATTGATCCAAAAGTGTAAGTATTTCTTTGTCTTGTGCAACGGAAGCATCAAGTAATATTGGAGTTCCATTAAACTCAATCAAGTTACCATCTTTATCGAACTAATGAAATGTATAGAATTTACGATTAAAAAAAGTCTTTTTCAGTTTTTAAAAACAACAACGAACCTTCACATGTAGTTTACCCAAGTACTTTGTATAGGCGTATGCCTGAACTACCGGCACCCGTTTACCACTCTTCTGGGCAATAACAGTTGGGTATGGACCATCTATAGTTTCCACACTTGGCTTTTGCCCATTAAATAGAAAGGTATTTGTATGTCCGCCAATTACAATGTCAACTTCAGGACAGTTTTGTGCAATTTCCTGATCCTTTTTATAGCCAGAATGTCCCAAGGCAATAATTATTTTAAAGCCTTGAGCTTTTAATTTTTCCGCCTCGGCACTGTGTATTTTAAAATCAATAAATATTTTATTAGTATCATAAAAATTAATTACAATCAATCTTATTTCGAAGTGTTGAACATACTTGATCGAAACGATTTCTTCATTGAACTCCACATTATTTTTTACCGCAAGTTGTTTCGTATCTGGCGTTAAATATCCGATAACAGCAATTTTCGTACCATTTGTTTCGAGTATGGTCGAATTAGCCAAATGTTTAGTGGCAGCCATTTCGGGTTCCTTGCTAAGGTCCAGATTACAAGCGAGAACAGGAAAATTTACCTCATTAAGAAAAGGTATGAGACCCTCAACTTTCTCATCAAACTCATGGTTGCCAAGGGACTGGAATATAAAAAACAAACCTTATTATAATCATACAATTATTTATAGTTTTCATTAAAGGATCTTACAGTTGCATCTGGTTGCAGTTTGTTGAGAAAATCACTTGCGATTTTACTTTTAAAGATCGTAAACCATGCTGTTCCCGTATACGTGTCACCAGCGTTCAAATAAAATACGGGAGTTCCTCCATTTTGAGCCTCTGCTCGATATTTGCGAACTCTGAAAGTAAATTATAATTGTTTGTTTGTTATTCTTATAAGTACAGTTTGTAATAAAACTTACTCGTGAGCTACACGTGCAAAGCCGCCAAAACATTTATTAATTTTGACATCTTTTGGTGAACACTTCTCACTATTCACATTCGTCTCCTCAAATCGGGCATGCATATCATTATTGTGCAATATAATAAACTCAGTAGCGACATGTGGCTTTTTATCAATAGGATTTGCATCAATAATTTGAAGAAGTAACAAAACCAAGGCCAATTGAATGCAATTGTGAATCATGTTTGAGCTGGAGATAAAAAAAAAATGTAGGGAAATACTAGTATAAGAAAGATAATTAAAGAACTTACTTAAACCTAGTTTAATATATTAAACAATCCTTTAACACATAACATTTATTTAATTCTATCTTTAAGGTTTGACCTATGCTAAGTCAATGTATATTACAATATATGATATTACTTAACATCTGGGGAAAACAGCACAATTTGCGTTATAACGAACTCATTCATGTCAAAACCCGTCTATGCACAAGTCTTGAAAACTGACAGCTCAACTTGTTCCACAACTTGTTGCTGATTTTTTCAGACTAATAGTCTACCTAACTGCATTTATATGTCTTACGACTTAACTTGTTACAATCTATATAATTTCATTACACTTAACTATTTGTATTTAATGTCTGTTTAACAGATATTTCTATTCATTGCATTTTACAGAACCTTGTTAGGCATAAGCAACTAGACAATTTAATAGTTGAGTAAACAAATAAATAAATAAACATTATAGTCATTGTTGCCAACAAATTTTGATAACTAGTTATCCCATACGGAATATACTTTGTATTGTCAACAATTTAATGCATATTAAAGTCAACCTCCTCTATGTTAAATTTATTAGTTGTCTTGCTCTCCCTACAAACAACTTATTTAAAGATACTGATACAACAAAGTATTTGTTATTAAATAATCGTTATGAATAATTTTTGGTATAAACGAGTTTTTAAACTTTGAGATTTTGGTTTTGCATAATTTGATTTTAGTTTAGTTTGTTTAGTCAACAATTTTTTCCTACAGAAGATATATCAGGTTCATGTTTAAAGTTGACGTTGTAATTTTATTATGGGTGTCATTGACATTTTTTCGTGCAGCTATGCCTTAAGGAACAGTTCAGACACGTTCACTCAATTTCGAGAAAAAAATTATTATAAACTACAAGCAGTTTATATTTATAGCTAAGGTGCAATAAATTTCTAAGCACTTGGAATTATTTCTCTGAAGTTCAAAATGGGTTTTTTTATCAAACACCTTATTAATTTTTTTATATCTAACTACTTGTTTATAAAGCACAATTTTAACACTCATTCAATGGATTTAAGTGGGCTATTTTTTTTTATTTAAAACTGATTTTTATAATTGAATATAATCACTTTCAGAATGAGCCATGAAAACTCAACAGCCGCAAAAACCAGCAATTACTTTGATGATAAAGGCAACTAAAATAATATTTGTTTATTTTCACAGATACTGTTTATGGTCAGCACTTGGCCTTATTATCTTGTAAATAGTAAGTACGTCAAAACCTACACAGAAAAAAATTATACAAATGAGCAGTTATAATTTTGACATTCAAATCGATTGTTAAAACATTTAGCTGACAGGTATCCTGGTAACTAAGCCATAACAAACCAATAATTAAGTCGCACACACACACACGCAAACATACACATAAAAATATTGACATTTTGTTTCTTTTTTAGAAGTACGTACAACATTTGCAAAGATCACAAGTGCAACCTGTTAGCGAGTCAACCGTTGCTACCGACGTCCACAGCCGCACTGCCACTTAAACGAACTTTGTGCGAATGCCGGCAGAGAATCAAACAGAGACATCGACATCGCCATCTGACTTCGCGACGCTGCTTTAGTTCTGCCGAACGATCTGTCATTTATCATATATTTGTTAGACACTTGCAGCAGCTTAACGGGAGCACAACGCCCACGCATAAACAGAGAGCGCATGGGGAATAAGAGTAGGTGTTTGCTTATGAGTGAAAATGGGAGTCGAAGTGTATTAAGTAGGTGCTTGATTTGTTGCTGCAATATTTTTGGGTACGGTATAATTAGTCAAATTTCCTTTCCACGCATAAAGAGAGAGAGAGAGAGTCCGGAGGGCCAAGAATGGAACTGGTAATAGCAGTTCAGTAACGCTTACGTAAAATTTAACGAATTGACTTAGGCACTTGCTGTTATGCCTGGTCAGCGTCTTTTTGACGATATCGACTGGGAATGGGAGCATGTGCTTGTGTATAAGAAAGAGCGAGAGTAAAAGAATTGCAACAAAAGTCATTGCAATGCGTTCGGTTACGGTCGCGTTATCACTCCATCGTAATCAGCACCAACACGAGCCTTAGACGTCTCGCGATCGTAGCATAGAACATTTGCATACATATATACAAATATGTACAATTTGTTGTTTTGCTTTTGTAGCAGCGGGAAGGCGCCGGCTTCTTTGAATGAATGTCTTGTTTTGCGTAAGTTTTAAATTAAAGTGAACGTTGTGGCATTTCTCAAATGCATTGGCTCGAAAATTAAAGTAAAGTGTCTGTGAAAAGGACTTAATTTTAGACCGCAAACGCTTCCAGACACGCCAAATTAGCACTTGCACAGTTTATGCGATGTACATCATGAGAAGCTATATGTTATAATAAGCATTTATTTTATACAAAAAGATAAGTTTATCATTGATTCTTAATGTAATAAATTCTATGATGCATAAAAACATTTTTCAATAATTTTAATATTTTATTTACACACTTTTCATACAAACATAAATTTTTTTAAGAGTTGCACATTACACTTAACTTCTTGCCACTATGCTGAGCCTGTAATTGTTTTGATGATTGCTTATCACAAATTCTTAGCTACATAAACGCGGTGTGTGTAAGTGTGTTTACTTATACATGCTTGTACATAAATACTTGACACATACTACTGACGACACACATGACGATGTGCCACAAATAGTTGCAAAATGTTAAACTCATGCTGATCTTTAGATCAGAAAATAAAGAAAGAACGAAACTAGTAAAAAGCATGGTAACTTTGTGCTATAATCTAATAAAGGCATTAATATATCTATTTTACACATTTAAACTACAACTTTTTTCTATACAAAACTGTAACTACATAAAAAATCGTGTGATAAGGGAGGACAACATAATCAAAACTAAAGAACCAAACATGCTAGCGGCTGAATTTTTGGGTACATGTATGACAATACGACCATCGACTTCGGGATAAACATAATGACGTGATTCCAGATACTTTCCGAAGGAAATCTGATCATTCTCATGCATGAGTTCTGTGAATGGTTCCTTATCCTCGATTAGCTTAAAACCATCGCCTCCGTTCAGTAAAAAATCCGAAACAATTACTTTGTAGTGGGCCGTATCGTTCAGTGGACTATACGAAGGTACATTGCACTCGGCACAACGAACTAAGGCCGATATGACCTGTTGTCCCGCCGCCTTGCTGTAATCGTATTCTACACGAACACCCGCAAACTGTAGAAATCCTCCATCCGAGTCCGTGCCTCGCACAAATGCGGAGCGCTCTAGGGCATTTCGCAATGTTTTTCCGGTTATACGCGTTACATATAGATTATTCTCGTACGGAAGTACTGTTAGTATATCGCTGCCCGTAATGGAACCATTAAAGTTCTTATCAATGGTACTACGAATTCCTATATGGGAATAAAAAATTATTATTAAACTCTGCAATATCTATGAAAGCTCTTAACTTACCGCCTCCTTGTAACAGGGCTATTGGTGCATCAGTCCAATAATTTCCTCCCTTATACTCGAGCACTCGTGTGTGCACCATGGAATCGGCAATAAGATTACCCAAATTACATTCCCTTCGGCGGCAGATACTTCCACCCTCGAGTTTGACCTTGGTGTAGCCAACTATCAAGTTCTCCAGGTATGTGATATTTGGACGATAGACCTCGAGTAAATCCAACAGTTCCGGCTCCTGTATAACTGACGCGTTCAATAGTATAGGTGCTCCATCAAATTCTATTAAGTTTCCCTCTCCATCGAACTGAAAATCAAGAAGGTTTAACGCTCTTCTACTAATCTGTAAAATATTTTTTTCTTACTTACCTGCATATGGATCTTTCCCAAATACTTAGTGTAAGCATAGGCCTGCACCACAGGAACCTTTTTGCCACTTGGCTGTACCACTGTGGTCGGGTAGGGTCCACGCACCGCTTCTGGGTTGGTGTCATCCTTGTCAGCGACAGGTTGACTGGAGTCCAGGAAAGTGTGTGAATGTCCACCAATGACAATATCAATATCGGGACAGTCCCTGGCAATCTCCTGATCCTTCTGATACCCAGAGTGTCCCAAGGCAATTATAATCTTAATGCCCTGTTTCTTAAGTTTCTTAGCTTCAGCACTGTTAATATTGAGAAGGGTGTTACAATAGTATTAATTAGTATAATAGAGGCTAACTCACTTGATGGACACAATTTCCTCGGCATATTTAACATTATTTTGAAGTGAAAGATTCTTAGTATCGGGTGTAAGATAACCAATAACACCAATCTTAACACCATTCGTCTCCAGAATCGTAGAGTTCGTCAATTTATTGGTTGCTACCAATTCGGGTACATCGCTCAAATCTAAATTACAGGCCAAGACCGGGAAACCTACGGCATTGAGGAACGGTATCAGGCCTTCAACATTCTTATCAAACTCGTGATTTCCAAGAGACTACAAACGAAAGTAAGAAAGTATTAAATCGCATACTTATATATGTATATATGTTGTATGAAAACTTACAATGGCATCCGGCTGTAGTTTATTAAGAAAAGCACTGGTGATATTATCTTTAAAAACTGAGAACCAAGCAGTTCCCGTATACGTATCGCCAGCATTCAAGTAAAATACCGGCGTACCACCATTCTTGGCCTCCTCGCGATATTTACGCACTCTGAGAAAGATTTGAATATAAGTAAAGATTAAATTGGATTATTAGTTACACTTACTCATGGGCAACGCGTGCAAATCCTCCATAGCATTGATCCGTATTCGCAGCCTCTCGTGTACAAGCTCCACCATTTTTATTTGTCTGCTCAAATCGCGCATGCATATCATTATTGTGCAGGATTATTAGTTCGGTGACATTGGCTTTGGCCTCAACTATTGGATTTCCAATAACAGTATGACTCATCAGCAAAATGCATACCACGATTATCAACTGGTGATAAGCCATGCTTGAGCTGTGTTTGTATTATTTGGAAAAGATAAGTCATGTGGCAATATCGAATATAGTATGTAGAGTGAAACTTTGCAATAGTATTCGGAATAACGTCTTGTACCATTTCTATAGCTTTGTACAACAATTAATCTAACTAAAGCAAAGGTGTTCACAAAAAGCCAAATCAATATTCACACTTAATAAAAGTAAAGTCAATCTAATCTAATCACTAACACGTGTTAAAGTAACTAATTTGTAGTTCACTTTAAAGCTAATAACATTAATAAGTGCTTAACCGCAACAAAGAGAAAAAATTCCGATTCAGTTAAATGAAAGTTAAATTTGACTGTTTTGATTGCAAGACAAACCAAACAGATTTACTCTCAATCTCCATTGCCCATTACTCTCACGCACTCTCTGTCTTAACAGTTATGATCTTTACAACTTATCGTATGTATTAAGTGTATCGTAAAATTTGACATTTTGCACGATATCAGCTGGTGTACAGGTAGAATGGAATAACAAGCGAATAAAACTCCGCGTTTACGGTTCGTTTGAGTTTTCGCGTTGGTAGATTTATATGAATTTAAGGTAGGTAGGTATGTTGACTACTTACGTTGCTCTCGACCCAAAATCCGCTAACAAACTGGCCCGAAAACGTCGTGGAACAGCGGCTATAACCGAATTGCAACTACTTGATTATTGTGTATGATTTTGTTATTTTAGTTGTTTTTGTTTTTTTCTCACTGAGCGGCACCGATTACGATTCGATTCGGAGCAGCGCGTGGTTTTTTTTTTTTTTGTTACTGCCTCTTAACTTTTTTGCGGCTTGTTGCTTTTGGGTTTTGCTTTTATTGTGTTTAAGTTGTTTTGTTTTATTTTTTTTTTTGGCTGTGTTTCAGGTAGTGGCAATGATTTTTAAAAGCTCTATTGTACTAGCCGATATGAGGGCAGCGCTCACTGCTTCGTCTCTAATTGCCATATTGTGATTATCTCTTCGGTTTTATGGCGAACTTGTATAAGTATCAAGTAACTGTCCACAGCTCTTATCATTTAGTCAAATCTTGTACTTGTTTTAGTAGCATGAAATTTGCAATTTTGGACACCTTAATCAATAATGCATATGTATTGTGTATGCATGAGTAGCTTTATCTGTATAACGATAACACATATCCCTTTTGCGTGTTTTACATATATGTATGACATACTCCGACATAACAAACGTGCCTTTAATATTATTTTAATTTTCATCCGGTTTGTTCTTCAAATGAATTTATGAAGGAAAATATTAATTAAATTCATTTTGGTTCAATCTTAATTTCAAATTTTTATCGTAGTGTACCGTACATCAATGGCTTTAGGGTTTGTTATACATTGAACAGCTGCTCAAACAGAACGTGATGTTCCCACGCAAATATCAACAATGCACACAAACCCAAATATATACACATTCATACATACATACATACGTAAGTTCGGCTACTTAAACTTTCGCAAGCATATATGTATATATTGCTCAAAATTGTATTTGTGTGTGTAAAAGCACATATTAATTCACATATGTCAATGTCAAAATAAATGACAGCCATACATTACAGTTATGAATAGGGCTGCCAAAATATTAAAAGTACCAACCAACAAAGATCTTTTCAACAGCAGCAAAAGTAATAAAACTTTTCGGCTATTAACATATGGTAGACAACAATCTTTAATTAATATGATAACAGAGTCAAGCATTGTTCCACGACAATAAATTACAAACAAGAATTCTTAATATAGAAATCTGGAAACATGTGTCAGTAGACAAAACTATAGCTCATAATTTATAATTTATGTATGTATCTGCTTTGACACTAAAAAGCATTCTTTCGTAAGCAGAAATATTAAAAATTATGTTGTAGCACAATAATAATTTATTGCTCTTTTTGAAGAAATTTGAGTCAAATGAATTTTTTAGATTATTGTTAGAAAGCTTGTTTCCTACATTAAATATTTTCAAAGGCTGAGCTATTTTGTTTGTAAATTATTCAATTAAGTTATAAGTTTAATCTTGATCCTTCCTGTTCTTAGTACATATAAGCATATTTAATCAGAATTAATATTAATGCAATAGTAAAGATATTTCTTCCAATTATCCAGACCTTCATCATTTACCTTTACTAACAGCCCCATTTACAAATTATCGGATAGGGCTTTATTTAATAACAATTAAATATTATAAAGCTGTTTTTATTTCAATAATCGTTTTAAAACAAACAAAAGAATCTATATCCTATTTATATTTACTAGGTTTTATAATAACGATGCGATCATCCATATCAGGATAGACAAATTGTTTATTCTCTAGATACTGTTGTAGGGCACCTTGATCATTTTTTTCCAATCGCTCCGTCAAAGGATCATCCGTTTCGATTAGTGTAAAGCCATCGCCTCCGTTCAAAAGAAATTCCGGTGCAACCAATCCATAGTAGGCCGTATCGTTTAGTGGACTGTACGAAGGCACAGTGCACTGGGCGCAACGCACTTGAGCGGATGTCACCCTTTCTCCCTCCTCCTTGTCATAGTCGTATACCACACGAATACCCGCAAACTGTAGGAAACCTCCATTCGAATCTCTGGTCCTAACTGTAGCCGAGTGTTCCAAAGCACTACGCAATGTTTTACCCGTTATACGAGTCATAACTAAACGGTTTTCAAACGGAATAGTTTCCTGTATGTCCTTGAAACTAATCGAGCCCTTGGAGTTCTGAGAAATTGAAGTACGTATTCCTATTAAAATCAAAGAATAACAGATTAAAGTTCAATGCAAACAAGTCTTAAAGTTACTATTTAACTGACCTCCTCCGGGAATCAAAGCTATAGCTGCATCTGTCCAGTAATTTCCACCCTTATTCTCCATCATGCGAGCATAAATCATAGAATCAGCAATAAGATTTCCCAAATTACATTCCCTCAGGCGACATATTCTTCCACCCTCTAGAAACACCTTGGTATAACCAACAATTTTTTGTGCTCTAGCTGTAATATTTGGACGATAGACATCAAGTAAATCCAACATATCCTGATCTTGGGGAACTGTTCCATTCAGCAATATTGGGAATCCAAAAAACTCAGTCAAATCGCCGTCTTCATTGAACTTTTAAGATTGAAGAAATATTAATCATATATTTAGACTGTAGAGTTTGTCGCTCACCTTAACGTGTAGTTTGCCCAAATATTTGTTATTGGTAAAGGCTTGCAGCACAGGAACCTTTTTGCCACTTGGCTGTACAACTACGGTGGGGTAGGGTCCTCGTACAGCTTCTGGGTTAGTGTCATGTTTGTCAGCGACAGGTTGACTGGAGTCCAGGAAAGTGTGCGAATGTCCACCAATGATAATATCAATATCGGGACAGTCCCTGGCAATCTCCTGATCCTTCTGATAGCCAGAGTGTCCCAAGGCAATTATAATCTTAATGCCGTGTTCCTTAAGTTTCTTAGCTTCAGCACTGAAAATGTATCATAATTTTATAGATTTGAAAATACTTCCCTAAAATAATAACTTACTTAATGGAAGCTCTTTCTTCATAGAACTCCACTTTGTTAATATAGTCCTCCTTCGTTTTAGGCGTCAGATAACCAATGACACCAATTTTTGTACCATTTACCTCCAATATGGTTGAATTTTGTAATTTATTGGTAGCAACCAAAGCGGGCTCTTTCGAAATATCCACATTGGAGACCAGCACGGGAAAGGTGACATTGCTAAGAAACGGTACCAACCCCTTAATATCCAGATCAAACTCATGATTGCCAAGAGCCTTCAGATAAAGGGAAATCACTTTAGATATGATAAAACTTGATGATAAACAACTCACCATTGCATCTGGCTGAAGTTTGTTAACAAAATCTATAGCAATTTTATACTTAAAGACCGAGAACCAAGTGGTTCCACTGTAGATATCACCTGCATTCAAGAACAATACTGGCTTTCCACCATTCTTTGCTTCCCCGCGATATTTTCGCACTCTATAAATGAAATTGTTGAAGTTTGGGTTAAAGTTTCTTTACTTCAACTTACTTATGGGCCAGGCGTGCAAATCCTCCATAACATTTCTTCTGACTTTCATTCTCAGGCGTACAAGTTCCACCATTTTTATTCGTCTGCTCAAATCTGGCGTGTATATCATTATTGTGCAGAATAATGAATTCAGTAATGCTAGAGTTCTTATCAGCAGTGGGATTAGCATTAATCTTACAAACAAGAGGCAGTATTAAAGCGTAAATCCATAGCAGTTTCATGTTGATGATTGGCTCTACAGAAAAGATTTAAGAAATAAAATAATTTTTTATCTTGTGTTCAATTACAAAGAAACTAAAGCTTAGAACGATAAGCTTAGAAGTCCTACTAAAAACATTTATATTTCTTAATTACTTGACGGCATGATAACTGGTAAATAGTTTTAATGCAGTGAAAATCTCACAAGATTAAATGCATAGCACAATAACAATTGTAACAAATTATAAATTCAAATTGATATACAGTTAAGTCAGACAAATGCTTATAATATTATGTTATTCAAGCCACAGTACGACATAATTATATAATCTGAAAATCACTTATATATTGTATATATTTTTATTTTACCTTAAAACATGAGGTTATCTCAAACACTTATTATTTATATTTAGCTTACTCAAACTGTTACTAGTTTTTTCTTTTAGTTATCCACATTATCTATATAAACTTTATTTTTCAATAGTATATACATATGTATATCTCTCGAAGCTTACATGCACTTGACACACAATCTGCTCACAAAATGAACTGAAATTATTTAAAACAGAGCTTTATATTAGTATTAATATTTATAAACTTTTCTTCTGATCAGGTGGCTGAGATTGCATTCTCTCTGTTTTTGGTAGAAAAGAGAATGATCTGATAGTGCTTATTAATTATGATGAAACAATCTTGCTATAAATCGCAACGTTTTGACTTTAAAACAATTTTATACAGTTTCAAACCGATGAATACAGTATATGGATTAATAATCGATTATAATAGTATATATTCCTGTTCTATGTTTAAGATATTTAATATATTTTTAAATATAATTAAGCAACGAAAATTCGTTTGATCAATTTGATCGAAAATTGTGCGAAAGCTTCTATGGATGATATATGTATTATTTTTCAGTGTACTATTTATAAGGTGTTCAGCTATCATCATGAGCATTGGCAGGTCAAAGCGTACTTTAGAGGGGGGCACAAATCGAACAGACATTTGAATGTGAAGCGTGCCAGCTGCAAATGTTCGTCAAAGTCTTAACTGACACTCAAATGCTCTACGCTATGGCTAAGTGTTAAGAGTAGCGCATACCCAAGTGAGTTAAATCGAATAGGAACAGGAACAGCCACGAGACAACAGCAGCGGAAAACGGAAAGGGAAAGGGCAATGTAGGGAACGGCAACGAGATAGCTGCTGCTGTTGCCGCTGCTGCTGCTGCAGTTAGAGCAGCAGATTGTCAGGGGTTGATTTTGTCGATTGCAGCACACACATAATATCCTGTAGCCACAACTTCTACAACTTAAAAACAGACTATAGTATCCTGTTGCCTTCCCGCTTCAGCTGCCGACAAAAATTCGAAACAGCTGCAACAATTTTTGGTTCGGTTTTTTTTTTTACTTTTCGGCACATCCCCTAATGCCCGGCTGTGTCTCTCTGTGTTTGTGTGTTTGGGGTTGCTTTAAGCAGGATCAGAGGCACAGACTCAACACTGTGTTCAGCCTGCAACAGTTCGAGCTGCGCTGGGGTGCATTCATCATTTCAGTTGTTGTGATCGCCAGGTGAACGACGGTTGTATCGCGGAACTACAAAAAACCAACTAAATACAAAACTAAGGAATAATTTTCTTCGTTGTCCATGTCCGGCAAACTGATAATGAAACGCAAACGTGCGGGTCAACAGCAGCAGGAGCAGGATAGCGAGTCGACGGCAGAGAAGAGACATCGCTTGGAACTGGATGCAAGGTCCATGACACCGCCAGCGGAATCGAATCACATCGATGTAGCTGGTGCTGCTCCCAATAGCATTTTGCTCGAGGCGCTGCAAAAGATTATGGAACTGCAGTCGGAGTTGGATTCTTTCGAGCAGGATTTGGATGAACGTGAGGCAAGTGCACTCAATAGCGAGGATGAGGAGGATGAAGCTGAGCTGAACGCTGAGGTAGAAGCTGTTAACTTTGCACCCAATCCACCACCAACTCGACGCACTGAAGCGGAAGCTTTGGGATTTGCAATGTGCGCCAGGGAAACGTTGCTCTTTCTGCAGAGCGAGGGCATCTCCACGGAATCCGTGCTGTACAAAGCGCTGCTGGGCAAGTTAGTGGGTCAAAGCGATGGCTTGCTGCAGGCCTGAACTACTGTGGCTCATAAACAAAAGAATTCTTTCTAGTCATTTGCAACTGCAATTTCATTGCATGTTAAAAAAAAAAAAACAAAGGAAAATCAGATCCTTTAATTGAGGTAAATTTAACGATTTTAGGTTGTTTACTCTAGTCAGTTATTGTGAAGCAATATAAAAACTTATTTTAAGTACTAATAAAATAAAAATAAATTAAAAATGTGTTTATCTTTGTTTATAATACCTTTTTATAAATTTGTGTTTTGCTTTTCCCTATTGATGTTCAAATACCATTAAAACTTGGCTTTGAGCTTGAGTTTGGTGCGAGTCTCCGCTGCACGTGTCATAGCAAGCAGCAAGTGACAGGCGCACAGATAAGAACAATGAAGAAGACCATTCAAAATGTGTAATGCCATGTTCACACTATGAAAAGTTAATTACGTCAGTACGATAATCTACTTGCGATAAACTTATGCGTTCACACATCAAACAGCTGTTTCGCACAAGATTAAGTTTGACAGCTGTTTGTTTACATTTATAAATCAAGCAAACTGAATAGCAAACAGCAGAAAAAATCTAAATTAAAGAAAAGTGAATAAAGATGGCGCCAAATGTTATTGAAATTATATTTTATATGATAAGAATTTTTGATATGGCAAAAATAATGGAGGATCTGCTCAAAACATCAAGAGCACACATAAGTATTGCGCAAATGCAATATAAAATGCACCTCGAGTTGCGTGCAGCCATATGTGAGGGATTTGTAATGAAAAAGTGCTGGATAAAAGTATGTATTAACTTATTATTATGTGTATATATGTATGTATTTAATAGTGTTTTTCTTTTAGGAACGTTCACAATTTTTCTGGGAAATAGATTGCCACAACGGCTCGGATGCTATGTTTAAGAGCAATTTGCGCATGAATCGCAAATCTTTCAACAAGCTTTGTGAGCTTGTAAAAAATATAGAAAAACAAGACAGCACCTACAGGAAGGCAATTCCACTTCAAAAACGTGTTGCAATAGCAATGTACGCGCTAGGTTCATCAGCTGAGTACCGGACCATAGCAAACAAGTTCGGAGTTGGAAAGTCGACAGTATGCACAATAGTATTGGACTTTTGTAGAGAGACTTGGAAGCAATTGCGACCTCTTTATCTGCAAAATTTTCCATTGACAGCTGGAACAGTTGAAGAGTGTGTACGTGGATTTGAAGGTATGGGATTTCCGCAATGCCTTGGCGCTATTGGTAAGACTTGTTTTCAATACTTTTAAATTTGTAAAATATCACTCCACATTTCCAGATGGATGTCATATAGCAATTCACCCATCTACAGAAGACGCTGTAGATTATCATAATTACAAAGGATGGTACTCTACAGTTTTGCTAGCGTTAGTAGATGCAAGGTTTGTAAAACAATTACTATTGCTAAACGGATGTATAAATAATTAGAGTTCTTCAGGTGTCGTTTCATATACATAAATGTTGGTAGCCCAGGTCGCTGCCATGATTCAAGCATTTATGAAAAATCATTGCTCAAGCGAGAATTGAAAAACTGTGAGGTTTTAAGTGATATGTCAAGGACCATGAACAACACTAGAGTACCGGTTTTTATAATAGGAGACTCTGCATTCAGACTTGGTGAGGAGCTCATGAAACCGTACCCTTTCACTGTGGCACAACCAGCTGATAAGAAAGCGTTCAACTATCGCCTTTCTAAATGCAGGAGGGTAGTGGAAAACGCATTTGGCCACCTCAAAGCTCGGTTTAGGAGAATTGGAAAGGGTGTTGATAACCACGTGGACAACGCTACATTAATTATCAAGGCGTGTTGTGTACTGCACAATTTTCTTAACGAGGAAAATGACGAGGTACATGAAAGTTGGTTGGTATCACAGCAAATGATCGACGATGCAAGACATTCACCGGACATAACAAATTATCACCCAAAATGTTGGTAGAGCAGAGGAAATACGTAAAGCATTGACATCTTTCATTTGTAAGTACATATCTTATTTTATTAATTATTGTTTTTTTAAATATGTCACCATAGCGTCTTTTAGTTCGCTAAAATCAGAAACGCAGCGTTCCAAAAGTGCCACTTTCTTCTCCTCTATTTCTTTGTTCTCCTTTTGCGCTTCTTTAAGAGCTTCTTTAAATTCCTTAGAGGACTGCTCCAAATAACTGCATATTTTTGCCTGAAAACTTTGTTTTTTCTTCCCAGATAAGCGCTCACAATCCGAATCTGTTGTTGCTGAACATGGCGTTTCGCTAAATCAACTTCTTTGCGATGTTGGTGAAGGCGACATTGGAGTTGCAGGTGCAGAAGATGTTGATGAAGCCCCGTTCAACGAATCACATCTGTCATCTATGGAAAATAATACTTTTTTGTAATGAATCTATTAAACAATAAAAATTATATTTACCCATAATACTGTCTTCTACAATTGCTTCAAACTCAATACTTTTGCAGCCAAACAATATTTGGTGCACAGCAGCATAATGCTTCCACAACGATGGCGCACCCCCAGACGGGCCAATTTGTGTCTTCTCCTTTCTGTGAATACAAATATCAATAACTTTACCATATTTATAAGTGTTTTTACATTGTACATACCTATATCTGCTTGTGAAATTGTGCATTTTTATTTTTATTTCAGCGCCTGTGAAGTGAAATCCAAACTTCCGCATTTCTACCGCCATTTCCTCGTAGATGTGCGAGTTTTTTCTGGCAGAAAAGAATTCATTCTAGTCATCTGCAACTGCAATTTCATTGCATGTTAAAAAAAAAAACAAAGGAAAATCAGATCCTTTAATTGAGGTAAATTTAACGATTTTAGGTTGTTTACTCTAGTCAGTTATTGTGAAGCAATATAAAAACTTATTTTAAGTACTAATAAAATAAAAATAAATTAAAAATGTGTATACCTTATTTATAAATTTGTGTTTTGCTTTTCCCTATTGATGTTCAAATACGATTAAAACTTGGCTTTGAGCTTGATTTTGGTGCGAGTCTCCGCTGCACGTGTCATAGCAAGCAGCAAGTGACAGGCGCACAGATAAGAACAATGAAGAAGACCATTCAAAATGTTTAAGTCGATGCGGGGAAAAGTGGTGCATGTGGAGGGGTTGCAGATTGTCGCCGTTGGCAATAAACAATTGTGATCATTAATTATTTTCAACCCTATAATTGAAGTTTTCATAGATGCTTACAAATTTATCTTCATCCCTATAAATCTTAGTGTGTAACATCAATCGCTATTAAAGGATATTTATAAAATAAAAGTTTTTTGAATTTCAGCGTATATATTTTAAAATATTTTTGTTTTTATTATTTGTATTATTTAATTGTACATGAAATAATTAATGAGAATATCTCAATATATTTTAGTTGTGTTCGAATTCTTTTCGATATATATTTTTTATTGATTTTAGGGCGGGGGAACATTTTTAGTAATGATAATTATATGTTTTGTATTGAATTGCTTTTGTTATTTATTTTAAACTTTTTTTGCCATCCAGTTAGATATTAATATATATTAATTTAAATTCTGTAATTTGGTTTTTGGGAACCAGCTTTTTAGTATGTATGTTGTTTTTTAAGTTTGTAATTTTCATAATAATAACAATAATATTACTTGAATTTAATGAAGGTTTTTTTTATATATATATATATGTATAGATTTTTAGTTCTGTATTACTGATATTGTTTTACAATCTAGATTTTAATTGTTTTAAACAATTTAACGTTCACATGGTTATAAGTAAATGTTTCTTATGCTTCTTTAATTTGCTTTAGTTGCAACAATTTGCATTTTTTGGACAAGATATTTTTATTTATCGTTCATTTGTTTTCAAATTATTTTTAAAAACTAACTTAAATATGGTTTTTATTGGTTTCGTCATCAACTCAATTCAACACTCAAAAAAGGATAAACAAAATAATAGTTTGAAATTTCATAGTAAAATTATGTAGAATAATAAATTTCGACTCGTTTAAATAATGATCCGTATTCCAAGTGGATATTTTTGGGTTTGTTTTTGACAACATTTTTAGTTTAATTGTTGTAAATTTCATTTGGCACAAACATGCATAAATTTAAATAAATAAATTTGTTAAGAGGTCTTAAAATAAAGTACAGACAATAAATTTAAAAAATATATATAGATAAATATTTGAGCTTATTTTTCCACTCTTTGCATTTTATTGTGTAAATTCAAAGAATTTTTCTTTGCTTTTTGTTTTAAAATATTTTAGTTTAGTTTGTTTTCTTTAAGTTTCAATAAAGTAATCATTTGCAGCATTATCCACATATGGACTTCGTCTTCTTCTTCTTCATTTAATCTGTGATTAATATAAATATATATATATATATATATGTTTTAATTTTTAAGTTATGAGTATTTTAGACATATTTTCTTTTATATAGTATGTATATAAATATCATATATTTTGATGTTATTCGTTTATTAGATTCCATTGTTATTCGAATGTAAATATTCAATTCTGTATATATATGTATGAATGTATATTTATTTATTTTAAGTGTGCCCAATTATATAGTTTCAAGTAATTAAATCTTATAGATTTCCAGCCCGACAGCGCATTGGTTATAAATATTTTCATAAATATATATAAATATACACTTGCCTCTCCAAAATAAAAATTTTAATAGGAAACTAAAAAATAAGCATTGATTCGAATCATTTATGCTTGGTTTTAACTTGCCATATTATTTGAAGATCGATCTAATATTTATAAGATTTTTGTTGTTGTTATTTATGTATTTGATTAATGTTTAGATTTTGTTTTTAGCATATTGGTAATAAGTTTTTAGTATTAAGTTTATTTTTATTATGAATATCGAAGTATCAAAGCCAGCTTGAAGCTGCGCCTTTTGAATTATTAAACGGTTATATTTTCAGTTTTTTTTTTTTGTTTTTTGATAATTATAGTTTTTAATGCACGCACTTTAAAGACGAGTATCTTAAAGATGTTTGCTTTGCTTTTTGTGTAAATATATATATATGTATATATATTTAAAAAACTGGACATAAATTGTCCATCGTCCCATCAGCTAACACAAGTTTAAACTTCAATTTGTAGATCCAGCTGCATATCATTTTATCATCATCCAACGATTTCCTTGCACTCAAAAATATATCATATATGTGTATATAATGTATATATGTTTGTATTTTTAGTATGTATATATAATAAGTATGTATGTATATATCCATTTGTAAATATTCTTCCCTCTTAGTGTACAAAGTATTTGTGGTGTTGTCTCTCGTTTTGTTTGTTTGTTTGTTGTTAGGTTTAGGTTAGGTTGATGATGATGTTATTGTATCGATTTTTTATTTGAATGTGAACGAAATCTCACGAATATGTGGCGTAGGTCTGTAAGAAATGCAAGTTTGTATTTAGAGAATAATTTCTGTACGTTTTACGATCCTCAACGGCTTTTGCAGTAAATGCCAATAAATAGTTACAACATGATGTTGGTTTAATTTGTAGCTAATAATGTTTTGTTTATATATCGTATATGTATATTGTTTGTTAAAGCAAGCGTGTTCATCATGTTATCGGTATCTATGTATTAACATTCGTTTTTGAAAGCCGTGACAGAGTTTAAGGATTGTGCAAGGAATAAAGAAGGAACTGGATTGGACAAGTAGGATTGTTGTTGTTGCTGTTGTTGATGTTGTTGTCCATTAATACCTTACATACTGGGCGCAATTGTTGTTGTTGTGTTGTTCTGCTTGTTTTGGTTGTTGTTGCTATTGTTAATGTTGCCAGCTGCTGCAGCATTCTTTTGGCCATATTTTGGTTTATCAGTGGATTCTGATAATGTCATCTTGGTCACATCATTGGCATTCTTTGTTTTCCTTTCAAAGTGATTGTTTCTCTTGTTTTTATTGTTACTGTTGTTGTGCGGTGGGTAATTTTGTTGTGTTTTTTGCTTTTGTTGATGTTGCACCAATTTTGACGATTTTTGAGTTTGAGTTTGTTGTGTTTTTTGTTGCTGTATAAACAATAATAAAAATATTCATTATTAGTTCTTAAAGTTTTATTAGTGTTTAAGAGTTTTTGTTTTTTACCTGTAAAAATTCGTCATTTTTGTTGTTTGTTTTATTGCTGCAATCTTGTTTATCATTGTTGCTTGGCCTAAAAGTGTTTCTCCTGCTGGTGTTCGTGCTATTCCTGCTGTTACTTCTGCTGTTTCTGTTCACAATTTGTTTGGCTTTCACGTTTGGTTTGTGGGTTTCCGGCATTGTTTCTTCCGCACTGTTTGCGCCACTTCTCACGCCATCATCTACTTTGCTGGCATTGCTGGGCCCCAACAAATTTCACCTATTAACGTGACTGCGATTATGGTTGGAATTCAAGCCAGACGCATTATTCGGATTCGATTGGGATGCTGAGCCGCCACCTAGTACAAGACATTCAACAATTTATTATTAAACATATTGACTGTGGTTGTAATTTCGTAGGTTTTACCTGCATAGCCTGGCGAGTGTTGGTAGTAATCGCGTCGTGAGTAATCCGTATCATAATCTTGTGCCTCATAGTGTCCACCACGTACGCCGCTGCCACTGCCAATGCCACTGATGTTGCCAACGCCGCCCAAAATGCTAGTGGGTGGTCCATGTCCGTGTCCACCATGTGATGCATAGCTGTAGCCATCGAAGGACACATGTGGATCGTAAGCGATGCCTTCTTCATAGCCGCGACTGTAAATGACAAGTAAGTTTAAAAAAAACAGTTTATAGCTGCAATTTGAACTCACCCATAAGTTTCATCCATTGCAGTTCTGGCCTTTTCTAAAATGGACATCACCTTCTGTTTGGGTGCCAAAACATTTTTGCTAAACGACGACTGCTGTGAATTGCCACCTCTGCAAAATATGAAAGCAACAAGTTTATCAATAGCTTGACATATTTAACAAATCTACATACCTATAACCATGATGTGAGACATTTTTGTTTAAACCAGATGCACCACCACCAACACCACCACCACCACCGCCACCAGAATTGCCCGAACCAGAACCACCCATGGCATTTGCTCCAGCATTGGTGTTTGGCATGTTTTGCGATACTTTCTTGTAAGTGTTCTTTGCGTTTTGGGCATTGGTATTCTCGTTGTCGTTGATGCTAGTGTTGTCCATTAGCTCGCGCAGCTGTTCCTGCCTTATAACATCATTGCTGTCCGGTATTAAATATTTGCGCAGCTCAGCCATTGCATAAGCGATGCGTGCATATGCCTCGGCTGGTGGCGCAATCGTTGATATTTCCACATGCAGATCGCTGTTAAGATGCGCATACTTGGGATCCTTGGAGTTGCGCAGCTCCTCCTCTTTGGCACGATCCCTCATTGAGTTGCGGCCCAGCACAGTCATCTTGCACAGCGTTTCCTCTTGCAAACGACGCAACGAATTGCCCTTGGGTCCCAAAAGCTTGCCTACAAAGTTAAACTGCCAAAAAGAAAAGTTATTAAAATAGATTTTCTTGGTTTCTTTTTTTTTCAAATAAAAAATATACCTTGGGATGCTCGCGTATGGGAACCAAAACACGCTGTGATATGCGCAAAGGTTTCTCTCTATATATATCGGCATACTTTTGTTCACGCGATGGTATGCGTCCCGTCGTCTGCACCTTCTCGATTTCTGTAAATTGAAACTCATTAATATGTTTAATTGTTGCGAATATGTGGTGATATTAATTTACCTCCCTCCAGCAACTTCTCGGAAATAGGAAACTTTCGATCCATGCGATTCCTTTCGGCCACACAATCGCGTATATATTCGCTGGCCTTCTCATTTAGTTGAACGTTGCCGCTGCCCTCGGGACCGGCATGATGATCATGGATGCCACTGTCGCCATTGTGTGCACCACCAACGCCGCTGCTAATAATTTTGCCGCGTGGCTTTAACCCACCACCGCCTCCTCCACTGCCTCCTCCGCCAACGCCATAGTCATTGCCATCGTCCTCATTGTAGGTGGAGTAATCGCCGTTGCCGTCGTATTTTTCGGTCATCTTTATGGGTCAATTAAATGTCAACAAACAGCGTTTTTTTTATTTTGGCCAATTGATTATCAAAGAACCGATCAAACGCTAAAATGATATAATTGTGAAATACATATGTGAGCACTCGCATCAACCCTTGAATTAATCAAATTTTGTATCACTTTTGAAGAGTCCATTCGAATATAAATTTCTACGCTACGCTCCTCTTCTTCCCACACACACACAATCAAACAAACGCGCGCACTCTTTTCCAAACACTCAAACATACATGCAGCCAGCTAACACACACACACACACAAAACACTGCAAAAACAACCACCGTATGAAATTCAAAGTCAATTTGTTGCCCGAAAGGTGCGAGACCGGTAAAAATAAAAGGCGCAAACCTAAAAATGTTGATAGTTTAATTGCATCGAACGGATTTCTTTACTTCTGACATTGCTTACTGAAAAATTTTCACACACAGCTCTGCTTAGCTCATCTGTCTGTCCGTTCGTCTTTTGTGCTGCACTTTCACTTTTCAGTGGGACGCAGTTGATTCCACCTACTTATACACATTTATACCAATACACACGCGTATGTATGTACATACATACATTTATTGCATTTTCATATATTTTGTTTCGCAAATCTGCGTGATTCCAGCGGTGTATCACTTTATTTTTACAAGTTTTATTCTTCAAATATAAGCAATATGGTTTTTGAATGCAACTGAGTCAAATTTTTGCTGTTTTTATCACTTTTTTTGCACGGTAAATGTTTTTTTATGCAATGGCTGGCAATTTAGTTTTGGTTGTTGGCCAGGGCTGCATTATTGCGAAAACAATGCAGAG
The DNA here is from genome assembly GCA_035044585.1 of Scaptomyza polygonia. Taxonomy (NCBI): domain Eukaryota; kingdom Metazoa; phylum Arthropoda; class Insecta; order Diptera; family Drosophilidae; genus Scaptomyza; species Scaptomyza polygonia. The sequence continues at coordinate 155,001 of JAWNNU010001457.1, read as the reverse complement.
AGCATTAGAGCTGCAATTCGCAATTCGAAAAACAGCTGAGCGGGACTTTTTGCATTTGTTCCCTTATAATAATTTAACTGGAATGGGTTGATGTCTATGCTTAACGAAATGAACTTCGCTGCCTGCACTTATACAGTTTTTTGCACGATGACAGAAAGTATTTTCGAGTTTGCAATGCCTGGTAACACTGGCTTTTGCACTAATTTTGTTAATTTTTGTTGTTCAGTTCAGTTGAATTAACTGTATTAAAGCTATGAGCTATTAAGCGAACATGTCAAACAACGCTAACGCCGACTCATGTGTGGAGACGCCCACAGCGCCCGAATGGCTCTCTAAACTGGAAAGCAGACGGGAATTATTAAAACGCTCTAAACTTGGACACGAATCTGGAGCTGGAGCACCCTGTGGCGAGTGTCAGGAGAAGTGTCCTGGCCTGGATTTGCACTTCTGGCGAAAAGTGTGCCGTAATTGCATGTGTCGCAAAGATCAGCACATGTGCACTGATGATGACGCCACTGGGTGGGCACAGTTTGAGATTCTTGGCCAAATTCGTGCAAAGCCAGCATGTAAGTTGCGGTTGTGCTTTGGTCAAACTATTTAATTTGACTAGCTTTATTTGTTCTCAAACAGACATTAAGATCAAGGCACTGGCCAGTCAACCGGTGCAAGTGGAATGGGTTCCACCGAATGCAGCTCCTGATGTCATCACGGATTACATGGAAAAACTAGGCACAGCTCAGATACCCGTCGCTGGCAGCGATGCCGCCCAAAAGCGCAAACAGCAACTGGAGTTCCAGGTGCCGCCACACGATCTGGACGCTGCACTCTGTGATAATCTCACAGAGATCGAGGCACAACAGCTTCAACAATATGTTCAGAAGCTTCGCGATCAATGCGTTGGCCAGGGTATTGTTGTGCGTGTGGGTCGTCTAACGCATGGCCAAGTGGAGCACATTGGTACCATTGGACAGGTGACGCCATCCTCGCCAGCATTGCCAGATGCAGCACGCAAGCTATTAAGCTCACTGGGAATGCCGCTCCAAGTGGATTCGACGTTGCACGAGCTGCTTGCCAATCCGAAACTGACAAATGCCTTGAGTCAGCAGGTGGCGCATGCGCAGCCAAAGCTTTTGGTAGCCTTCTCGGAGCCATTAAGCTATAACACTACAGAGTTTGATGCCCATCCTGCACTGCGTGCTGAGACCAAGGTGAAACTCTTGGGCATTAGCAAACCTTTAATGCAGAGTCTTGTTACCCATGGTGTCATCTATGACAAACTTATAGCTGTGCTAAAGGTAAGCCCAACTAACAATCAAATTTGTTTCTTGGATTATAATTTATTCTCTTGCAGGACAACAACTTGAACATATCAAGGGATGCTCGGTTGGGACCCATAGCCGAATTTCGCAAAGAATATTTGAGCAATCCACAATTCAGGGCAGAGATAAATATTGTGTGTCAGCCAGTTTTGGCTACAACACCGTTGAAATCCTCTTCAGGAACACCATTTCATTCGCCACTGCCGCTCAAGAATCCGGTGCAGGCACGCTTCAGTGCCCAGATGCGACAGGATACGCCCATGAGGCGTGTCAAATTTGGTGGTGTCTCCACGATTCTCTACGATTGTGGCATGCCCGCCCACATTGACTACGAACGGGATCCGGTATTTGCCCAAATCGTTCAGGCAGAGCCTTTGAAGCAGGCGCTACAGGAGGCGCGTGCCGGTCGTGCAGCTCCACCGGTTATCATTGCGTCTGCGCCAGTGGCTACTGCTAATCTGCAGCAGCTTCAGGGCTTGACGCCAACCATCAAACGCCAGCTGGAGCACGTTGGCGTGGATAAACATATGCTGCATTCGGCTGTTGCCAATGCACCCTACTATAACCGACTGTTCCAGACGCTGCAGGACAAAGGCATTCGGCATGAGCAATGCCAGCTGCTGGAGCCGCTCAAGCAAGTTCACGATTGGTTGCTCAACGATGAACAGCTGCTGGATGACATCGACAAGCTCTTTGCGGACATGGCGAATGCTTCGAATGCGGACATCAGCTATGGCAATGAACTGTTGCCTAGCTCTGCCAGCCATGATTCTGGCTTCTGTTCGAAACCATCGACACCGGGTCAGGCGGGCGAAGATCTTAATGCCAGCTTGGGCAGATTCACAAGCATTCCAGGCATTGAGCACATGAACATGTATCCCGAATGTGCCGCAATGCCCGAACAGTTTCAACAACTTCAACTCGGCGATGATAAGACAACAAAAGGTGGGAAATGCTAGAAGCAGTTTGGAATTTTTGAAAATAAAATTTCCCATTTATTGCAGATTCCATAGGAGCTTTGCCAATCATCAATTGTCGCGATTGCAGCCAGCCAATTGAGCTTGGCGAGGTGGCAGTCAAAGCGGAACGTGCTGGCAAGGAGATTGCCTGGCATCCGGGCTGTTTCAAGTGTCACACCTGCCGTGAATTGCTTGCAGACTTGGTGTATTTCTTTCATCACGGACAGGTTTATTGTGGTCGCGATTTGGCCATCAAATTAAAGATACCGCGTTGCAAAGCTTGCGATGAATTGATCTTTACCAAGGAATACACTGCGGCCGAAGGTGCCACCTATCACATCAAGCACTTCTGTTGTCTGCAATGCGATGAACCGCTGGCCGGACAACAGTATATACCCGATGAGAAGTCCAATATGCCATTGTGCTTGGAGTGCTACGATAAGTTCTATGCCGGCACCTGTAAACGTTGTCAGCTGCCAATTGGACCGGCCGATCAGGGTGTTGCCTGGGGTGATATCCATTGGCATGGACCGTGCTTTGTTTGTGCTGGTTTCGAGTGCTCGAAATCTTTAATAGGCGGTCGCTTCTGTGTCAAACAGGACATGCCCTTTTGCAGTCCGACCTGTGTGCGAAGCATCATTCCAGCATAATACGTTAAAGTAAAACATATTTAACCAAAACAGTATTTGAAGAATACGCAGAAAATATGATTAATCAGTTAGCGTGCACAATTTTCAATGGTTGAACTACAAATATATATTTTAAAGTGCCTAAAGTATACACAAAACTATTTTTAATACTTTTACCACTTTACACATACACTCTCGCTTTTCGAGTACATGCATGCAACATTTAGTACATATATTTTACGATTAAGAAAACTGATTTTAAATGACATTTTTCTAACGCACTTTGATAAAAATAAACTTTGCTTTCAATGCAAACATTTTGTCTTTTTCCTGGGAAATTTCTTTGAACTCAATACTCGCGAGAGAATTTCCCATGCGCATTGTAATTTGAGTAAGGAAATTTCATAAGCAGAATAAAATCATAGAGTAGATAACAAAAATTCACATCATCGATTAGGCGGCATTCCATAAGCAAGTAAAACTATATTTAAGGGTTTTTTTTAGTATTATTTTTACGTATTTGCTGGTAGTTTTTATTGGTAATTGCATTTTCATTATTAATTAATCATAATAATTCCGTTGTTTTTTGTTTTGTTTTTATATTATGTGTTATGTTGTACGTATAAAGATTGTTGATTTGATTTATTATTATTAGTTGTTTTGACATTTTGAGTTTATTGCAATAAGCGAAACAAATTGGGAAAATCACATAATTTGCTGAATTACAAGAATAAAGACCTTCAAAACCTTCCTGCACAAGGATACATTCGCATAGTTGTTGTTTTTTGTTTCTTTGTATATGAATTTGTTTTTATTACTGATTAGTTTTCTGCAAAGACCTTTTTGTATTTAATTATTTGTTCAGTTCGTCATATGCTAATTGTATAGTGTATGTATATATGTCTGTGTGTGAAGTCTTTTAATAACTTTATATTTATTTAATGTATGTTCCTTTTATTAACTCAAAACGGCCAAAGTTCCTGCCATCGATTATCGATTAAGAGTTTGTCATCACTAAAAGACTTTTGCGGCAGAATCTGTAGGATCTGTAGGCTACAAAAATGTATTGAGTTTTTATTCTAAATATTTTCAGCATGATTTCTATGTTCACAATTTATACTCAATTTAGTATTTTTCGTTTTTTTATTTTTTTTATTACTCTTCAGAGTTTTATCAAATTAGTTGATTGATTTGATCTTAAACTAACTCTAAAGTTGCCCCTCTTTCGTTTTTTTTTTGTTTCGTTAAATTTTAATAAGTATTAATTACATTGATAATTAGTTTATTATTATTGTTATTATTTCTGTTTGTAAACAATTTTACATGATAGGATTTTAGTTTTTTTTTTCGTTTCTGTTTTTCCTTTATGTGTGTATTTTGCTACAACAAAAAACTATGCCTTACAAATAATACTTTAGTTACACAAGTTTATTTTACTCTTTTCGCTTTGCATCAAATTTGTTCGCCATTCTATTTGTTCTTAAAACATCGTTCGTTCGCATAACTAAAAACAATCAACAAAATGAGTTAAGTTTCAAATAAAATAAATTTTTGTTTTTTTGTAACTAAATAGCGTAGGGATAATTGGGAAGGAAAAAAAGGGAGGCTTTATTGTTTAAAAACGATAACTAGAACTAAGTTACTTAATAATAAACGATTGGGGGATATATGTATATAATTCACTGCAGTTATGCAGCTGCATATAAAAAACACAAATTACAAAGCATTTTGGGTGCGTGACAACACTGATCGTATGAGGCTGCCAGCGTTGCCACGCTGTTGCGGCGCGTGCGGTGCATTTCTTTCTTTAAACTTTTTCTCTTAATATATATAACTAAACAGCATATCGATACAAGATGCGTATTTAAATACATAAACAAAATCAGTTTCAATTGCATTCTTCTGTACAAATACACTCGCACACACACTAACACGCAGACGGCAAATCTTAAAGCTATACACAAAAATATGTCAAGTTTAAATGTATGAAAAATAATTTTTTGTTTGCAATCAGAACATGATTATGCGGTGTGTATGCGGCTGCTGCTGGTGATGGTGTTGGCGGCATGGAATCCATATCTCTGTTATGTTTTGCATCCTCCGCTGATGATAACTGTTCGTGCTGTTCTTGTTTCTGTTCCCGTACCCAACCCGCATCCTTAAGCGGCGTCGATTGTCAACAATTCGTGTAAACACCTTGAGTGTAATACAGCTCAGTTATTCGTTCGGGCAGTGTGCTGTACAGGTTGGTGATTAGATCGAGCGGCAGGCGTGACCACGCTTCCTTGATGCGAAAGATGAGGTCATCCTTGCGCGAGAATTTGCGACCACCATCGAAAACCTCACGTATAAGCCAACCCCAAATGTTCTCCATGATATTCAGATCGTGTGCAATTGTTGGCCACTTTTGCGTCTTCAGACCCTCGGCATTGAGCAGCTCCTGAGCGGTGGGCAACGCATGTGACATCCAATTGTGATCCTGTAGAACAAACTCTGTATTTTGACCACCCAGTTTGCTGACAATGCTGGGGCGTTCCCGCAGAATGGCTTCGATGCAGGATTCGGGTCGCTGCTTGGCGGATGAGACATCCAAATGAATGGCGCCACCGACACAGATCATCAGGTAGATGTAGACTGAATTGCCACGCGGCCGTTGCGACAGCGTACGCTCATAGTTGCGCAGATCGTGGAAGTAATAGGAGAAACCATCGGGCCCATCCAAATTGAAACGTCGCTCATCATGGAAGATGACACGCCGCCAATGCTCCTCGCTCCACACAATGTATGTGTTGGCGAAGTTAAGACGTTCCGTTTGATTGTATTGCGAGAGCAACGGTTCCGTTTTCAGTTTCTTGGCACAATTGGCTGAACCGGATGTTGTTGATGCTGTGGAGGATGCTGCAGCCGCCGATGACGACGAAGCCGATGACGACGATGATGAGGATGATGACGATGCTGATGAGGAGACGGCGGATGACAATGTTGTTGTTGTTGCTGCTGATGCTGCTGGTGGTGCTGCTGTTGCTGTAGTTGTTGGTGTAACTGTCGCTGCTGCTGCTGCTGCTGTGGCACGCAACAAGGCATTTGCTGCGGCAGCAATGTTGCTATTACTATTGCTTATGCCACCATTAATGGCAACAACTGTTGCTGCTGCTGCAGGTTGATGATGATGATGGGCAACAACATGATGATGATGCTGCTGATGCTGATGATGGTGATGAGGATGTGGATGTGGATGACTGATGATTGTGGGTGAAACGCTCGAGCCATTCGATTGTTGGGTGGGCGCATGACTGGATGCAGTGCCGCCAGTGCTTGAACTGGCTGCCGAGAAATTTGAGTTTTGATTTAGCGCATGGACAGGCAAATGATTTTGTTGTTGTTGTTGCTGCTGCTGTTGTTGCACCTTGTGTTGAACTGAGTGTGTCTGCGTTTGTTGCTGCTGCTGCTGCTGCTGTTGTTGTTGTTGCTGTTGTTGTTGTTGGTAGTAAGGATGATGATAGCTTATGTGCTGCTGATGCTGATGTATTGTCGGCTGTTTCAATTGCAGCTGTTTCAACTGCGTCTGCGATTGAGCAAGCAATTGTTGCTGCTGCTGTTGTTGTTGTGCTGATGCATGGCTTGGCGCCTGGACGCCCACATAGTTACCCTGATGATTAAGATAGTAATGCAGTGCCATTAATTTATTGGCACTATTGCCGTTGGCGCTCACTGTGCCCACTTGCGAGACGGGCACTGTTGCAGCAGCAGCACTGCTTGCAACAAGCTGCACACCACCGGGATGACCATGAACGGCAGCGGCGGCGGCAATGGCTCCAGCGCTGGCGGCCAACTGTGCTGCAGATTTCGGATCGTAGATGAACTTGTTAAAGTTCTGCAGATCGTCAGGGCTGAGTACTAATGTTTTCATTTGAAACGTGTCTGTGTGTGACTGTTTGGAAGGTTTTTTTTCCTGCTGTTTCTGTTTTGGCTTCTAGTTGTGTCAACTTCTTTTGCAGTTTGAAAGCAATCTCGCACCGCTTGTCTTATGTAAATGCAGGTGTGCCTGTTGTTGTTGTTGTTTTTGTTTATTTAACTGCAATGTGGCAACACTGGCGTTTCCAAGTGTTGAATTACGCTCACGCACAGCGACAAAACGACAACGACGCACTTTCACGAATACCCGTGATTTCCAAATTCGTTGTGCGTACCGAGTTTGTAAGTGTATTAACGGTTGTTAGGCAACAACGAGAGACTTGCGTCTCCCTCTTACTCTTTCGGTCGCTTTAAGTCACGCTCACTCGATCGCCTCAGCAGTTCTGTAGGCGTACGTGTGTGTGTGTGTGTGCGTGAGTGTGTTGTCAAAGGGCTACGGGCCTGGGCCCTTTGCTCTGCCTGTTGAACTGAGCTTAAGTTTGATAGAGCCGCTCTCTTTCGCTCTCTTTTTCCCGATTGCAAAACTCGTAAAAAGATGTCGGTTTACTTTCCCACGTACATAAACGTGTGTGTGTGTGTGCTGGCAGCTCCGTTTGTTTGTTTTCGGTATAGTTGTGTGTGTGTATGTGTCGTGTGTGTGCGGCGGCACAGCTCTTTCAATATGTTATCCTCTTTTGTTGAAGTGGTTTTTCTTGTCGGTTGCTGTGCCCGTTGTTGTTGGTGTCGTCGGCTGGTTGCTGTGTGCAAATGTTTCCTTGTTTCTTTATTCTGCCGATGTTGCCCCTTGCTGCTGCTGATGTTGTTGTTGTATTTAGGTATTCAGTTATCGTCGACGTCGATTTACCTGGAATAAAATAAAGCAGGTATGTGAGTATGTGAAAGAGTCTTGTTTCACACTTTGCATTGTGTTTCTCATACATACACACGAACACACAAACATCACTTATATAAAATGCACCAAAAATGCACATACATACATACACATGTTCGTACATTCCGTATGTACTTTCCGAGTTGCATGTGTGCATGATCCCAAAAACCAAACACCAAAAAAAAAACATGTATTCCAATCATTTCTTGGTGAAATCTTCTTTGTGCACGAAAAACGTTTCTGAACAGATGTTCAACGTACTCAGATTTCAGGTCTGCGTTTAATTTTTTTTTTGTCTCCCTATGCCAAAAAGTAAATAAAAAGGTCGTCAACGTCACTGTTGTTTCTCCTAAAATGAGAGCACAAACACACACACACATACACACACACAGTCAGACGCACGGTATACACATGTACAAGTGCAGTTGCATTTCGCATTTTGGGAATTTTTTATTTATTTTTTTTGGGAATTTTTGCGAATTTCACTTTGCAGTTTTATTTTTTTTGCACTGGCAATGCCGCAGATAAAACAAGTGGTTTGGGTCAAAGTGCGAATGAAGGGAGAAATAAAGCGACATCATTATTTTTTTTCGGTATGCTTTGGTTTTTAAGGCTAACCAACCACAGGTAGTCAAAGTTCCGGCAGGTGTTGGATCAAAATCCTATATATTTGACCACCAGCTGCTATGTATTTTATTTTATAAAACATGTTTTGATCAATTCGACACCAACGTGTGAATGCATACGTTGTTTCCAGGGACGATAACCGGTTGACACTCTGAACTATAAACGAAACTTTGACTAGCAACAAAACAACCTACATTATTATAAATTTAATATGCGTTGATATTTCTTTCTGTAATGTTGACCCGTTTACATTTTCCAAATTAACTCTAAAAATCATATCTTGGAATAATTGAGAGTCGAACAATTTTGAAAAATATAATTTTGGAAACTAAAGAAAAATCTATAATAAATACAATATGAAGCTAATTCTGAATGAAATTTTAGTTTGTTTTGTATCCCTGGTTAAACATTCAAACCGAAATCTAAATTATAGTCGAAACGTATATTTTTGTGTAACTTTGTTGCGTGTTGTTTTTTGTTGCTTTCGGGGCAGAAAACGAAGCCAAAAATAATTTTTGCTATTTTGAATTTTTTTTTTTTTTTTTTTTCAGACCACCATCACAGCGATAACACCACGGACATTTATATAGTATGTACTACATACATACATACGTAAGTACATATTCATTGCAAATAAATATGTATACATACACATAGAGTAAACGTATATATACAATACACATACACGTAGGCTAGCCAATGCCTTCTACGTGTGTGCATATTGTGTGTGCTTTATCATCTGACAAACGATTCGGTAGACACGAGAACGAACACGCACATGCTCCAAAACTCAATGTTCCAGCAAAAACCTAACCCCCACCCTTCTACCTTTCCCCCTAACCAATTAGCTAATAAATTTGATTACTTTGTATTCGCGCTGAACTCGCCAAAAAGCCGTTCAAAATTAGAATCAGTGCTGCCATTTTGGCATTTTTCTATTTTCGGCAAGAGAACGCCAAAATCCGGAAGTCTATTGTTATAATGTGTTTTTTTTTAGTTCAACACTAAAGGTTTAAAATATTTTTATTAAAATTGTTTAATTGTTGTTTTGTGTGTTGTTTTTTCTAACAGCACTGCGCAGTCCAGAATTGCTGGTTAAGATGTGGGGTGTGGGGGCGGCTATAAGAATATGTCCGAATGATGGAAGGAGTGTAATTTTATGTAATGGTGGCGCAGATTCACTCTAGCAATTTCACAGTCATAATGAAATAAAAAGCAACTTTGCACAACGGGGATGAAAACCAGTTTGGTTCCCAAAAAACTGAAGGGTAGGGGAAGAAAGCTGCTGATTTTGCTGCTGCGGCGGCGGAGGCTGCTGGGCCATTCGCCTCTATGCGAGAGCAATTGTTTTCAAGTGTGTATGTATGTGTGTGTGTGTGCTTTTGTTAATGTGTGTACGTGTGTTTATCTCTTTAGGGTTGGTAACGCTGACTGCTGCTGTTTCTTTTGTTTTTCTTTTGTTATATTTTGCAGTCTTAAGTTGGTCACTTTCAATCGAAGCTACTAAGACAGGCAGCTGTTAAGAGAGTAGAGTTCGGAGAATCTATCTTTCGAAGAACTCTCACAATCTAATATCTCAGAGCTATGTAACCAAAGCTTGAACTACGCTAAACGCTAGAAACTAATACACGTACAATCCATTTGATTATGCGGTACGGTCAGCAGGTCGAAAGTTCAACGTAAAACCCATATCTAGAGTAGTTCAATATTGACGTGAGATAAAAAACAAAACTAACTGAAAATGCCCAGCTAGCTGCGCAATACACACAGACACACACACACACACACTTTATCGACTAACTGATTGATATTTTTTCTAATTTGTTGTCGTGTGGTGTAGTTTAACAACATTGTATACACATGATGAGATAAGATATTGGCAAAATACTAAACATCGCCTTCTCGAAAAGAATGTTGTTATGCTGGATGCTATGATATTTGCAGTTTAAGCAACAATCATAAGGCTCTGTTCCGATGTCTTAAGATTTTTACCCTTCCAATTCTGAAAAATGCTGACTAAACAAAGATTGAAAACGACACATTATGATTCAATTCGAGGGAACGGTTGTTTACTTTAAATTTGTTTCCAATATGAGTCACATTAAAAAAGTTTCATTTATAAGCACCCATTCATATTGATTATTTAGTCTTTTCTACCACAGATGCTTTTTCAAACCATTTGCAACTGCATTTTTATTTGCCGATGCTCGTTTCATGGACTACGCGTTGCGGGTGGGAGAATCGGGCCGTTAAAACAAACAGTTAGGTTATTTTCTATGGCGTCGCGTTTAACGTATCAATGTTTTACGTTATACATTAAATGAGAGCTCTCCTAGATGCACTTGCACGCATTCATATATGTTTGTACATATGTAAATATCCAAAAATATAAACGACACCAGCAACAACAACAACAACGGCATGCTGTTGTTCACTCAACGCTGTACGTAATAAAATCCCTTGCGCTGCAATGCAGTCGCTGTCGCAGTGCAGTTGCTGCGCTGCCCATGCTTCGCTTCTTATTTATAAATTGAGCCAGCCCTTATGTGCTCAACTCTGTTATATACCAGCCGCTGGCGAGACATATGTACATACACATTGTCTCTACGTAGTACGTGCGTGCATGAGGCTTGCTTGTGCCTGTGTGTTGTATGCGTGTGCGCTCTTGTGTGATGCCATATCGTCGATATTGAAAGTACGTATGTATGTATGTATGAGCATTTGTACATAACAAAACGTATCGACGTTGCTTTTTGTACCGAATCGTTGAAAATTGCTTGGGTTTGCGAACAACGGGACGACGATCTGATACGAAGTGTTACTTTTTTACATTTAATTCTTTATACGTATCACATATACATATGTATTATGTACATATGTACATATCATTTTCGTTTTCCACGGAACAAATATGGCTGAACAAAGCTACGTTAAAAAACGCTTACGCTGCTCACATTTAAAGCTTATTAAAACATTTCACATTCACACGTATTTTGTATTTGTATGCTCACACGTACGTATGTGTGTATTTCTGGTTTTTTTTTTTTAATCAAATATTGGAAGAACGAACGACCATTTAATGCTGACTGGCTGATTGGGGAGCGTAGATTCCGTTTGCGTTGCCGTTTGTTGGTTTCAGTGCGTGATTACGCCATTTTCTTTACTCTTGCACGCCCAATTTCACATTTACCTTCTATATTAAACTTGTAATTATTTGTTGCTTTGCACACGCGAACAAGGTGTGAGGGTTTTATTCGAAGCTTAATATTTTTAATGAAACACTATTAGGTTTTAAACTCATGCCTTTTAACGATTTTTTAAATGCATTTTTTCCCAGCGATTTGTAAGTTTTCACCACTACCACACACACGACTTGTCGACAGACCCACTGAGGTTAGAGAGACGACACTTGGTCGATATTTCTGTGCTAACGATATTTTAATATGGCGATGTGTTTCAACAGTTCACACAACAGCGATATGTTAGCGATATACTGAAATGTGCATATCATGCAAGTAAGAAATAGAAAATATTAATTCTTTTGTGTTGTGACACTAAGGGCTCTTGATTATTGACGGCAATGGAATCATAACTTTTTCAAGCTTGACTAGTTTTAACAGATGGAACTCAAGTTTATTAACATGAGAGCTCCTATCGATATTTATTTACTACTTTTCGGGCGCATAGCCAGTTCAGTTTTACAGCTGCTCCCGCTGCTACAGCAGATTAGCAAATGTTATTTTTATTATTGCTGTTATGCCTCCCTATGAGATCACAGCTGTGCAACATCAGCTAATTGTAGTTTATTCAACGTAGTACTATTTAAATATTTTGTTTATAAATATTAATTTCTTACTGACACCGTTATGGTATGAAATTAATAAGTACACAGATTTTATAGCAATGATAAGCAGGAGTAAGCATTTAATCAGTTGGGTTTTGTATGACAATAAGAATAAAGTCCTTGTCGGGAGCTACCATAATCTCATGTTTCTTAGAGCGTACTCGCAGAAATGTCATGTCGTTCGATGGATCCAAATCGCGCACCACACTTCTCGCCTTGTCCGCCAGTTGACTCATCAGGCCAGCATATTGAACAGTTGTTGTGTTGTCAAGCGTTGACTTTACTGGAATACCTAATAAGCCATACTTTGAGTTAGTTTTTGTGCATTTTTACATATTTATAACTTATTTCTAACCCACCTTCATTGTTGACGACAATTGTGCCGACGACACCTTTGTGGCTTTGGATTCGTTTTAGTGTTTCTTCCACTTCTTGTGACTGTTAATGTTATGTTAAGTTTAATTGTAAATATTTATGTTACTCGGGAGCTTACCATTTTTACTTAGAACTAATTGTTTAAGCGAACGAAACAATATAATATTGCCAATATTGCAAAGAAGAAAATAAACTTTTGTTTGTTCGATATTGCAGTGTAACCAGTTCGCGATAGGTTAAAAACGCAATATTAGACCGGAAAAAATACCAATCGATTAGTTGTTGTTGTAGAAGCGTTTGAACTCCAATCAATTGATTTTCGCTTTAATTTAACTATTTATCACCAAGATTTGTATGAATAACATAAAAGTGTGCAAGCTACACTATTTTTATCATCGAAAGAGCTGGTCACACTGCTCACTGTTGTTTGACCTGCAAACCTATATAACCCCAGTTACCGTTAGATACTAGCCATGACTACCAATTATGTCGAATATTAAAAATTTTTGACCGACTTTTAGATGAAATATGTTTAAAGCGCCGCCAGACAAGGTTTGTTCATTTTTTTGCATCCAGTCAATTCCTAAAAATTATTTTCATTAAGCCAACTCGGACACTTCGCTATGTGGAAGAGGCCTATCAAAAAATTCGGGAAAAGAAAAACATCCGTGATATTGTGTTTATTAACGAGCGTGGGAATCCAGTAAAAAGCACAATGGAGTATAAAAAATCGGTGAAATTTGCTGGACTTTTTCAAGAACTACGAGGCAGAATAGAGCGGGGAATGGAGAAAATCGATTCAACCGATGAGTTCCGTATGCTCAGGGTCCGTACAAAAACACATGAAGTACTTTTAGTACCGGATGGAAAAGTAACTGTTATTGTCGTACAAGATGCAGATAAATAAAAATATCTGTTGACTAAAAAAAGACTACTTAATTTTGTTGTTTAGTGTGAGTCTCAAAATTGTGCGTGTTGTGGTAAAAGGAGACTAACATTGCGCCAACAGGCTGTTAGCATTCTGATGTTAAATTATCAAAACTGTTCTCGACCATAGACTAAAAAACTAGATTTTTATGAACACCCTTAAAAAACTGCCAAAATATTAGTAAACATATTCGGTGGAAATCATATCAAGTAATCTGCGTTTAGTTATTCAATTGCGCAAAGTTCTTATAAAGTCTATATTATTCTTCCTACCATATTAGGCATCAGCAAGAAAATTGTAACAGAAGTCTAATATTGCCAATCAGCACCGGCTGATTGTAAACAAAAATGCAGAGCAAGAAATTAAAAATAAAAACGCAATAAAAACGCCGCAAGTCACTCGTTGTTCAGCGTATACATTTTTCTGTTAAAAATAACATATTTGATTTCCTATCTTTGTTAAGTTTTGTAGTCAATGACTATCGACAAATCTGTTATTTTGACGCAAACTGATGTTATGGATCTGCACAAGCTCTGTTATTACTCTGCTACTAATACTTTAATTTAACCTTTTGCGTTGACAATAACTATATGTGCTTGATAAAAAACGTAAAATCAATTTGTTGCTGCATATTGTGTATAGAAACCGTAATAGTTTTTGATTTGAGAATCTTAACACTGGCTGTTAATAACATGTTTGCAAAATGTTAGTTAGACAGTCGAACGAACGGTTTGCAGTCGAAACACACACACATACGCAGTCAGAGTTTTGTTGTGTTCAGTCCGTGTGCTATTTACGTCGTAATTAAAGTAAAAAAATTAAAAAATTGCTAGCGCGTAATTAATAAATCTCATTTGTACAAACTCGATAAGTTTGCAGATTGTTTTGCTTGCTTTTTCGTCGCAAGGTGATGCTTAAATTGCTGTTGACGTCGCGGCTAAACTTGATGACGTCGCAACCGAGCCTAAAAAAGGCGTTGACAAACAAACATTGAAAACGGAACGCCAACCAGATAAAGCAGACACAGAAAAACAACAACAACAAATCCAATTCGGGCTTAACGCAATTGAAATTGCTTTTAAAAGCAATCTACAAGTGCATGCATATACACATATATATATAATTATTTATTTTGCAAATTTTATTTGTGTCTCTGTGTATGTGTACGTGGGCAAAGATATTAAAAAAAAGTGTACTAGTGTGTGCGTAACAGAAATATAATTTACATACGAACGCGACACCCCCACACATAAAAAACGTACGGTAAATGCAGCGCCGCAAAAATGAGCAGCATAACGCTAAACGAATTGGTCAATGTGACACAGCAGGATTTACACGATCTATTAGAAATTTTCGAAAAAAAATCGTTCGAGGCGACGGCCTTTGAGGAAGGCACAACGGTAAGTCTCAGATAACACCTGAAGTGTGACATTTTGTGCATATACATATATTTATGTATGTATGTATATACGAACGTAGGTATGTTCGTGAACATATATGTATATATATATATATTTAAGCACACGTGCACGTGCAGTAACAGTAACTAAACGCAGTAACAGTTGCACTTACAGTGATGTGAAAGGCGTAAAAGTACAATCTTTAACCTCGTCACAACCCACCCATCTGCCGCCCAAATATACATTTATAGTGCTGCGCCCCAAAAATGATATTAAATCTCGCCCTACTTTTACTTAAAATCGATAAGCTCGTCTCAAGTCATATTACAACAACGTCTTGTATGCTTATGTGCCTTTTTGTTCATTTTTTTTCAACTGCTGCTTGACATGCTGATTAGCTCTTCTTTTCTCCGATACTTTTGTCCTCGTTTCGAGTTACGTTTTTTGTTTTTGTGGTTTGTCAATGTGCAGTTACAATGTTAATGACAAATTGATTGACACGCACTTGACTAATTTGCTTGTCAGCCCTGAATTCCCCACACACCAAATATTTGCCCATTGATTTACCGCACAGTGGGTTAGAATGGTGAAAGCTTAAAATTTTTAGAATTCTAATAAAATAGCTAAAAAAATTTATTCGATTTGATTGATTGCTGGCATTATTAACATTGGCCTGTAAACGTTCATTGTGAATAGGCTGCTAAACATAAGCCGGCAACAATAACAACAAAATTACATATGTACATGATGTGTGTGTGTGTGTGTGTTTGTGCTCAAGTACGAGTGTGGAATATGCGCATATCTACAATGTGTGTTTGTGTGTAGGTATTTGAAAGAGAGAGTGCTTGCAGTTTAGATATGTTAATGAAATCCGCAAACAGTTGGCAACAGTAACAAAACAGAAAACAACAAATGCCAAACGTATATGTATAAGTATGTATATATGCATGTAATATACCGTACGCGTGTGTGCATCGAGTATTACAAAATACCCCACACCTCCGCTTCCACCTGGCACGTTTTGTGCATTTGTTTAGCTGCAAAGCGAAAAACTGATAAAATGAAATAGCTTGCAATCAATTAAAATAAATAAAATAAACAACTTTGACGTAAATGTTTGCCTTTTATAACATTGTTGCAGTAGCTGTTACTTAACTTTTAGAATCTTGTTTATTAACAGCTAGTTTTGCTTCTGCTTTTTGCTTCGTTTATCAAACACATTTGTCGCTTATCAGCGTAAGTATGCACATACATACATACACTTTTTTCTGTTATCTGTGACTACGCAATTTCAAATCACCAAGTTATACAGAACAAAGGCAAAACCAAACAAATGTAAGAAATGCACTCAAGAAAAAGTTACCAGCAAACTTAAGTGCAATGATCTTTTGGCTGGAAAACGTAGTCTGAATTGAATTTCTAACTTCGATAAGCAGCAATTGTCATATTTAATATATCGATTTCAATTAGCACGTATGATAAAAACCCGTTATTGTGATAAAAAAAATTCCACTGCTAAAATTTGGCATAAAGGCACATTTTGCTTTGATTTATTCTAGCGCATAAAAAAAGTGTGAATTTTTCTTTCAAAAAAACGAAATTCATAACAAAAAGGTATCGATAAATATCGAATTATTAATGGTTTATTCAATATTTTGTTCTAAAATTATATTCCCAAACCATTTTTTTTTTGGAATCGTTTGCTATTAAAGCATAAATATTCCTTTGGCAAGTCATTCGATCCTTGATAAATATAAAAATGAGTTGCTTATCACAAAATTGCACAACGATAAGCGTGAGTTGCTTTTGAAACCTATCGGTTTTTTGTTTAGTGATTTTGCTTAACGGCTTCTCAACTTATTTCGTTTTCTTTGTTCAAAGTTCTGCTTTTTATATGTTTGTGTTTGTTTTTGTATATTTATAGCTTTTAATAAAGGTGGCACGTGAGCAAGCAATTTGCGTTTTAGGTTATTATTATTATGATTATGAGTTGAGCTTGCATAACGAACGAGAGTCGAAGAGATAGAGCGAAAAAGAGAGAGGTGCAAAGTCCACTTCGTCTCAAGAATTTCTTTATTGATTGTCTCAAAGTTAAACCTTCAAAGTAAAACACAAATTTTGTATTTGTTTGCACATCAAGAACTTTAATAATTGTATTTAAGCACATCTATATATTTTCAAAAAAAAATTGTTTCTTTGTTTTTTTTTTTGTACACATATACATTTATATAAATATAGGTTTTGTTTTTAGCAGCAGTAGACACCAGAAACGCCTTTTAGGCCATATTTGTTTTTTTTTTAAAAGTTATTAGTATTTTTTTATATACTAGTTGGGGTGATCATTGATCACAAAAATCGTTCGGTTTAATTGTTGTTCCGTTGCAAAGCACGCTTCAACTCCAGCTCAAAATCCTCACACTCCAGATCCAAGCCACAGCCAATGCCATCCTTGTCCAACTTACCCTGGGCCCACAATATCAACTTGACCAGAAACGTCATTTTGGGTTCCATGCAGCCCGGCTGCTCCGACTCAATCATCGCCATGCAATCAAATTCATCTCGGCTCATCTGTTGTTGTTGCTGTGGTTGTTTTTGCTCCTCCATTTGAAATGGATCCGTTGCTACGGCTGAGGAGCCAGAGTTGCCACCTGCTGCTGCTTCTGCTGCATTATTGATATGCTTGCGTTCGCGTATCAATTCGATGAGACGCAACTGTTGCATGTGAAAGTACATGTAATTATCGCTCTCATATAGTTTTGGATATAGCCTCTTGGCCAGATCCATGGCATACTGCAATTGTCCCGCTCGCACCGCATTCCTGATACGCAGCTGGTGCTCGTGGGTGTCCAGTTGGCCAACGGTTTCTAGTTTCGCCGCCGCCTCAAATTTCTGAGCCGCATCCATGTAGCCCTCTGTCAATAAGAAATTTTTGTTTATTTTCACCATATTTGTTTTTTTTGTTTTGTTCGTTCAATCGTTCAATTGTTGTTATCCGAATTGTTCAAATTGAACCTAAGTCTCAAAAGGATCAGTTACAGGTTTGAGTCCCAAATAGTATAGTAGTTCATAACTTCTATCATCGTCAGTTGGTTCAATATTGCCAGCTTCGTTCAGTGGTTCATAACTAGTTCCATCATCGTTCAGTAGTTCATATTTGTAACACAAAATTTCGTAAACTACAATCGAAAAAGATAAAACAAAATATTTTGAAAAATTATTATTATAGTTGCTAATGGCCATAATAGGAAAAGAATATATATATAATTAATAGAACTACTGAACGATAGTGCAACTAAAATGTTAAGTTAATATATATGATCTATATATCTCTGAGATAAAACCCACCTGTTATCAGATACTTCATTATAACACGATTGATGTCCACCTGTTTGGTTTGAAAGCTTTTCATGCGCTGTGCCCAGCCAGCTTTCTGATCAGTGCCCGCCATTTTACTTTTTTTTTATCAGATATGTTTAAGTTTAGAATGCTTTACAAAATAACACCTGTAGTTCTACTTATTTTATATAGTGGAGAGAAAGAAAGGGAGAAATAGAGATTTAAGATAAATATTAAGTTCAATGCGCTTCATTTAAATGATATCGATTAATATCGATAGCTTACAACTGTTCTTATTGCAAAAACAGCTTTTTCTTCAAGCTTATAGATTTTTGCGGCCCATTGTTTACCATTTGATTATTATTTCAGCCTATCTCAAATCAACAGCAATTCAATAATAATAAAAATAAAAAGGTGTGACAACAAATTTTTTACTATCAATTATCAGCTTTAATCAGCTATTGTCATTAAAAATATCGCAAAAATGTGCAAAGAAAATATAAGAAAAGAAATAATAAAAGAAATAATATAAAAAATTGTCACCTTTAAAATCTTGACATTGATTATTCGCGTTGTAACTTGAATGTATAATTTGAAATTGAATCATTTTTTTTTTGTAAATATATACTGCATTCTAAAATCTAATTCAAATTGAAGACACAAAAAAACAGATCAAAAGTTTGAATTTTAGATTTAAATTTCAAATTTTCGAGCTTGCTTTTAAAATTATTCGTAATGAAATATCAAATTTAAAACGCTTTTAAAATCAAAATCTAAAAAAACTAATTTTGATAGTGTTTTTTTTATGTCTCTGTGTGTACAGTTTCTTTAAAAACTTTTGCAGATTTTATTTAAACAAAAAAAGAGAGAACAAATTTTTAATTGATTTTTTCTCCTTGTGTAGCTTAAATGCCTTTCAATTAATTTTTCTCTCTGTGCATGTGCATCATCATTATTTGAGTGTGCGTAGTCAAAACTGACGTCCCATATTTAATGTGTGGGCGCCAAAAACGAAAATTTTTGTTGCGAATGCCAACTGTGCGCTATAAATAAATAGCGCAAACTGTACAGACTTATCATGTACAGACTAATAATTTATGTATATATAAAGATAAAGTTATATGTATTATATTTTTTGCACTTTTACTTTCAATATTTTATATGCAAATTACCTTTTGTTCTTGATACTGCAAGCCACCTGTTGTTGTTGTTGTCGTTGTTATATATTTAAGTATTATTATTAATATTATTATCTGTCTTGTCTTTAGTTAATTGTTGTAGTTAATTGTTTGTAGCCAATTGTAAATGATGACCACGGCAAAGCCAAAAGTGTTATAGGTAAGCACAATAAAAGGCATTAAACAAAAATATTCCAATGCCACCAAAGCGAGAAAAGCTATAAATAGACGTTCCTCCAATTCGAAAGCCATCTAGCAAAATGTTGCACAAACAAAATGATGCTGAAAATTTTCTTTCACCAAAAAACTGCGCAATTGATAAAGAAATAATATCGTGTACTACTTTTAAGGAGCTTGCCTGGACCCAAGCCAAGCTGAGGATGCGACTGTGACTGCGACTGCAATGTTGCAGCGGCACGTTTTATATGTATATCCTTGCTTCCTGTTCTACACAAATCCCTTCCAGGCTGCAAAACTTTGCAGAACCATTGCAGACATTAGCCTGCTTTTGGCACACAACGCCGCCGCCCACGCACTCACAGGTGGGGTTGTTGCAGCTGCGGCTGATTATGATTATAGACAGTCTGACCTCGCTATGTTGTTTTTGTTGTTGTTTAAAGGCGTCGTCATTCTCTTGTTTAGTGCGCAGGACGTCTACGTGGCATTATTCATAAGTATTGTTGTTTTTATTATGAGCGTTGTGCTGCATTTCGCTGTGCGCCTGAAACAACTGGCAGCACCTGTGTGTGGGTGCAACGCGAAACGCATATACAACAATGCTCTTCTTGTGCGCTCCACTGTGCTGTGCTGCGCAGCGTGTCGTTCTCTGTCGCACTCGGTGGCTCTTTTTGGCCACTGTGTCGTTGTGTGGGCGATATGGAATATTGCAGACAGGCGAACATAAATCAAAGAGCCAACGAATTCCAGCACTTGCAACTGCAATTCATTGCACAGTGTGGCAAGATAATAAAGAGAGTTGGTTAATAAGATTAACTGGAATGTCATGAGCTAACTTTTTTATTGAAAAAGGTAAATTAATTATAATAAGTTAATCGAATAATTGAATATAAATGATGATTATAAAAATAATAATCATTATAATATCATTACGCTTTTATGATTAAATAATGTAATTGAAAAATAAATATTTTAATGAGTTGATATAAAGAAAATGAATAAATTATTATTTTTAAATATAAGCCCAAAATACCATAAAGTACATTTATCTAAGATTTGATGATATGATTTTTATTTTATTGATTTTAAACCAAATTTAAATACTAAAATGAATTTCGTGCATTTTTCAATCGAACTTTTAAAGCGTTGAAACAAAACTGTGCCCTATTAACGTTCCTGATGGCCTGTTGCATATTAAATTTTGAACGGTGGCAGCGATTTGGCACGGAATTTAAAGCTTATTGGTAAATTTTAATGTGCTGTAGCTGTTGCATTGTGGCAAGCAACACAACTGTTGCTGCGTTGCGCGTCCTCGTTCGATTTGTAGACGACACTTGGGACAGGAACGCATGAAAATCCAGCCAGTTGCTAATTGAAAACTAAATGTTTTGCTTAACGGGACAACTGCAACTGTACATTGCGTGCTTGTACCCGTAGGCGCATGACCGTGAGAGAGCGGGAAGAGAGAGAGAGAGAGAGAGAAAGTCCAGGCTGCAATTGTAATTGGTGAAGCAGCAGGGAGCTGCACTGATATGCGACTTCGAATCGAAAACCGATTGGTGCCTTGATAAATATATATATGTATATTTCCAATAGCGTATTCCAGTAGATATGGGGCTCATTTCTGGATATTTGCTGCAATAGTTGCTCCCTGGCAAAGACCGGGCATTTTTGATATTTGATATGGCCACAGTTGAAACTAGGTCCGCATGATGTTCCAATTTGAAGTGTTGAGAGGCTGTTGTTGTTTTTGTTGTTGTTGTGACTCCTGGATGCAACTGCTCCTGCTCCTGATAATGTTGCTGTTTGCAGCTTACTAACGTTTCATGTATGCCTGCTAGCCAACAGATAAAATCGATAAGAATTGAAATGGCGGTCGGTCCTTGGTGAAGTTTATATGTATAGTTCCTGTTGCTTTATCTCCTACCCTTTTTTTGCTTGCTCACAGAATGCATGGAATGGTTAAAAAATCAATTTTTAATATATACACTAGTTTGTTATGCAATCAAAACGCTGCTGTCTTGATTCTAGGAAAACTCATTTTAAATCTTTTCGTTACATAAGAAATAAAATAAACTGCTAATTGAATTCGTAACTGATTGTTGTAAAACTAAACCAATAATAATTATTTTTTGATGAAGAATTTTAATGAAAGAAAAATAAATCTGACCCGCTTATCATGCATACTCTCAAATTACGTAAGAGCGCTGCTGACAGACATAAACATAAAGAAGAAGAAAACAAATATTTACAGTTATAATGGGAGCTCATCATCATCATCGATAGATATGGCAATGTTAACACAATGACCTCTGTAAGACATTTGGATGAACTGATTGCCAGGCGAACATGTAAAGCAGAAAGTGATCGAAACAAAATTGCAAAAATTAAAAATACACTTTATGCTTGTGTGTGTGTGTGTGTGTGTGTGTTTGTTGCATGTGTGGGTGACTGCTTAACACGTTGACGACAACAGACCGAATGTCATACAGACGGACAGACGAACGGATTGAAACAAAAGCTCTTCCTGATTGCAACGACCTCAACTTGGTTGTCATTCAATTATAAGCTCATGTTTCAATGTGCACACACTATAAAAAAAAAAACAAGATTGCAGTTTCCTGCTAAACAAGTATTCATTATTATTATTATTGTAATTAAAATTGATCGCAAAAATATTGTGACAAACATATGCAAATGTTAATTTACATAGATGGAAATTTTTTGGTATCACTACGTGAAAAAAAAAAACAGAAAAAATGTTAAGCATTTTTATTTGAAGTTACAAAGTTAAGTCGAAAAATTAAGTTATGCATGTATTTTTAGAAATAAATAAAACCCAAAACACGATCATACTTCGTTTGTGATTGAAAACGTGTTTGGGGTCTTTGAACGCGGAAAAAAGACCTGAAAATGAGAACAATAACAAAGTTTTCTGTAATAAAAAAAAAAAACAAACAAACTTAACAGAGAATGTGCATGTCCAAGGTGTGGTCAGTGGCCCGAACTCGATGCGTGAACTTGTTTCCCAGTGTCGCCCTGAATTATTCATTCAAGAAAATCCATTTTTCCGTGTACAGCACGATTGATGAATATGCATGAATAAATTCGTACATACATACATATGTAATGTTCGCTGATAAGACGACGCCTTTGCCCAAAATGCCAGCGAAGCCCAACGAAGGAGACGTTTGTATGTATGTTGTACATACATATGTATGTTTGTATATTACATGGCTGTTTTCTTTTCACTTCTCTTTGCTTCGCTTCTTTTCTTTACTTGTTTCTTAACAGTGGTTGTGGCTGCTCTAACTGCTGCTGCTATTGCTGCTGATGGCCTGGTCTTGGTTTATAATGGCGTCGGTGTTGCTGTCGCTGTTGCGTTGGTGTTGGTTGGTTAGTTTGGGTCTTGTTGCTTGCTTGTGCTTGGTGGTTTCTTGATTGTGCAGCAGAAAGCGCAGTGCAGCGCCGCTCTGAAAAACTTAACTGTGTCGTGAACAGCAGCAACGTTTTCTGTTTGCCCAGCACGCGCAAAGTCTTCAAAATCCGGGTTTGTAAGAAAACTGCATTTGCTTGAGCACAAGAGTCTAGCGTGAATGAGACAGCGTGAGGAAGAGCGAGAGATTGAGATATCAAGACGCAGACGACGATGTAAGCAGCAGCCTGCGTCTTAAAATGTATTTTTTTTTTGGGTCATGGCAGCAGCAGCTGATGCTGATCGCTGCAAGCAGCGACGTCAACTGTAGGCGGCAAAACTATTGCATTGTAATGGCCATAACAATAACAACAACATCAACAACAAAATAGTGTCTGCAAAACTATTTTGCTTTCGCGCGCTCGCGTCTGTTTGTTGTTTTTAAGTTTTACAGCGCCTTATTAACAGGCGCGCAGCGAAAAAAGCACAGACCCCAACTGCATGTTGTGCTTACAAAGAAAATAAATATGTGTGCACTATACACGAGCAACAATAACAACAACAAAAGCCGCCGCAGTACACAAGTACAAAAGTGCAACAACAATAACATGAGCAACAGCGCAAGCAAGCAAGCAGTTCAATACTTATACACAAGCCAATCTCCCCTTTTCTATGCATGCATGTGTGTGCTTGTAACAGCAACCGAGGCAACTACACAGCAACTACAATACGTACGGGCCCCCTCTAATCACTGTTTCACTCACACTTGCAGTGTAAGACGACGCGAACAAGTTGCCGATAAAAACACAAAGATTTTCGCTTCTCCACTACAAACACACACACTTACACATGTGCGCAACGCTTCTTGGCTCCCTCTCTCATTCTCTCTCAATTCGTCTTTCATGTGCAAATACATATAAGTGCATGGTTCGGTGAGAATAGTGATTACACTTACATTAGTGTGTGCAAATTGTGTGTGTGAGTAAGAGAGAAAAGATGATGATGCTCATTTCAGTGACATAAACAACAACAAACCATTGTCGCCTCTATTTCAAGCTGTGCGCTGATGTGTAGGTGCTTAGAAAATATTTGCATAATAATTATGTACTTGGTTTGTTTGTACAGACTTATGTTCGATTCTATAGCTTTTTGTCAACAACGTACTCAACTGAACACTTCATGCTCTGTTCGTCTTTTCGGCTGCTCACAATTCACCTTTACAGTTCCCTACCAAAGACGTTCACCACAGAAACTTTCTCACTTCAAACTGAATTGAGACTCCCACCTACCATAAACTCTCACCCACACACACACTTACGCACACGACTAGGCCCCAGCGGCTAATTAGTAATTGCGTTTAAGTTGTTTTGCTCGTTTGTTTCGCTCTGCATAGTTTTCTTTAACATGTGTGTGCGTTACACACAACTAACTTGTGTATATGTGGGTGTCGTACTTTTGGCACGTTTGTTGTGGTATGTCGTTCGCAATTTTGCTTGCGTCGCAGTTGTCTGTATTGTTTTTTTTTTGCGCAGATTTAGCTACATTTTGTTTGTGTTTGCATGTTGTTCGCATTTCTCTTTGTTGCTGTTGCTTTGCTTAAAAACCTGTTTGAACGGCATCCATTTCTATCAAGGTTTTGTCTGGCTGTGCGTGTATTAGTTCCTTTTTATAATCGACTCTAACGTCAGCGACAGATGTTCTGTTCTGATGCCGTCGTACCCCCCGCACCCCCTCAAGACTGTTTTGCAATCTATTTTTAGTTGGCTAAACAACCTTTAGATTTTCCCCCAGATTGGCATTAATAAATGTTTTGTTTTTTTTTGCTGTAATCGCAATGCGTCTTAAAAAAGTTATTTATCAATATTTTGCCCTTGAGTTTGCAGTGTAGTTTGCAATAGTTGTAGCAGTGCGGAGGTTTCATTGAACTTAGTTAGTGGTAAACAACACAGGGTGATCCCAACAGCTTGTTCTTTCATTCTAATCTTGACTTTGCGAGTAGAACTCACCTTGTGAAATTAACGCGTTGCCAGAAAGTCAGACACATTTTTTTTACAGCGCTGCCAGACAAACATATATATAGAGTTTGATTTGGTATCTGATTTATCTCTGCTCTTTGTTTATTTTTCTAATGCATAATTTGAGAATTAAGAATTTTATGGTTATTTGAACTTTGACTTATGTACTTTTTTGTTTTCTTTTTCCTTCACAGGAGTATGGCATCTCAAAAAAATGCGAATTTTTGTACAAGCTCGACTATAGCCTCATTGAGCTTGACAATACGAACGGGCTGCTGAGTCCGCGTTATCCTGGACGTATACTCATACCGGAATACGAACATGGTCACATGGCCAAGACACTTATACCCAACAATGGAACTGGAAATGGAGCAGGAGGTGGAGAAGGAGGAGGAACATCGGGAGAAACGACAGCAACACCAACACCATTGAACAGCAGTGTGGGTAGTAACTGCAGCAATGGAAGCACTGGAACTGCCGGTGGAGTTGGTATACAAGCTTTTGTTACCTTTGCCAATCCATTGCAGACACCAGCACCAGGACAGCAGCCAACGGTACAGCCAGCAGTGCAACAAACTTCGCAGCAACAACAACAACAACAGAATACCATTTATGAGGATCAGTACGATATACAAAAGATCCGTGAATTGATCACAATGGCGAAATATGCCCGATGCCGGCAAAGATTCACTGTGCCAGTGATCATGTATCGTGGCAAGTATATTTGCCGTTCGGCAACACTTTCGGTCATGCCAGAGACATATGGCCGTAAGGTTGTGGATTATGCATATGATTGCCTCAGCGGTGGTAATTATGCGACACCAAATGGCGATGAGAATGAGGCAGACACAACCGATGAATCACTGATCAATCACATTAATGATCCAACACAGTCACAGTTTAGCTATGACGAAGTCATCAAAAGTGACATTCAACTGCTGCACACTTTAAATGTATCCACAATAGTGGATCTCATGGTCGAGAATCGTAAAATTAAATACTTTATGGCGTAAGTTTTGACAATCCAACACTCGACACTCCTTTCGACTCACGTTTTTCTGTTTTTCTCTAGCGTCTCATCATCGGAGAAGGCCGATCCGAACAAACATTATAAGAGCTTCAATTTGTTATCGCTGCCGTATCCGGGCTGTGAGTTTTTTAAGAAGTTTCGTGACAACAATTACATGGCCAAGAATCTTCATTACAATTGGAAGCAATCCTTCAATGATGCCAACATCAATATACCCAATTCAGGACCTGCCGCCGACATCGATATCATTTGGCCCGAATATCGTGATTGGGATTTGGTTTGCATCACACAAAACTATTTACGCGCCACACTCAAGTACATACAGGAGGAAAACTCCGGACTATTAATACACTGCATTAGCGGTTGGGACCGAACGCCTTTATTTGTCTCCTTGGTGCGTCTATCGCTATGGGCGGATGGCCTAATCCATCAGTCGTTGAACGCATTGCAAATGGCATATTTTACATTGGCCTACGATTGGTTTTTGTTTGGCCATCAACTGCCGGATCGCCTCAAGCGTGGCGAGGATATAATGTTCTTTTGCTTTCATGTGCTCAAATTTCTTACCGATGAAGAGTTTAGTATTGTCGAGCATCGCAAACGCACCAAAACGTCCAGCAGCAGCGGCAGCAGTGTCATTGTCATTAAATCCGATTGTTGCGACGATGAACCGCTCAAGGAGTAAGTTAAGATCGAAAAAAAAACATTCGAAATTGCCTTCATCATTTCAATCATTTTGATTTTTCAACAAAGACCAAACACTTTTTGTTAACCTTAATCATTAAACAATAGCAAAATTATACAGAAAACATGTTTTAAACACAAATATGCGAATTGTATCTTTGTTAAAAGCTTTATTTCGAATTTTTGCATTCTAAAACACGATATCTGTTTTTAAACCAATATCGAAAACTAATCTTACCTCTTTTTTATACTTTTCGCAGGGATTATATATTGGCCTTTGATCAAGATAGCAACGATAGCTACTCAAACTGTTCCAACTGTGATATGTCTATAACAGATAATTTCTATGCCACAACAATAACAGCAACAACAACACCAACAGCGACAGCAACACCAACAGTAACAACAACAACAGCAGCAGCAGCACTAGTTAATCCGCTAACAAGCAGATCACCAAATCCAAAGCGGTAATAGTAAAACAAATCTTTAAGTATTGCTTAAACATATTAATTTATTTCAGTTGTAGCTCCCGCACCAGTCCAATATCTGTGCCCGGCTCGAATGCGCGTCAACGTCAGGAATCAACATCATCTAATGGCAGCTGGCAGGTTGTCACAGACACTGGATCCATTGATTCAATGATGAATGGCAGCTATATGATGCGATTTGTGGCACAACACAACAATCAACAGCAATCGATGGCAGACAGCAGCAGCAGCAACATTCCAATTTGCAATGGCGGCGGCAATGGTTATCACTGCAGCACCCACAGCACCAGCAGCAACAATCTGCCCAACTACAACTATCCCAGCGGTGGTGGCAATAGCAGCAGCAACAATAGCAACAATAGCAACAGCAACAGCAACAGTAGCACCAACAATACGCACGGTTTCCTCAATGGTTCCTCTACCAAAGATTTAGGAAATGGCAGCGCCGCCAATTCCGCCAAGCATAGCATCAATTTGTAAGTACACATTTCTTTACTCGAAAGTTTTTTATTCATTGATACAAAATCATTTCGATTTCGCAGACGCAAACAACGTTTGAATGCTGTACGAGCGATATTTATACAAGCGTATGGGAAAACGATTGGACTGAAATTCAAGGAAGGCTCCTCAATGAATCTAACAACGTTTATTGGCAATTTGGCGGATCAGCTATTTTAAGAACCTGGAAATTAAGTCTGTTCCCAAAAAACATAAACACATATATATGAAAGTATGCCACACACACACATTTTTGGAACCAACATCATCATCATCAAACGACTGATTGTTGGATTTTAATAATTTCTGGTGGCTTTGTTGTTTGTTAGTTAACTTGTTAGTGCTGCGCGTTTTTCCCTTTTGTTTTCTTTTTGTACCATGGACGTATGATGCTGATTAACTACTACTAGTACGTTCTTTGTGTGACTCTTGTTAATAATAATATAATAATTATAATAATAATCATCATAAAACTTACATAAATACGTACTAAGAAGTTGAAAGAAAAGAGATAATGCAATTGTTCCTTGCTCTGCGCCGCAAAAGTTAGAAGAAAAGGAATCAGATCCTAAATAAATAAATACATACATATAAATATATATATATATAAACTATATTAGACAAGCAAATGTTATCCCACTAAAATGCTGGGCAACAAGCAATTTCTGTCTGTTTTTTATTATTATTATTATAATTTAGCTATTTTATTTGTTTCGGAAACTGTTTTAATTCAGTGATTATTATTATGATGAAAAAATCTAAATCCACAATTATATAAAAAAAATCCACATAGCTTTAAGTTGTAATTTATAGTAATGTATTTTTTAAATAAACTTATTGTGCATTTTATATAAAAAAAGAGAAAAATACACACACTAACTCACGACACTCCATGTGGCGGAGCTACTTCTGCTGGAGTGCTTTCTGAAGTTTGAGAGCGGCATATATTCAGTCAGATCGATACGCTTCAGCCTAACTCGCACCTTTTTCACATAGTATTTGGCACTTTTCAGTGGCACATAGCGCAGCTGTAGATTTTTAGGTATTTTCGGTTTAATAATTGGTGCCACTTGACGTCTGGGTCTACCTCTTCGACGTTTTGGTTGCTGCTCTGCTTCATCCACTTGATGTATTTCTAGCGGTTCCAGTTCGACTCTGAGATGTTCCTCTGGTTTGTCTAGAAGCGGTTCCAGAAGCTCTTCTTCGAGCAGTTCATCGGGTTTTATATCTTGCTCTAACTGTACCACTGTTTCTACTTGAAAACGTTCCACTGATTCCACTTCCGAACGTTCCACATGATCTACCTCAAACCTTTCCAATGTCTCCATTCCAAGCAGATCATCGGGTTCATTTTGGAGCTCCATCAATTCGATCGGATCTCTCGGAGATTCCCCACTTATTTCATCCTCTTCTGGCGGTTGCATGCCACGTACGCTACTAATGACCAGATTGCTCTCCTTGTTATTGACAATAATCGGCGTAGAATTTTCAGCTTCGCTGCAAAAGGTATTCGTTTTTTTCCTTCTAGAGTCCCTAGACACCTCCTTGAGCTGTATGGTTTGAAGGAATTTATAGTATTCCTGGTTCACTTTATCCATATCCTCTGGCTTCAGATCCTCGATGGCACGACCATTCCGTTCGGCATTAAATAGGGCATCTAGGATATCAACTTCCAAACACCTTTGCTGCTCCAATGACAATTTTTCCACAAGCGACACCTGGCTAAGAAGGAATTTTTGCGCTGGGCTTATAGTCTTTTCTTTTCGCGGAGGAGCTACCTCCAAGGCATGATTTATTGATTCAATTATTTTGCAGAGGGTCTCCGGTATTTGATGACTTGCCTTAGCCAGGGATGGACAGAGGGGTCGCAAGATTTTCCAACGCCATTGCAGCTCCTCAACAGAGAAGGGTGCACTTAACTTGATGCCGTCGTAGCTCTTGTTGAAGAACTTGGCTATCTGTTCCCATCCCCACTCCTCATAGTCCTTGTCATCTTGGGGGGCAACAGCTTTACTTATGAGAAATGGATACTTGTAGAGTAGCTCTAAAAGTCGAAGATCGTTTAACACTATTTGAGAATTTGGATTTGTGTTCGCGATGTTGATTTCGATTTTGGGAAAAACGTCTTGTAAGTCGTTGGTTTCCATTGTAAGTGGTAGGTAGGCGACAGTTTATTTTATTTCTTTTTTCGTGCGATAGATAGTTTTATTTTTTATTTTTTAATTTTAACACATGATAAAAGACTTATTCTTTGCAAATAAAGCCGTACAACTATCGATACAGTGGCAATTTTCTCATCACTTTTAGAGATGGTATGCAGTAGTTCCATACCTAACTATAAATTGCGATGATCAATTGAATATATAATATAGTCCGATACATGAGATTTTAATTTTTAAATTTAAGTGCAGGGCTTATAGAAATAATCAACGCAATCGTTTATGGCTTTTTGTCTCTGTAGATATATTTAAATATAATTTGTGCGTGCAGCCCTGGTTTATCATATGTTTGACCGATTTTAAGCTAGCGAAATATCTCAATTTGCTTACTTAACCAAAAAATTATTAGAATGTGTTCAAATTCAATGGCTTTAGAGGTCTTACCTTAATTTTCATTGTTTTAAAAATCGCAAAAAGCTTTTCGGAAGATCCGAAACTTAAAGTCACTGAAGTCTACCCAATATATATATATATATATATATATATTATAAAAAAATAACTTCTGCAGGCGATAAATAATTTATATATATTAATAAATCTTTATAAAAACTTTATGCAGAAGAAACTAGTTGATTTAATTTTTGACCGTCAGTTGCTGTTAAAACTTCAAACTATTGTTCCATTTCGAGCTATTAAAGTGCGATTACGATAAGCAATCAATCAACTTTTTGACAAAACAACAAATAGTGGATTGATTACGATTATTTTCTCAACTTTCACGACTACTTATTGATTACGACTACAAATGATTGAATTAATTGAAGTCACTCAAAATTCTAGAAATTCTAGTCTTGAATACTCCTAGCGTAGCCATCGATATTTTTGGGCAGTCAGAAATAGCTCATCACTAAAATAGCACTCTCACGAACTAGTTGTTCCAAAAATGGTTCATTGTTCAGTTTGATCATTTCAGGGGAGTCTTTATGTTTTGTTCGCAATTAAGCGCTATACAGCACTACTTTTTAAGCATCTGCCGGTGATTTGAGGCAGCCGTGTACACAATTTACACACATTTTGCATATTATTTGATAGAAGAATATAAGTTGGAAAGTTGAAAACGAATCGCCAAAATGAGTGGCGGCACAATGTTGTATGGCGGCGATGAAATTGGAGCCCTAGTATTCGATCCGGGCCACCATTCGCTGCGCGTGGGCTACGCTCAAGAGGATTCGCCCAAAGCTGAAATACCTTCTGTTGTTGGCATTGGAAGCAGCAGCACCGGCAGCAGCAGCGCGCCCGAAACCAATCTTGACCCAGAGACTAAAACTGATAATAATGTAACACCAAACAGTGAGTACTATTCGTAAAGGTTATTTTGCATCCACCCCCCATCCCTCTCTCTCTCTCTCTCTCTTTCTCTCTTACTTGTTTAGACGTCGATGCTCGCAAATATTATGTGGATACCAATTACGTGAACGTTCCTCGGTCTCAAATGGAAGTACAAACGTACATGAAGGATGGCATGATAGATAACTGGGAGCTCTTTGAGAAGGTCATCGACTATGCATATGCAAATGTCATTCAATCGGAACCCGAATATCATCCGGTGCTTTTCTCGGAGGCATCGTGGAATGTGCGCAATAATCGAGAGAAGCTAACGGAGCTCATGTTTGAGAAATACAATGTGCCAGCCTTTTTTCTGGTCAAGAACGCTGTGTTGGCCGCATTCTCCAGCGGACGTGCCACGGCACTTGTGGTGGACAGTGGTGCCACACATACCTCAGCTGTACCCGTCCATGAGGGTTATGTGTTGTCGCAGGCCGTGGTGAAGTCACCGCTTGGCGGTGATTTTCTCTCCCGCCAGTGTCGACAACATTTGGAAAAGCTCAGCATAGATTTGTCGCCCGTGTATAAAATTGCTTCCAAGGATGTGGTCAAGGAGCGTGACAATGCGCGGTTTACAGTGCGCAAACTGCCCGAGAATCTCACACAATCGTGGCAAAACTATATGGTGCAACTAATGATGCAGGACTTTCAAATGAATGTGCTGCAGGTGCTGGAGAATCCCTTCGATGAGCGTGTTGCGTCCCAAATACCTATGGTACACTATGAGTTTCCGAATGGCTATCATCAGGATTTCGCATCGGAGCGTTTTAAGATTGCTGAGAGCCTGTTTGACAATGCCATGCTTGGAGCGGGACAACTGGCGTCCACAAGTGTGGGCATGTGTGATGCGGATGTGAGATTATCGCTGTTTGGATCCGTTGTAGTTACGGGTAAGATGAGATATTTTGATAATAACCACATTATATTTACTATCCCATATTGGTTTTAGGTGGCAACACATTGCTGCAAGGATTCCCTGAGCGTCTCAATCGAGATTTGCAATTGCGAGCTCCGTCAAATACGAGGTTGAAAATGATTTCTGCCAATGGCAGTGTAGAGCGAAGGTTTGGCGCTTGGATTGGTGGCTCAATCCTGGCCAGCATTGGCACCTTTCAACAAATGTGGATATCATCGCAGGAGTATGAGGAGGCTGGCAAGAGCCAAGTGGAGCGAAAGTGTCCCTAAATTGACATCAAAACTAATTCCAATTTTATTTGTAAAGATCGAAAAACCCCTAACGATGATAATTTTATGTGTCAACTATTTAATGCACGTCGATTAATCTACTTTTGAATTATATTATTTCGAGAATTGTGGATTATTATTATTATATATTCATTCAAAAGTGTCGCAACAACCTCAAACAAATCACAATTTCAACCCCTATTCTGTAAGTCAAAAATTTATTATTTTATTTCTGCGCTTAAAATTAAGAAAATATATGTTTGAAAACAAAAATGCAACTTCATACGAGTTTAAAGAATGCACAAAAAGGAAATTGTTTGGGAAACAAATTTAAAGAATGTCCATACTTAAAGTATGCTTTAAATCATTGTGTTCCTGACATGAGATTTTGGTGGTAGGCCTTAAACTATGCTTTATAGTTTGTAGGTATTTTCAAAGGTTGCAAACAAAACAAAATCATCAATTCTAAAAAGCATTAGAAAGTGTTATCAATTTTTAATCGATTGTAATCGTTGTACGGAATATTTTATAAGTTTTAAGTTTGCGCGCTTGTAGCTGCTTGTGTTTGGGTTAGGTTTTCGGGTTTGATGGTAAATTCTTTTTTGCCGCTGCCCGGCTCCAGTTCGTAGGCAATGGAGATTGAGTGAAGTTTTGGCATTCGTTTTTTGGATATCTTTTTTGCATTTGCAGGCATTATGAATGGCTTTTGGTGCCGAATTGTATCTCTGGTTATTTCTGTGCATAGCTTTAAGAAGCGTCACATGGCTCCGGACATGGTATTATTGCAAACGCATTGCTGTCAATGGAAAAGAGTTGAATAAGCTGTACAAAATTTATAGGAGTTCAAACTTACCTTGGCATTTAGAATATCCTCGGACCAGTCCTCTTTGGCAATGCGTCCAACAGCATTTACTAAGATTTGCTTAACTTTTGCAACATTCTCGGCAAAGGTCTTGAGCACATCCTGGACATTGACACCCTCGCATCCCATGCGCCAACAATCATAATCTGTGGCAATTGCCACCGAGCCATATAACAAACCTGCCTCCTTTGCCAGCACAACCTCGGGACAGGTTGTCATATTGATCAAATCACCGCCCCATTGACGGAACATATTGCTCTCCGAGCGTGACGAAAATCTCGGTCCCTCTATTGTCACAATCGTTGCCTTATCATGTGCAGCATAGTCCAGTTCCTTGGCCGCATCGATCAGCGTCTTGCGGGTACGCTCACAAAAAGCTGGATACATTGGCAAATGGCAAACACCTTTGGCACCCGCATGCTCGCCATCATAGAACGTCTGCTGACGCTTTGTTGTGCGATCTATAAAGTCATGGGGCACAACCAGATTACCCGGCTTGATGTGCTCTCTAAGGGAGCCACAGGCAGTGGATACAATGAGATGTGTGCAGCCAATCTGACGAAGGGCCCAAATGTTGGCACGATAATTAACATTCGATGGCATTACATCGTGTTTACGTCCATGACGGGCAAGTAGGACGCACTGCACCCCACCAATTTGACCTTCGATTAACGCATCTGATGGTGCTCCGTATGGGGTCTCAATCAACTTCTCCTCACGCTTCTCCAAAATGTCTGGATCATCAAGACCAGAGCCACCAATAATGCCAATCTACAAGGAAAATACATATGTATGTATGTATGTATGTGTTAGTATTAATTTGTGTATATAGAAACGACTGAACTCACTTTTACTGGAATCGGATCCAAATTGGTGTCTTTGCATTTTATGTGTAACATTCTTGAAGAGACAATTTGGCAACGTGATGTACTTTTTGCTAAAGCGCGGCTAAACGAATTAAAATGTGCTTAGGGGACTTCTCGCTGTCTCCCCGCTGATAGCGTTTTTCTCGCTGATAAGATGTTCAAAGTGAAGCGCAGCTGAAACGTTATGGCGTATTCGTTTTTAAAAAGCATTTGTTATTATTGATAAAAGGTCGTCCACTTATGTATGTATGGATATAAAAAAATTAATGGTGCATGTAGTAAAGCTTATTTTAAACTTGACTATCATTATAAGGTTATCAGGTTATATCAAAGTGAGCATATGTATAATCAATTGACAATACCAAACTGTAGGGCATTTGCCAATTCGTTACAACTCATACCTTGAACCTCAGCCTCTCAGTTATTAGCACGTTAATCAACACTAGACACTAGTCTAGAGACTTTGTCTGGTCACATTGAGCTAACAAACAAAAACAGCTGTGGACGTGCGAAGCACACGTGCTGTAATTAAAGAAAGCCAACAATAATGGAATTCGAATCAGATTTACCGGGTAACGATATTGACGATATCGAAGATCTAATATCAGCCGATGATATTAAACCACGTGAACGATATGAGAACAAGAAAAACGTTACAGTTCGTGCCAAAAAGCGAGCACCAATAAAACCGACACTCAACGATGACGACAAAATTGAGACGCTACCACAGAAGATAATCCATGAGAGTGTTATACCCGGCACACAAAAAGTATTTGTGAAGACATGGGGCTGTGCACACAACAATTCCGATTCGGAATATATGGCTGGACAATTGGCGGCATTTGGTTATAATCTTACCGGCAAGGATGAGGCAGACTTGTGGCTGCTAAACAGCTGCACCGTCAAGAATCCCTCGGAGGACACATTTCGCAACGAGATCGAGACGGGCATGCGCAATGGCAAACATGTCGTTGTGGCCGGCTGTGTGCCACAAGGTGCTCCAAAATCTGACTATCTCAAAGGTTTATCCATAATTGGTGTCCAGCAAATCGATCGCGTTGTCGAGGTGGTCGAGGAGACGCTCAAGGGACACAGCGTACGTCTGCTGCAGAACAAGAAAGTGCATGGACGTCGGGTAGCTGGTGCCGCCCTATCTCTACCCAAGGTGCGCAAGAATCCGCTCATCGAAATCATCTCGATCAACAGTGGTTGCCTCAATCAGTGCACCTACTGCAAAACGAAGCATGCCCGCGGCGATTTGGCCAGCTATTCTCCAGCTGAGATCGTGGAGCGTGCCCGTCAATCCTTTGACGAGGGCTGCTGTGAAATTTGGCTGACATCCGAGGATACGGGCGCCTATGGACGAGACATTGGCAGTTCATTGCCAGAGCTACTCTGGCAGCTAGTGGAGGTCATACCGGAGCACTGTATGCTGCGAGTTGGCATGACTAATCCCCCATACATATTGGAGCATTTGGAAGAGGTTGCCAAAGTGTTGCAGCACCCGCGTGTTTATGCATTTCTTCATGTGCCCGTACAGGTGAGCTGGATATCTTTTCTCTAACCGTGAAACTAAATGAATTCTGTTCTCTTGCAGAGCGGCAGTGATTCGGTGCTTGGGGAAATGAAGCGCGAGTATTGCCGCAAAGATTTTGAGCATGTTGTTGATTATTTGCGCTCTCGTGTGCCGGGCTTAACAATTGCAACCGATATTATTTGTGGCTTTCCCACAGAGACGGAACTCGACTTTGAGGAGACAATAACTCTGTGCGAAAAATATCGTTTTCCCAGCCTATTTATCAACCAGTTCTTCCCGCGTCCCGGCACACCGGCCGCCAAAATGGAACGTATACCAGCAAATCTGGTAAAGAAGCGCACAAAGCGCCTGACCGATCTCTTCTACAGCTACGAACCGTATGCGGAACGCGAGGGTCAAGTCTATACGGTGCTGGTAACAGAAATCTCACATGACAAGCTCCACTACGTTGGCCACAATAAGAGCTATGAGCAAGTGCTGCTGCCCATGCGCGACAATTTGCTGGGAACGCGTGTTCGAGTGCGCATCACATCCTCCAGTAAATTTAGCATGATGGGTGAGATTCTAGATGAGGAGCAGGAATGGACGCGTTGTGGCACAGCCAAGCAAACAGAGTCGGAGACGATCATAAGCAAGAACAGCGGTTGGGGAGAACGCCTGTTTGGCATTGCTTTAGTTATTGGTGCTGTTGCATATTTGCTGCAGCTGCTCTACCGATTATTAAGTCAGTAATTGTTACAAATAAAAATACACAGCGCAAGTTCATGAATAGATAATTTAAGTAACGATTTTTCACTTAAGCCTAAAAAAATAATATGTTGGTGGCCCCAATTTTCAGTACTCTTCGGATGGTTCAGTGCCAAAATAGCGATCGCCAAAGTTACCAATTCCAGGTATAACATAGAACTTGCTATTTATTTCTGGATCCACAGCGGATGTAACAATTTTTACCTACAAATAATATATATGTACATTAGACTGGTAAACAGTAATACAATATATGTAACCTTACCCTGGGAAAAGCATAGGCAATTGAATGAACACCAATCTCGGCCATAAGCAGCGACGCAAGTATTATGTTCTCCTCGGGGACATCATGATCGAGGAGCACACGTATGGCCATCATGGCAGCAGCACCTGTTGCCACCGTCGCATCCATAAGTATCACTTTAAAGTCTTTAATGTCTTTGGGCAGCCTCAGATAGTAGAGCTCTGGCTCGCCAGTCTTCAGGTTCGTTTGGATTAGAATCTTGCCAATGCGTATGTCCTTGCATACATCACAAACGGCCTGCTCCATGGTTTCACCAGCTCGCAAAATGGATACGCCACATATTTTACGCGACTCCATGCGTCTGCCTTCATAAAGGACGCCCTGTGGCGTCTCCACACACGTCGCCTTGAAGGGAAACAGACTCAACGCATACTCAATTACTAAACGAATGAGACGCTTCGAATAGAATATGAATTCATCCCTCGATGTGTTTTTGCAGCGTATAAATGTATGCAGACCCTTGATCTGTGGCGTTGGATGCAGTAAATGCAATGATTCTGGCCTTGGCTGATCCTTGTACGAATTGGCCAATGTTTCGCGTAGCTTAAAGCCGCGCTACAATTTTAAACCAAAACAATTTAGTTAATTACTATTAAACTATTGTTGATTAAGCTCTTTTACCAATTGTAGTTGAGTGTGGACATGTTGCACGACTAAAGCAATGGCAACCGTATTCTCGCCACCTCGTGGCACTATAATATCTGCATGCGCCATTGTTGGTGCTATATAATTAGCATATGAAGGCTTCACCATGTTTAGATATTGCTTAAGCACACCTCTCAAGTCGCGTCCACGCTGTGAGATATCACTAAAAGAAATAAAAATTAAAGTTTGTGAATAAGAATCGAGTTTGTTTTTAAAGTTATATAACTCTTACCGCTTAAGCCTTCTTGCCAAACGAATGTCGGGATCTGTGTCAACGAAAATCTTCATGTCAAGCAGCTTGAGCACCTCGGGACTATGAAATGTAAGTATGCCTTCAAATATGATGACATTGGCACCATACATGGTTTTCTGTTCGAAATAACATACATTTTTTTTTTTTATTATTGAGTTGAAATTACTTGAAAATCAAACTAACCGTTTGACTTTCACGACCATGCGTTACAAAATTGTACACTGGTACTTCAACTTTGCGACCTTCTTTCAGTTTGGTTAGAACATCGACAAGTAGATCGATATCAAAAGCATCTGGATGATCAAAATTGTATTCATTGATGATTGCCTGCTGATGTTGTTTCTCATTTAAAATCTGCAAAATGAGTTCGAGCACGTTATTAAAACAGCAATTTAATTTATTTTATTGTTGAATCCTTACCTTGTAGAAACAATCCATGGACAGAAGGGTCACCCAAGGTACATCTAAGCTTTCAATGATCTTCTCTGCTACAGTAGTCTTGCCAGATGCACTGCCACCGCAAATGCCTGAAATTGAAGTTAATACAAAAACTGCCTAAAAGCAAACCAAAGCAAAGCAAATCAATAAACTCACCTATGACAAAGGGTTCCACTTGTTGGCCGGCACAATTGTACCATGGTGGCCTGCCAGCTGTATAAATGGTGCGGTTGTTTGCCCGTATAATGCATTCGGACGGATTTGCAGTAGTTGTTTGATTGCCAATCGATGTGGTACGTTGTCTGCGTGCCGATTTTCGCAATGGCGAGTCTAGTGATGATTTAGCTGGCACTGTTGTGGGCGATGCTGGACAGCAATTTTGTTCGCCGCCCGTTGCACCAGCATCAATAAAAAGCGGTTCAGTTACATCTGAGCGATCATCGCTAAAAAAAATAAACAAATAAAAAATCGGTTAACCAAAGTTTGTTGACTCAGAGAAATATGACGCTTAAAAAATCCATGTCCAGTTTATAAAAGATTCCATTCAAGTGCAAATATAAATAATAATAAAAAAAAAAACAATAAAAAAATATAATCGCTGGCCCCTTCGCTTAATGGCTTAAGATAAGATAAATTGGCACGCGACTTAAAACAAATTATTACTCAGCCATTGAGCAAATCTTGTCCAGAAATGTCTATACAGTTATCTTTTAAAGACGAAAAAAACAAAACAAACAATGCGCAACTTTTGGCAAAATCTATTTTCCTTTAAGCAATGACTAAATAGATTAATGTTTTGATTACAGTGGGTTTGTTTAAATTGTTTGTAAGTATGTATAAAATT
Organism: Scaptomyza polygonia; assembly: GCA_035044585.1. Lineage (NCBI taxonomy): Eukaryota > Metazoa > Arthropoda > Insecta > Diptera > Drosophilidae > Scaptomyza > Scaptomyza polygonia. The sequence goes on along the minus strand of JAWNNU010001457.1, from coordinate 116,087 downwards.
GTATATGTATGTAAGTCAAATTGGTTGTTTTGTTTTGGAAATTAGCATTTGTAGCTTTGCATATTATTTGTATATATTTTTCTGTTTAGAATACGAAAAATATTCAATTTCATATTTATATTCACATGCTTATATATATTTTCTATACACAGTGTAAAACGATACAGACAGGCATATGTATGTATGTATGAACTTGATATAAAAATGTAAATAGTTTTATGAGAATATAATTTCAGATACACAGAAGAATGCAAGAAGGCCCCTTAAGTAAATAGAAAACGACACGATCAGAAAACTGAATTGGATCCACATAAAATGAATGCGTTTCGACAAATGTTTATGCAGTACATTTACATATACATACATACATATATGAATATAAAAAAGCTGATGTTTACTGAAATACCACATAATGTATGCAAATGTTTCTTGTTGAAAATAAATAAAAATTCAACAAGTAAAAACTTTATAACCGCGAAAAGCCAGCATTAAACATGTGCCTTGGATTGTTTGAATAAGCATATGACCGTAATTATGTAGAAAAATTGCCGATAAGGTAATTCCGAATTTTGATAGCAAAGTATTTATTCAAATAATGTAATTTGATAACTGTAAAATGTGACTTGCGCACAATTTAAATCTCAATTCAGTAGACTCTAACCATGCATATGCATACATACATACATATTTATGTACATTTACACACATATGCACGTCATAACTTTAACATGTCCCGTTCATTGCACCCATCGAGGGTGCCCGCCGTTAGTTTTTCACATCGTTTTCTTGCCCATAGATACAATTCGCATTTTTGAAGCAGCAATTGCCGCTGCTGCCTGAGAAAATTTTCGAGTTATTTATAGTTTAACTACGTCTGTGGTATATGTATACGTGTATGTATTTATGTAAGTAATGAGTGTATTGAGGTACATATGCATGTATGTAGAAGTGTACGGACATTGCATGCACGCTTTGATGAAATAGAATGGTATGAAAAGGAGCCATCGTACCGTGCTTATTTCACGTGTTGCGACCAACAGGTTGGCAGGTCTACAGGACACACACAAATGAAATGGAAAGAGAGCGAGAGATGGAAGCAAATTACCTGTGCGCATACAAATTGACAGAGAAAACGTGACTTGATCGCAGCCATATTGTTACAATGGCAGCCGCCGCAGCAGCATAAGCTGACGTTATACATACATATGTATGTATGTTTGTAGATGTTTTATACTTGCGATGCCAACCCGACAGTTCGACTCATAGTTGATTTTTACAGACAAAATGATAAACGATACAAAAAAAAGAACGTTAATTAAACACAGAAACGTATACTGAAGGGGAAACAACAAAACAATTAGTGCTTGCGTGAATACATACATATGTATGTATGTATGTTTGAATGTATATGTGGTGTGGGTCTGGTTTAAATTAAAAAAAAAAATAACAACAGATGATACAACAATCGTAGACACATACATACATAAATATATTAACATATACATATGCATACGTTTGTTAAATTAAATATGGATAAAAATGCAAATGATTTACATGTGACTGTGACCGTTGCTTTTCACTGTAGCCTTAACCTTCTCCTTCTTCAACTGGTTCTGCAGCTGTAGCTTTCGTTGTTGTTGTTGTAGCTGTTGATGTGCTGTTGTTGTTGTTGTTAGTAAGCCGGTTGAAGCAAACACAAGGGAAGATGATGATGCAGAATTTCCATTGGTAGCGGTATCTTTGTTGCTATTAATGTTGTTATTATTAGGTTTACTGCACAAAAACGTGATGCTGCTCATTTTGGCCAGAGAGCCAAAATGCGACGTTTTGTTTGCAACGTAGCGTATAACAAAATTTTAGCTGTTAAATGGGTCAATCACTCTCTCACACACACACACACACAACACAGCGCACTCCCACACACGACGACGGCAGCAGCTTTTGCAATAGATGCATGTACTTACTGGAACTACTTGGCTTTGCGTGCTTACTTAATTTTTTTATATTTATTTTGATATAGTTGTTGTTTTTGTTGTAATCTTTAATTGGTATTAATTAGTATGGCAGTTGTTGGTTAAATACCGGCAACGGTTAAGCACAAGCAGCGTGCGGCAATCGCGTTTGGAGAACGACTGAAAATTGTGAAGTGTGTGTATGAAGAAATTGCAATCGGGGACCCGCCGTCTACTTTTCAGTGTGTGTCTGGCTGTCGATTCGCAGAGCTAAGGTTATAAGCAACTGACGACGTTGACGAAGGTACAGCCGAAAGGTAGAGCAGCCGCTTTTTGGTTGTTGCTGTTGTTGTGTCTGCTGCTTCGTTGCGTTATAACTGTGTTTGTTGGGATTTTATTCTGCTGCAGCATTGCGAAGTTCGACGTCGACGATTTCAGTAGCGAATGAAATTTGGTTTGGCATATATATGTGAAAATGTTGATATGTATGTATATGTATCTACATGTATCTAACAGAACCACGTTGTATCGCACAGTTAATTATATATAGATATACAATACATATATACATATATATATATATATGTATATTTAAATATATGTATTTATATGTGTATATATTTATTTATTTAAACATGTATGTATGTAATTTTCTGCATACATTGGTATGTTGTTGTTGTGATTAGACGATTTTTTGTATTGCGTGCTCAACTGCACAAAAAAAGCTGATGAGTGAGTGTTTTGGGGTGGTGGATTTTTTCACTTCACTGTTGTCACCACTTTCAGTATATATGTTACCTGTCGGAGCTCGCAGAACTTGCTGGATTGTAAAACTTGATTTGTTTTGTCTGAATTGCAGACATATTTCCCCACTTTTGTGTGCTGCTGCAATTGCAATGCGTCAGGAACGTTAAGAACCACGCGGTTATTGCTTTGTCGTCTCTCTCTTTTGCTCTCAGTGAATGATTTAACGTGTACATACGTCGTAGGTATTAAAAAACGTGCGCAGCTGCGTTGTTTTGTAAAATGGCCATGATTAATGTAATAAAGCTGTTTATTATGTAAGTGTAAAAGTAATTGACTAAATTATACATTCATTCATTCAAGTCGAAGCTATGTTGCATTCATTGGAATGGAAATTAGAAGTAGTTTGCTCAGCTGTTTGTCAAGTAAATATGCAAAATAGAGCAATGTTTACCCAACACTACCACGCAAACACAGCTCAGCTGTTTTTTCTTTTGTGGCGGTTTGCGATGACAAATTGTTAGCCGTAATAAGTTGAACACATTAAATTTAACTTGCAGCTCGTATTTACAGTTGATAACCGAAATTAAATCTGATGCGAACATTAGAAATCCTAGAACCGAGATTTTTCTATAAGTGAAAAGTGTTTAAAAAATGATGTACGTGGTAAAGCGATAGATCGATCCTGTGACTGCTGCTAGTGGTGAGTAACAGTTACCTTAACATTGCACCATCTCGAATGCAGCTAGCGGACGCAACAATATCAGATATCTTTGTTGAGTGCCAGCCCTGGCTTTGGACAAAAACTTTTTATTTTAATCAATTGCCTATGTGTGTCGAAATTAAAATGGACTAGTTGTGTGTGTGTGCTTTGTTGGTGCTCCTTTTAGTTAGCATGGCCTATATTAACATCGCAGAATGGACGCCCGATCAAGTAACAGACTGGATCCGAGGTAAATAAATTTCGAGCATCTATTAACAGGTCAAGGAAAAGTGCAGCAGCAACATCATCATCAAACAGCAACAACAACATTCCTTTCACAACCCAATTTTAATGAATGCATTTGATTTTTAAACTAAGGTCTCGACGAGTCCATGGAAGCCTATTTATACGAGTTTTCAAAACACGAAATCGGTGGACGTGCCCTGCTCAATATACGGCCATATGAGTTGGAAAATTTGGGCATGAAGGCCATTGGCAGGCAGGAAATTATCCTTGAGGCCGTTGAGAATCTGCGCAACTTTGTAAGTGTTTATGAAAGTGTAACAAGTGTTTGCCTCTTGAATCGTATTCACTTAATATTTGTTGTTGAACTTTCTTTTAGCACTATCACTTGAAAGATGATAATCTACAGTTTATGGCATTGCATGTTGGCACCGCGGCACGAAATTTGCATCGTGAGCTAACCAAGAACCATGCGGATAGCACAAAGATCGATACTCGGATGCTGCATGATATTACAAGAACAATTGCGACGCTTAAGCCGCTGATTGGCAATTTGGAGCGTTCGCCGTTTCGCAACCAGGACATGTACCGCGAATATTGTGGCAATGTGTTGCGTTGTGGCTTGGAGCTGGCGACAATTGCGCTCAGGGATCGTTTTGCAGAGCGTCCGGTGGGCCAGATACGAGCAACGGCTGAGCGATTGGAACGTCTGGCCAATTTCATTATACAAGATATCTCGGATCCGATGGTATTGCAGCCGGCATCACTTAATCTGGTGACGCTAAAGAAACGTGAATCGGATTTGGGGTTTAACATTGAGTCCAGCTACAATGGCATTCATTTGGTGACGGATATTAAATATAACTCGCCGGCCCACAATTCGGGCAAGATTGAGGATGGCGATGAGATTGTACAGATTAATTATCAGACCGTTGTTGGCTGGCAACGCAAAACGGTGCTGCATCATCTCTGCGAGGCATTGCCCGATGTGGTGCTAACGGTCAAGAAGCGTCCGAAGCACACCAAGATGTATGGCCAGATCTATATGCAGCCATATCGCTTGCCCAGCAAGAAACGCAATATGGCCAGTCGTTGGGCAGACAATCTACCCAGCCCAAGTCCGCGTGCTGCCTTCCTAACCCTCGACACAACCCAGCCCAAAGTGCAGATCATCGAGGGAGAAGGAGGCGTTGGTGGAGGAGGCCGTAGCGTCAAGGTGCCAGAGCTGGTGCGGGAGCGGGAGAGGAAGCGTGATGGGGAGCAGGTGCAGGCGTTGCATGCCGGCGTTGCTTCCGATTCGGATTCCAGTTGCAGTGATATACCCACACCCACCGATCCCAAGTCGGTTAGTCGCGAGATGCGTCTGTATTATCCCAAGCCAAGAGCTCTGCTCCAGCGACGCAACACAATTTGTGGTGATGAGTTTCTCAGCCAGAAGCATCCGCATTTGGTCATACCATCCTGGCATGAACGCAAACCGGGCGCCAATGGTGGCGGTGGCGGCAGTGGAAGTGGCGTTGTTGGTGGCAATAACAACAACAGCAACATTGCCATCTGTGATCCGGGATCACCCAGTATACGCGATAAGAGCATCTCCTTTGGCTATGGCCTAGAGATTGCACCACGACCGACGACCTGCATCGGTTTGGCGGTCAGCGATAGTGCGGACACAGCCAAGCGTCTGTTTAACGAGGCGCGCAAATTGAAGCAGCTGACTGAGGCAGGATTGCAGTCGCAGCAGCAGTTGCAGCTCCTGGATCGCTATAAGCCTGGCGTTAGCAAGGTGGTGCGCTTCGATGCCAACATGAAGGTGGAGGATTATGTGGTCAAGAACGAGAAGTTTACGTGCAATGTGGAGAACACCATACTGGAGACCTTTGAGCCCATACCCTTTGCCGATGAGGGCGATGACGATGCACTGGAAACGTTGCGCAGCAGTGCGGGCGACACCAGTGCCGAGCTGCTCCAGGCCATGGAGTTGGCTACACGTGAAACGCCGCCGCTGGCGGAGGCAATCAATACGCCGCTCATCCAACAGCAGGCAAATCGTCGGGGACGCCTGGACAAAAGTCACAGTACGCCGGCTTACGATAATTCGGGCGAGGAAGGTGGAGGTGGTGACAAAAGTGGTGGTGACAAGGGCAACGGCGAATCCGATACTCCTCCACCGGCAATTGAGCCACGCAAGGAGTTTTTGTTGGTGACGCCACCGGCACCACCGCCACGTCCACGGAAGCAGAGGGAACTGACGCCACCGGTGGTGCCGCCACCGCCACCCAAACCAGCGAGCATGCAACAACAACAACAAGCAGCAACAACGATTGTTGCACCGATGGTGGAACAGGAAATCAGTGAACTGCTGACGCCCAGCAAGACGCGCACCTTGACCCTAAAGAAGAAGCACAGCCTGATGGCCAAGCGAAGGAACACAAATCTAAAACTTCTGGGAACCGGTGATATCCAAGGACATCTCTATAGGAGAACAAAGAATCTGCGTGGCGTTACCTATTGGGCGCGTATCTATTTTGTAATGCTGGACACGATTCTGTATGGATTTCGGAGCAAGCAGAGCACAAGTGCCAGTTTGGTTATATTTTTGCCCGGATTCACTGTCTCCTTGGCCAAGGAGGTGCACTCGAAGCCGCATGCCTTTAAGGTCTATCATACGGCAAAGAGTTTCTATTTTGCTGCCGAATCATCGGATGCACTGAATCAATGGGTGGAGTTTTTGCGTTTAGCCTCGCAAAAGTTGCCAGCAGTTAGCAGCTCAACATGCAGCAGCAAGGATCTGTATTCAGAGAACGAAAGTTCTGGCGAAGAGGAGAATGATGCACTGATCAATACCAATCTTTGTACACCATCGCCGCAGGCATCAAAGGATGTGATTGCCAGTTTGGCTGCCTCCAACTCGACAACGCCAACGAGCAGCCTGAGCAGCAATAGCTTGAAACATGATCGTGGCTATTTTGATTCGTTAAGGAAGTTTACCATGGGCACGTTTAAGAGCAATGCGGCCAAGAGTAGCTCCAGCGATATACCCGTGCCCACAGCAAACTTTCAAACATTTCGCAAGGTGCCTGGTGGCAGTTGTGGCATACAGATTGGTGCCAATACACCGGGCTATCATGATCCGGCCCAACCACCGACGACATTGCTGGTTTCCCCACCAACTAAAGCTGGCCAAGATCAGCAGTTGTCGTCATCGCTCTCGCGCAAGCTCTCACGCAGCTCCAGTCGCAGTTCGGTGGTGAGCAGCACATCCACCAGCATAGGCCCACCGAATTCGCCGGCACCAACGTTGAGTTCCCTGCAACAGGGTCAGAGCTATGAGGAGGAGGACGAAGAGGATCAGAGCACCAGTCCAAGTCCGAGTCCCAGTCAAAGTGCCAGTCCCAGCCAAAGCCAGAGTCCGAGCAGCAAATCCAGTTTGAAAAAGGTTCCCTATCACTATTTACACGCCTCCAATCCCAATCTTGAGGTCTTCGAATATAATCATTCGCACACCAAAACCTTTCTAACCAAGAAAGCAGTTGCAATGAGTGCTGGCGGCGCTGGCGGTGGTGGTGGCGGTGGCGGGAACAACAATGATGGCACCTTGGATCCACATCATCAGACCAATAATATCCAAGGTTATATGACACTGAAGGATCTGATGTTGCGCAAACAGTTGGAGGAATCCCAAGAGATGTACAATAATCGTGTGCATCTTGGCGTAGAGAAGCACAATCGACATCTGCGCACCGATTCCAATGCAAGTCAACAAACTACAACGGCAGCAGCAGCAATTACGAAACCCCCACCTGGCAATGGTGAAAAGCCGGCAAAGATTCAAAGCTTAAGTTTGCCCAAAACGCCGGATTATGAATTTAGTTTCAAGCCGGATGATGAAAGCATTAAACGGACTCGCACCAAGGAGGGGCAAAAGTTGCGTGATTTTGGTTATGAGCTTATCTTTGGCGATGAGCCAAGCACAAGTGGCAACAGCAGCAGCAGCAACAACAATCATCAATACGAGCGACAATTGTTGCTACATCAACAGCAACTGCAACTGCAGCAGCAGCAACAACAACAACAACAACAACAATTGGAAAAAGAAAAGGAAAAGCAATCAACATCGCGTTCACGTTACTTTTTGCGTTCCCAACATTTGTCCAGTTTCTTGCACAAAAGCAGCAGCAAAAAGCAGCAGCAACTGCAGCAGCAGCAACAACAACAACAACAACTAGAATCAAGCGATATTAACTCCATCACATCGAATACGAGCAACACCAGCAGCAGCAGCAGCAAAAACAAAAGCAAAAACAAATCAAGCAGCAGCAACTCAACGAGCGATAGACGTTTTCCATTTACGCCCATGACCATGACGTTGCCTTTGAACAAGAAATCCAAATCGAATCATGCATTGGTCAGCGATGCCATTGCCAGTGGCAGTAGCAGCAACAGCAGCAGCAGCATTAAGAAAAGTCAAACGTACAATCAGGATTTGCGTGATAGAATTGTGGGCACAAAATATGATGCACATCGCAAGAATTCGGCACCCATCCAGCCACCATCCAATTTGAGTGCAACACCAACGCGTCCCTCGAAGGAGAATCGTTTTTTGGGCTCTCCACTGCTGCATCGCACTCTCTTTGGTCATCATCAGCAGCAACAGCAACAGTATCCACAGCAACCATTGGTGCCACCAACAACGCCACATCATCATCATCAACAGCATCATCATCATCATCATTTGCCATCGCCAAGTAGCATCGATTTGGATGCAGATTGCGATCATGAGATCTTCTCGCAGGTCATCTTTCCCACATCGAACAGTCAGCGCAGCTATCGTTCCAATACCAATTTGTGTGCATCGGAAGCATTGCAACCGCCATTGCCACAAGCGCCGCCACCACCAATACCAGTAGCAGCAACAGTTGCTACCGCAACACCTGTAACACCAACAACATCAGCAGCTGGTACACCAACAGGTGCTGAGACTCCAACACCAACAGCAACAACGGAGCCAACAACACCAAAAGTATCAAACGCCAATTCGTTGGACTCAAAAGCCGCCACACCTGATTATCCCAACATGGAATGCCCGCCGGTATTTGAGCCAGAAATCTATTCGCTTAGTGAGCCAAATACGAGTCTATCCAGGCTTATGTTGCGCAACAATAGCAATAGCAACAGCAACAACACCAATACAACTACAAATAGTCCCAACAATGGCGGCGAACATCAAACCTAGGTGTGATGTAAACAATTGTGAATGCTCTATATACTCCTTATATATATACAAAAAAGTTTTGTGTTCTAGTTTTTTCAACATTTCCCAAAACAACACAAAAAACATCCTTTTAGATATTTAGATTTTATTAATTGCATAGAACCGCCTTAATTTGCATTCAAAATATTTCAACTTTATTTTTGTAAAACACATTAAAAATCAAAGTCTGTGTATGAAATTAGAAGAAATATGTATGTAGAAAAAAAAAAGAATAGTAATGAAAATTCTTTATGATTTGCCTTTAAAATGCGATTAACCAAGTTAATCACAAAAGCTGTTCGAAATGCTCAACAGTTGATGTCTAGCATATAAATAAATAAGTACATAAATATACAAAAAAATTACATTACAAAATTGCATTGTAGCGGGATCTTGTCCCAAACAAAAATGTTTTTAGTTAGTTTATACACAAAAACCCTAAATCAATACCTATAAATAAAGTCAACTGTATATAAAATACAAAGATTTAAGAAACTTCTCTTTTCCACAAACGAATACATAGTTCCATTACAAAAACTTTATTTTTTATTTATTAGCAGATTGATTTATAATCCCTTCTCTTTTTTTTATTCACAAATATGTAGTTTAATAAACCGAAATGTTCTGTGTATCAAATGAAAGTTAACATTTAGACCAGATCCTCGATTAATTTCTTCACCTCATCCTCACGCAGCATGGTGAACTCCTTCTTAGCGGTTGTCATGGTCATCAGTTCGACATTTGTCTCATTCAGTTTCTCCTCCATGACCTGTTTGAGAGTGTTTAAGCACAAATCGATGGCATCGTTCACTGTCATCTCTGGTGTATATTTATCCTGCAAGTTCTGTTGGGCACCCTCGCTGCCCGATCCAATTGCCTTGGCCGAATAGCGTATATACGTGCCGGATGGATCCATGTGCCACAGCTGCGGCTTGCCATTCTCGATGCCGGCAAAGAGTATGGCGACACCAAAGGGACGACTCATGGCAGCAGCACCATCACTATCACCGCTATCACCAAACTGTATGGCCAACGTGGATACAGCCTGGGCACAGGACTCCACAGTCATTGTCTCGTTGTAGACGAACCAATGATTCTGGCACTCGACGCGTGCACGCTCGATCAATGTGCGTGCATCGGCCATGAGGCCGGATGTGGCACAGCCAATGTGCTCATCCACTTTAACAATCTTCTCCACTGTCTTTGGCACCATCAATGGCGAAGTGATGCGTTTCTCAACAGCCAAAACAACGCCTAGAAAATTATAATTGTCTTTATAGCTTATCAAAAAATTTGAAAATCCTTTGCTTACTGTCATTTGTGCATATGCCGATGGCTGTGGAACCCAGCTTAATGGCTTCAATTGCATATTCTACCTGGAAGAGGCGGCCCTCCGGTGAAAAGGTGTTTACACCTCTATCGTACTCGGAGCGTGTTAGAAACATAGCTGAATTTGTCTGCAAAATTAACAAGCAAGTAGAAATAAAGTTGTTTTAGCTTTGTTTGATGTTTTTACGCGGTTAAGTATAAACTTACTACTTAATGTTCTTTAAAAAGTAATAGTTTACTCAAACAAACCAATTTCCAAACGCCGCAATGACTTTTAATGCCAAAATGACTTGCGTATTAAAATGACAGCAGAAGACGGCAGCGCTTTAATGACAAGTGCTGTTAAAGTCACAAAACAACAGTGTTGAAAAAGACGTACAGCACAAACTTTAAAAACAGGCACACTTTCCTGTTTTCGCGGCAAAGAAAAATTTGAATTGCTAACTTGTTACAGCAAAAAATCATTTACTTTCGGCCGGATATGACTAATGTTGATTTGACTTCATATATGCTCAACAAATTAAATTTTTTCATTAAAAAAATTTGTTGATCATTCAAGAGAGCAAAAAAACTTGAAACTTAATTTTACACATAAGGACTTGATTTAAAAGTTCGTCATAGAAATAAATGTAAATGTTTTGTATTTGTTTCTTAGTAAGTAGTTTACCCAGCTTTGCAATTTACAATCATCATCAAAGCTAAAAAAGTTATACTCATGTAAATGAAGACCAGTTTTCAAGGACTTTTCACATAGATGTTGCATAATGTTTTGCGACGAGAGTTTACTGTTGTCTTTGAATGAGTTACATGAAAATGAGTTACTTGAAAAAAGGGTCAAAACGAGCACAACTTGAAGTTTAATCATAAACAAAAAGGGCAAAACAATCTCTTGAACTCAATTGTCGAGCAGAAATTACTGTATTAGTTTTGGGAAAACTAATTACTGGGTCAAGGTTAGTGCTGCCCTTCTTTTACAGATTTTAGTTGCTTGACTTTTCCAAAGGGAGAGGCATTCACAAACTTAAATTGAAGGTCATTGACCAAAGCGACAGTTGTTTTTATGTTTTAACTAAATATCAGCTTGTTAATGGCTTTAAGCAGTTACATTGCACGTATGGCAGGCAGCACCAAGAACTGTAATAACAAATTAGTGGCTCTAATTCATAATTATAAACGCAATAATAGGCAATTAGTGCGCGAAATATGGCGCACGATTTGATTATGAAATAGAATAGGCATGTAAATGCTGTTGTTGCTGTTGTTGTTGCTGCTGCTGTTGTTTCGTCCACCGTTCGTTCCACACTTGGCGTCTCGTTGAAGTCACCGTCTCTCTTTTTCTTCGACTGTCTTCCGCGTCTGCTAGCAGAGTTTCGAAAAATTGTCTGTACGAAAATGTTTTTTTTTTATTATTATTGTTTAATGCACTGCTAATACCACATACGAGTGAGTGTATGCATGTTTATTTGTGCATGTGTATATGTGTATTAAGTTCGATTTTGTTTTACTTTTAAATGCAAACAGTAAGTTGCATGTTGGCTTTTAAATAGCCAAATGTTGCTGATTTATTTATGTATTTCTTTTTGTATTTTAATGACTATGATTGCACAAAGATACACTCACTAATGGTATACTCACATATGCATAGTTACGCTGTCAGCTGCTGTAGGCTGTAATCACGATCATGCCACACATATCAAGTCGCAGATTTTTTGTCCAATTTGCTCTGAATATAATTTAGCTATTGTGGCGGCTTAGCCCTTTGGATAGCTTCTTTTATCCAACACTGGCAGCTTGCTGTTGATGGCCTCGATACATTGTTGTATCGATTACAAAGCCGCCGATCATAAAATTGAAGACTGCACATAAACAAAAAACGACATCTTGGATGAAATATCAAACGCATTGTGTGTAACCTTCTCATTGTTAATGCCACTTAACACACATTTTCATTATGTTTACAAACGCACAAGCCGCAGAGTCACCAATAGCACACGAAATGCAATCGCCAAATGATTTACATAATTTGCTACCTTGCTGTTTTACATATCATATGTTGACATGACTGCAAAGGTATCCAAAAACGGAACCAAGTCTCTTCAAAGATGTCAATGTCTTCAGTATGCATTATATAAAACCTGCAATTGGATATTAAAACTGTAATTGCATATCAAATTTTAAATCAAAGCTACCACTAAATATGGTAGCACTTGTGTGTGCGTCTTTGTTGCCATTTTTTTTTTGGGTCTGTGTAACAATTTCCTATCTATTGTTATAGGATAACGACCCGGTTACCTTGTTGTAATAATATACATATATCATGCATATGGCTCCTTATGCTGTTCGTTTGCCATCCCGTTGAAAAACGAGTTGCTCATATAACAAAACTTACACACACACAAACACATCGCTCCCCAACATTTCATTACTAAGCCAACAACAACAACAAATACAGTAACAGCTTACAACAAGCAAGAGTGTTGTGGTGGTGAGAAAGAGAGCGAGAGAGAAAGAAAGCTTAACTAGAAGATATGCTGTAGTCGCAAATAAACCGTTATTGCAATACAAGTCTATAACTGTACTAAATAGTCAAGCACTACAATCACTGAACGATGTTAGTTATCGATCAAAACAAACAAGCTTAATTATATTTATACACAAACAAAAAATTTAATATAGCCCATAAACATGATGTGTGGCTACAGGGTATAACAGCAACAACAAGTTGCGAATGTGACTTGCGCGCAGCCGCAGCTTGAAGTTATTTTTGTTGTTGTCGTACCAAAGGGGTCGATGGAGTTAGGCGGTCGGGGAAGGGGAAATTAGTGAATTGCGTTGCGATAGACCAATTTTTTGGTGTATATAAGCTTTGTGCAGCAAGTCATCGAATCAGTACCAACTTGGATCTCGTTATTGGTATAACACACAATATTGTGGAGTAATCGTTTTCCTCGTGAAACGTCAAATCAACAGCTCAACAATGCGAATGGTAAATCTCTCAATTCGTTTAGTGCTCCCTACGAACGAATCATTCGAATGTGTTAAGTGTGATATTTGCTGTGTGATGTGATTAAAGAAAATGTTTAAAACCAAAGAAATAAAAATAAAATGTAATTTCCGCATTATCCTTTTTGCAGTTCGTACTTCCTTGTCTCGCTGTGTGCTTGGCAATGGCCAATTGTGTTGCCGTCAAGGAGGAGAAGGCAGCTGAGCCCGCTGCAAAGCCCGCTGAGGCTGCGGCCGATGAGGGCAAAACGGTGGAGAAGCGTGGCCTACATCTGGGTGACCATGGTCATCATCATCATCATCATGAACACATCAAGACGGTGACCATTGAAAAGAAGGTTCCGGTGCACTATACAGTTACCAAACATGTGCCCTACACGGTTGAAAAGAAGGTACGATAAAAAATAATAAATAATCCACAAAAAAAACATATTTTGGGAAAGGAATGTAACGAAATACACCAAATAAAGAGAAGGTATTTTTCCCAAAGCTAATTAATATTTCTATCTACTTTAGATCCCCTATGAAGTTAAGGTGGAAGTGCCACAGCCCTATGTTGTAGAGAAAAAGTATCCAGTGCATGTTAAGGAATACGTCAAGTATCCCGTCCATGTGCCAAAACCTTATATTGTAGAAAAGAAGGTACCCTATGAGGTGAAAGTGCCCGTCGACAAGCCATACGAAGTGAAAGTCCATGTGCCCGAACCCTATGAGGTCATTAAGAAAATCCCATATGAGGTTAAGGTGTCAGTACCACAGCCCTATGAAGTCATTAAGAAGGTGCCACATGAGGTTAAAATTGAAGTACCCGTGCCCAAGCCCTACGAAGTGATCAAGAAGGTGCCGTATGAGGTTAAATACGAAGTGGAGAAGCCTTATGATGTTGAGGTTGAGAAACCCTACAAAGTTGAGGTGGAGAAACCGTATAAGGTCATTGTCGAGAAGAAGGTGCCCTATGAGGTTAAGGTGCCAGTCGATAAACCCTACAAAGTTGAGGTAAATATTATTTAGAAGCGTTTTAATTTGGAATAGTGCAAAAATGTTTATATGGTTTTTTGTCTAACAGGTGGAGAAACCATATCCAGTGCACGTAAAGGTACCTGTACCACAACCGTACACCGTCGAGAAGAAGATCCATTACACCGTCGAGAAGCCAGTGCCCTATGAGGTTAAGGTGCCCATTGAGAAGCAAATACCCATCTACTCGGAAGTTAAGGTGCCAATTCACAAGGAAATACCAGTACCACACAAATACCATGTTGAGGTACCAGTTTTCAAGCATCACGAGCACCATCATGAGGATCATCATGAGCACCATGAACACCATGACTACCATCACCATGGCGGTCATCACTACTAAAGAAAGCACAGAAAGCTAGCACAAGGATGTAAACGAACGAACAAGAAGCAAAAGAACAACAATAACAAGAACGAGAAAATAAAAATAGAATGTGACAGAGAACACACACAAGGACATCTAACAGAAGAGTCCTTTATCGCATTCACGCAACAATGCAACGTTGAGCTGGACGTTGACCGGGTGATAAACACAAGGAGGAGGAGTAGAAGAAGGAGTCAGAGCAGAAGGAGGAGTAGGAGGAAAATGTGGAGGAGACAAACAAGCAGCTAGTAAGAGGACAAACTGACTAGCTGCTTGGTAAACAACAACAACAACAAAATAGAGATCTTGCGATATTTCCGTTAAAATCAACACCTTTTCGGATTTGCGCACAAGTTTTGAAGCCAAATGTGTTATACTTTTATTTGTATTTGTGTTAGGATTTTTTATTTAAATTATAAGCGAAAGAAACACTAAAAAAAAAAAGAAACAAAAGCAAAAAAAACCAACAGAATTGCATTAAATTGGGCGGAACGGAATAAGGGGAAGAAACAAGCCAAACTGAGAGAAAGTAAAAAGCAACTGAACCACAAAACGCTAACGACCCCAAAGCGAACGTAACAAATTGAAAGGAAACTGAAAACTCCAAACCTGGCAACTGAAAAACCAGTTGAGAGTTGTTGTTGTTGTTGGTGTTTTTGTGTCTGCAATTTCGCTGTGTGTGTATTCTTGGGCAGTTCGTTATGCAAGTATTGCCTCACAACTAAAAACTAATTACAGGAAGTAAAAAACATAATTAATGTTTATCTAACCAAAGCCAACAGTCAAGTCAGTTGGTAAATTGCAAAATTTTTCGCAACATTTTTCTTTGACTGCCGCATCGTAAAGTGTTTTGAAAATATTGTATATTCTGATTCATATAGGATTTATTGCATGTGATTTTATTGCAAGTGTATTGCCAACAACTTGCGCTGCTTTATTTTTTATTGCTGAAATCCAAGCATAAGTCGAACTGTGTTCGCGATACGATCGCTCAATTATTTAATGGCCTCTTTTTTCTGGCACACAAATGCTAACAGTAACATTAATCACGATTGTATTTCGTAACTGCAATCAAAATACAATTGTAATGACTTGTGTGTGTGCGGTTAGTTGTTGGGACTTTGAAGCGTTCCATTTATATGCAGCTTTGAATTGCGCGCCATAGTCTTTAAACACCCTGTGGCAAAACCAGTCTTAATATGTTCCACACGGGGTGAGTTTGTGTCGAGTGTGGAACTTGGCCAGTCACCAATCAGCTGTTGTGTTAAGAAGAAGCAATATAGCGTTCACATTTTACTATAAACAACAAATTGAACAAAATATTGAATTTTAAATAGTGTGCTTAAACTATGGCCGATGATGGAGAAAATTCGGTGGACAACCGAGCATCAGATGATAACAAGCCAGAGAAAATGTTCACGCTAAAGAAATGGAATGCAGTCGCCATGTGGAGCTGGGATGTTGAATGCGATATTTGTGCTATTTGCCGCGTCCAAGTGATGGGTGAGCGACTATTAATAAATTTGTTTATTGTACTTATCTGGTGTATCTGTTTGACTATGTAGCTGCAGCAATGTTTTTGTTGTTGTTGTGAAAAGCAAGCTGTTTGTTGTGTTATTTCTACTTGGCTTACGGAAAATGTAAAGCTGGGCTTCTGATCCGCCATTCAATCAGGGCAAGGGAGTTGGATAACGGAGCACCTTTTCATTGCATTTTTCTTTTGTTCTTGTTGGCAATGCTTCACACCAACCACACAGACAGACATTCCTTTGTAATTACTTTTTCTATGTTGGCCACTCCAACTCCAGTGCAGAAGAAGTGATAATTCGCTCAAATCAATTATGATCGACAAAATCTTAAGCGTTTTCTTCTCTAGATAAATAATACATTAAATCAAAATTAATGTAAAAGAAATCCAACTTCAAAGTGCCAAAATAATTTACCTTTTTTGTACTATTGATTCGTCATAAATTGATTAAAATGTTTATAGATTGTGTTTGGAAAAAAAGCAATAATTGCCTGGCAGTGATTTGTGCTGAATTCGGTGCATTAATCTTATACATGCAACGCCGTTTCGGGTTTCATATTTAACACTGGCGATAATCCCACACACAAACGAATCTCTTGATTATCTCTGCTCATTATTTTGTAAATATCAATATAGAAAATATAGACAAACCGATAACGTTACTATTTTCGTATTCATCTCATGTGCAGCAAAAAAGTATGCATATGTATGTATGTATGTGCGAATATTGCTCACGTATTTGCATCGACATTGTGAAACTGTAAAAATGCATTTTGAAGGTCGCATGAAAATATTGGAATGAATTTTAAAACTATTGTTGACCCAGGGTTATTACCTAATTAAAAATCATAGGTTCCGTATAGAAACATTAAAAGATTTTAAATTTCAAATGTTTATCTTTATATATATTAATTAAATTATTTTACAATATTTTTTTTTAAATATAACTTTATGCACGCAATTGCTGCGATTGATATTCTCTTTGGAGATTCATATTTTTTTTTTTTCAATATATGTTGGCCTAATATATTTGAATAGCCAATTGGATTGATCTCTCTCTATGTTTTTGTTTTGTGATTTTTTTAGGATAGTTTGTATTTTTTGTCTTCCGCTTATCTACTAAAAATATATATGTCATTTCTCTATACGGACAAAATTGGATAATGTCTCGATCTATTTAACAAAATTAGTGCTAAACTCATAATTTACATAATCATAAGAACTACAGGGGTGTTGAGTGGGGTTAGGGGCGGGGGCGGATGAGTTAGAATTATAAATAATAATAATCAAAGTAACAATAATAATATAAAGGAAAATCTTCATATTTTTTTGTGTTGTTGTTGTTGTCGTTTGCTATTTAAAACACGCGCACTTGCTCTAACTATCGTTATCGGTTATAATGCATCGATAACGATATCATTACAGTTGTACAACTTAAGCACTAAGGCACTAGACTAATATTTGGTTTGATCGCATCAAGATCCTCTCTTGTTCTTGTTGTTGTTGTTGTTAGTTTGGTGGGCCAAATTACATGTTAAAGGACAATGGCTTAATATTTGCCACCGATGACATGCGTCGTACACGACCCATCATTTTTCTCTCAATATCCTCGAGCGTCTTGCCCTGCGTCTCAGGCACATAGAATATCACAAAGAACATGCCAATAAAGCAAATCGAGCCAAACATCCAAAACGCACCATGCGCGCCCATAAAATCTGCAAGGAAATTAGGAATAAATCAGTAAGGAATTTTGTTGAATTTGAAAGGAATTTCATTGTAGAAAGCTTCCTATTGGTTGTTTTTGCTTACCTATCATGTCCTGGAACGATTTGGTCACCACAAACGTGCAGGACCAGTTAAAGGCGGTAGCAACCGACGCCGCCGAGCCACGAATCTTGGCTGGTAGAATTTCGCCCATCATCAGCCAAGGAATGGGGCCGAAACCCAAGGAGAAGCCCAGAATGTAGACAACAAAGCAGCTCAGTGGCAACCAGCCCACATTTGATAAATCCATGCCCGTCGATTTGCAATAGAAGAAGCCGCCCAATATAAACAATGTCACAATCATTGCCAAATTGGAAACATACAGCAAAATCTACAAGGAAACAAGGAAAATTCAATTAAAATCATTTCAATCTAAGGATGCTTTGTTTGAACTCACCTTGCGACCGGCACGATCAATTAACAGGATGCCAATAAATGTTGCCGCAAAGTTAACAATGCCCACAATGATGGTGCACACATTGCCATCAATGGTGGAGCCAGCGTCCTTGAAGATTTGCACCGTATAGAAGATGACGGCATTGATACCGCTCAACTGCTGGAAGAACATCAGGCCCAACGATATGGATAGGGGCTTGAGATTGTTACGCTTCAGCAGCTCCAACATTGGGTTCTGTGTCGCATGTCTATCGGCATCCGCTTGGGAACGCATCAGACCCTTTAGCTCTGGCTCCACATCGGCCTCCTTGCCACGCAACCAAATGAGCGCCTTGCGTGCCCGCTCCTCCCTACCACGGCCCACATACCAGCGTGGCGTCTCCGGAATGAGGAACATCAGGATGAGAAAAGGCACTGGCAACGCGCCGCCAAGGAACGCCAACATTGACCAATCCATATAGGTGCCGGCAACAAAACACAGCAATATGCCAACATTACCGAATGCCGTTGGCAACAAACCCAACGTGCCACGCACTTCCGGCTGCACCGTCTCGCCCAGATACACGGGCAACGACAGCGATGCAATGCCCACACAGAATCCGGCCAGGAAACGTCCGCACAGCACCATTATCACATTCACGGCACATGCAATAAGCAGCCATGATACGATGAATGGCACCGCTGTCGCCAAAATCGTATTACGTCTGCCCAGATACTCAATGAATGGACCGCCAGCAATACCACCCACAAGACCAGCGAGGGGCATTATTCCACCAACCCAGGATGCCTAAAAGTTGAAAAGAAAATATAGGCATATTTTAGGGTTTTGTATTGCTTAAGGAATAATTAAGAAGTTTTGGTTGGAGATTTTTTTCTGATGTTGGGGTTTTGCCTTTGATTTTATTTTTGCAAAACTAAAATTATATTATTTTATATCAATTATCTACAATTTCGAAAATATTCTAAGTTTTGTTTATTTTCATTTCTTTACATGAGAAAAATCTTTTTATATGCAAACCTTTTAGAAAGTTCCCTATGAGTTCCATAAAACCTTTACAAAAATTGATTAATTTATTATGATTTAACGCAACACTTTGAAGTTTTTTAAGTAAGTTTGGGATGACAAATGGTAACTGTTTATATTCAAACAAAATTTTAAGAAATGGAACTTGCTATAATTCTTTTACCTACTTGTTATTTACACATCAAGTTGATTATTCACTGATTTATTGAGTATATAATAAGTATAAATCGAATCTTTGTTTTTAAATATTTTTTTGTAAACTTCAGTGGATCCTCGAATTTGTTAGTCTTGACTGGATTCGAAGGATACTTTATCCTCAAACCTATTTTACATCTTAGGTCTGTTTACACTGATCATCATATCATTTTCGATGTTGGTTTTCTTGATATCACGATCATCCTAAGTTTCTGACTTCTTCTGTTATTTTGTCACAGATTTTCATCGAATTTCAAGTCTCAATAAACTTTAATTCTTATCAATTTCCTTCTTTTTGCTATTCGCACTAAACTTTAGGTTCGGTTTTGTACAAATTTAACATTCTTTTGCGAAACTTACCGCTTGAGGCGTCACTTCAAAGGATGTCATGTTGGGGTTTGTCATGGAGACCAGGGCGGGTGAAGTGTAGGCGCTGGCAAAACCAACCGAAAGCGAACCCAAAGAAACACTTAAAGCAGCAAGCACCTGTAACAAAGAAGCAAAAATATATTAAATATATTAAAATTTATTTCGAGATGGAAAGGAATTTTGTGATATTCCTAAACTACCTGAGAATAGGTGCACTTAGCCTTGGGCTCATCCATTGGCACCGAGAAGGACACATGCGTGTCCGCACGCATTAGGATCTTCATATTGAGATCGAGCTTGCAACCTTGCAACAACAACAAACAGCTAACAGCAAACACTGCCGCCTTTCACTATTAATGTTTGAGCTTTGTTTTTTTTTTTTTTGTGGGAATTCTAAATTGAATGCATTTGTTGCGCTAAGCCGGACAAAAGTGAACTGAAATTGAAACCAGTCAAGTCAATTTTTACGATTCGAATCGAATGCAATGCGATTTTCAGCCAAAGGCCGTTAGATTTTTCGTATAGAGATTGGCTCGGTCACGTACTTACGTACGAATTAAAACGCATATATTAATGTCTATATATACATATTGTATATATGCTTTTGGTCAAGCAAATAACTGATAGATTAAGGCTTATCAATAAATAAATAGTATGTATATTCAATCAGTGCGTCGCTTTTCGCTTCACAACAATTGATTGTGTCTCAGCTTAAGCTAAGTATTATAAGATTCTGCTTTAATTATGATCAGCTTTTCAGGCAGCTGTTGACATCACGCTTATCACGCTGTTTACGTGTGTGCCGTTTTCGAAAGATTCACAGATTAATCCCCAAAGACTTCGAAAGTCAGTTTGCGGCGGTTCGTTCTTGAGTGAGAGAACTTGAAGCGACACGATTAATATGCAAAATGCAACTAAGTCAGCATTTGGCCCAAGCAAACCAAAGAATAGATGCAGTTTCATTTGAGCAGAAAAACTATAAGCTAATGGACAAGTCGAAGTTCAAATACTCTTTGCAACTTGTTGCGTTCAAAAGAAAATTATTGCTTGAGAGTTTGATTCAAAAACTTTTTTAAATATATTATTCTAATCAAATAAAACTTTTATCCTGTGATTTTGGTTAAGATTTCTGGATGGAAAAAGCGATATGCCATTTAAGACTCTTTGCATAAAGATTATTAAAAAAATCTTAGGATCGTAAAACTTTTGAAGATCAGAAAACATGACCTATCACACTGATCTATTCTAATATTTATAGATTGCACAAACTCAAAGTAAATTTATGGGAAATTTCAAAAATTTGTTTAATGCTGAGATGTTAGATCAAATCACAATGCCCTGACTACAAAGAGTATAAAAGAAAGGTTAGTTAATAAATTCCATCCTTTCAGCCATCCATCAGTTATTGAGGTTCACTCTCTCTCTGACTCGCTGCCTTTAACACTTTCTCATGTGTGCGAGTGTGTGTGTGTGGGTTTTATATTTTTAGTCTGGACATAATTAATGTAACTAACTGCGTTATTTCAATTTCAATTAAATAGGCGGTTGCAAGAGGAGCGGCTGTTGTGCCAATCTAGGCGTGCGAAAATAGCTCAAGCCACGCGCGTCTTATTTTGTTGTTGTTGTTGTTGTTGTTGTTGTTGTTTTTTTGTTTTCTCCTTGCCCCCAATGACAACCCACAAAACAAACTAAGCGCTCTAAATTGTGCACTAAAGAATGAATGCCAGCTTGAATGCCTTTTTTCTTTATGGGCAATATTAATGCCATTCATAAGGCCATTACCCACGAGACACGAGTCGAGTGTGTGTTTCTACTCAATGCGAACTTTTGAGAGTATTCAGTTTATACTGTGTAGGCGCCAGTTAAGTAAAAGTGCTGCGCAGCTCAAAGCTTAACGAGAAAACAATGGCCAACATATTCGGACTTGTCTGCGTCAACATTTCATGCCTTCTACAGAAATCACATGAAAATACTACGTAGTAAAAATTATATTTATAGAATTATTTTCCTAATCAATTTCTATATTAGTTTCGACTTTTATTGCGATTTGAATCCTATCGGTAAGATGGTTCTTTGCTATAAGTTTTCAGTAATAAATGTTAACAACAAATATTTCGTTTATTATAGGTTAAATTCAAGCACTCAAGATGCTTGTTTAAAGTATTTTTTCAACTCAAATGCCAGCTCGAAACGTGCTTAAAGTGAGGTATTTGATTCTGATTAATGCTTGAGAATGAATGCAATTTACTTCTTATTAATTTCGACGTATTTAAATCATGATCTTTTAAGGTCTTTAACTTGTTGGGAATATGGAGTATTATATCAAGTTTCTTTTATCCTTACAACTAATCCTAAATAATGCTTTAGTTGACTTTCAAGTCTGTAAACTGTTCGTCAATTAATCAATCAATCTTATCAATCATCAAAAACTATTTTTAGTTAGAAATAAACTTTGTAACTAAAACGCAATCATTGAATCGCATTATAATATTACAATAACAAACTAAATCCCTATGTCAAAGATTCCAATAATCTGGTTTGTCGTTCAAATTTGACCTACCTGTGTCCAAATATAGATGGGATTCGTTGTTGGTCTATAAACTTCCAGTTTGGGTTTACCATCCTCGGTAATTTGTCGTACAAATGGCACTGCATGACGAATATTATCGCCGCGTTTATTGCCCATTTCATCCATTTCGTACAGGCGACGACTAAAACAAAACAGAAACAGTGTTGGTTAATAGTGTTGAACAATTTAATTCAAATAGAGAGTGCGACTACCTACCTCTTGCGTGAATCTGTGCTAATTGAGCGCTGCTGTTGGAAATTTTGACGCGATAGCGTAAAATCCTCGTCACTCTCACTCTCCAGATCCTTGAGGTCAATAATGAGTGGTTTGGTAATGTCCTTGGGACGATGTATCAAACGTTTGTGCTCGGGATCATCACCCTCCTCGTCACTGTCTGTGCTGGAGCCTTGTAATACTTTGTCAAGCTTGAATGTGACCCGTGGATCAAGACTCTGATGCTTTCGTCCCTGGAATTCGCGACGTGTCTTGTGAAACTCCTCCTCCGATGACGATTCCTTCAGCAAATCCTCCAAAAACCGTGTGCCCTTAATATCAAGCGAAACGTGTTTCTTTGCCTGAAACTGACGCCGATTATCGTTCGCGAGTATATGCCGCAAATCCTTCAAGATGCCCTTGTGATCGACACTGGTTGCCTTCTGCTGTTGGAATCCAATGCGTTTCTCCTCAAAATCGTCGTCGTCACTCTCCTCGGCGGTAGCTCCCGCCTTTATGCCCTGCTGCTGCTGCTGCTGCTGTTTAGCTGGTTTCTCAAAGGAGACGCGTGAACCCTTCAACGATTGCTTGCTGCGATGCAATTCCTCATTACCACTCGACCCAGTGACTATGCTCCTTTGCTGGCGATCACGATGCGGCTCCAAAGATGTGGGTGGCGGTGGCAATGGTGTCAACTCCAAGCTACCACTGGCACGCAATGAACTTCTTTGAGGTTGCTGTGGCTGTTGGATTTGTTGTGTTGGTTCATTGATTTCGTCGTCCTCGAGCAATGGACGAAAGGATAGCGGTTGATTCACTTCATCCACGTCGTGCAACAAACGCAATTGTTGCTGTGGCTGTTGTGTTTGTAGCTTATGTTGCGGTTTGGGTCGCTGTTGAAATGGAAATTGCTGTTGTTGCTGTTGTTGCGGTGGACGCTGTGGTGCTGCTTGGGGAAACGGAAATGGATCCTCGGGTAATATTGTGTCCAAACTTGTGCCCGTATTCGATTGCGACAGATTGCTTTCGACACGTCGATAGCCCTGCTCCTCCTGTTAAAGATTGAATATGAATATTTTTGTTTTTCGTTAAGAATTAATATTTCTTTAAAATATTGCGATTAAATTATTTATGTCAACATTTAATTGCGAACTGAGTCTAAGAGGCGATTACCATACATTCATCGAGTGTTCTTGGAATACAAAAAAAAGTCAAAAAGGTTAATTTCAACTTTTCATCGCTCTCTTCGCTTATCTCCTGTTCTGTCAGTTCTCAATTCTGCGATTAAGTTTGCATAGTTTATGACTTATTTTAGACTAAGGCTTTTGCCAAGGAACTTTTCTAGTCCAAGGTGAAGTACTTTTATTATTTTTTAAATCAACAAACAAAACCTTCTGAACATATAATTTGGAATTTAATACGATATAATTTTTTTATTTATTAGTTATCAAATTATTGAAAATCAATTTTAACGAACTTTTTCATATTTAGGCTTAGGAAATATGCATTCAATTATTTTCGCCTTATTTGCTTTGAATAATAAGTGAAGTTATCAGAAAAATTAACAATTTTAAACTCCCATTTAGAAGATAATTTAATAAAAATCAAAATTTCGTAGAGTTGTAGGTCGCTCTAACCTTAAGAAAACTTTCAAATTTGTTATTTAGCTTAAAAAAATAAATCAAATCAGAATTTTCCCTTAGTTATGGAAATTATCGCTTAACTTAACCCTAATATTTGAATCCCTTCTTAGACTTAGACTTATAAGAAATATATTTTCTGTTCACATTAGGGTATCTGTACGTTCTTACACTTACAAAATCAAAATATTTGGCAGCCCTATAGTATTTAAATTTAATTGTGCTATAAAAAAATAACATTTTCAATTGAGTCTTTGTAGTAGTCTTTAGTCTTCGGAGCATATTCTTATCGCAGACGTTCAATGACTTCAAGAGCAAGGTTCCAAAAAAAAAAACAAACTTTTTAAGTGACGAATTTTGTATAATTATCAGCAAAGCTAATTTGTTATTAGCACGTGTGGCTTTATAGATATATTAGGCAATATATGATAGAAAAAAACATTTTTCTCAAAAAGTATAAAAACCATTTTAAGTAAAATAAATAGCTTAAATAGCTTATCTTAAAGATAAAATTATGATATATATACTTACACCGGCTCTCGTCAGTTTATCCTTTAGTTTGCCCATTGCGCTGCTCAGCGGTTGGTGAGGGCCTCCACCGCCGCCTCCGCTGCCGGCGCCTCGATTATCGCGTCCACTCATCTTATCAATAAATTGTCGTTCAGCTTATATGGTTTGAACTTGAACTGTACGATGGTTTTATTTTTTCTGGGTGACAACTCTGGTTTCTTTTCTTTTGTAACCAAGGTCAAGTTATAATTTTGTATTTTTGTCTTTGCTGTAAAGAGAGAAATGAGGAGAAATTTTAACTTTTGTTGTTATCTGTATGTAAAATTATTGTTATTTATAGCTGTTGCACTTGTTGATACCCTATCGAATCGATAACTAATCACTATGACTATAAATGCAATTTGTCTGGTGTCTTATCGGGCGTCGAGTGTTTGTTCTTTGATAAGTGCGAGCCCCCCTAAATAATTATTGGGGGCCAATGCAAAAGCACACCCACTTTCTAAAATTGCATGTGCAAAATAATAATAGATATTCTTTTAGATATCTATTCTACTATATATAGTTTATATATTTGTCTGACAAATATCTATTAAAATAATTATTTTTTGTCCGTGAATAAATGCGCAGTTGCCGTTCTCTCAGTGCAGTTAGCCATAAAAGTAAGCGGCTTCACTGTTAAATATATCCAAAATTAATGTACTTGTATTGTGTTTGTTATTACTTGTAATGTTCATGGCTTTCGCTTGAAAATAAATTTTTTTTAATCGTTAAGTGTTCTACATTAGCTAACATTTAACCCACTTAAAAGTGAAGTACACTTGTGTCAATATACTTCTGTTGCTCACTGTTTGGCGCCATTTTCACTTTCACAAAAACTTACAGTTCAAGAAAATGTCTGTGTATTTTGCGTTTTTGCTGACATGCCGCAGAAATTGGCAGCAATAATTGTTTTCAAAACTTTTCACACATTCAGTTTTTGTTCATTTTATTTAAAAAATTTATTTTCTGGCCTATTTAAAAGCTGCTGCTATAAACGATGATCATTCTTTCTGTGCTAACAAAAACAAACGGTATATTTTGCTTGTACTTTGCATTTGTTTCCAGCATCATGTGATTGCGTTGCTAGCGGGACGCGTGGGCGCCGTTATGACGTCGACAGTGCTGCCTGGCAGACCCGCGGCGGTGACGTTGACGCCATTTTGGCTGCCCTTCTTTTCGTACACATCTCTCTCTTTTGTATTGGTTCGAACAGCAATGACATAACAGTCAAGCAAACCTTTATTGTTGTGATTTGACTTACATTAGTTTTGCAAATGCGCCGAATTGAAAGCATACACATTTGTGGGCGGGTAATGAATCACAGCAGATACCTTTAAACATACAATAGATAATAACTGTTTGGGGGCAGACAATCGCTAATGAGCGATTTACCAACCATATTTAGCAGACAGACAGCTGTAAAACAAATAGCACACATACTAATGCAAGTGAGCAGCGCATTGTGCTCTTAGCCCCAGATTAAAATGCGCTCTCTTAATAAGATAAGCTCTCTTACATTGCACTCACGTGCCGTCACAACGTCACGCTACTCTCCATTGGAGCTAAACACAAACACAGGTGCAAATTGTTGCTGTGACCGCCTCATTTATCAACAATGGCAACGTTGCGAATTTCGATCTGTCAGCTTGTTTTTTTTTTTGGGCATTTATTTTTAAAACAAATTTATTTATTTAGTGTGTACATATATTTTGTTTTTATTATTGTTGTTAATTAACAAAGTCAAGCCGCTAAATTAAAGACAATTAATGTTTTATAACATATTCAACACATGCACAATGCACAAATGTATGTAATTTGGTTCAATTGAGAGCGCCCACGCTAGTCTGGTGATCCAAACAAAGCAAAGCGACCTTTTCACATTTACGCTTTCGAATAAAACACAAATATTCAAATTTTGCAAAAATATTTAGTTTCTCAAGAAAAACGTCAAAACAGTCAAACACACATATAAACTATGCACACAACTATATATATATATATATGTATACATATAACTAACTACATATCTGCGCATATATGCGCTCATTTCTGTTTGTATTTCAATAAAAACAAATTCTAAATTTAACCAATTTTTTCACGGTCGCGTCGTTCGACTGTTTGCAATTTATCTCCTTTTCTTTTTTTTTGGTGTGTGTGTGAGGTTTTCTGTTATTGTTGTTATTTTACAACACTATTGGTCAAATTGCCAAAAATAAAATAACTAACACACAAATTACGTAAATCGAATGCATTAAATAACTTAAGACTGAGGTCCAGTCGGCGGCTCATTTAAACTTTGCGAATTGACGTAGGATAGAAAAAAAAACAATGCGCATAAATTAACATTAAACATTTTCGCACTAGACAACCAAGAGACTGTTTTTTTTTTTTAATTCAAATGTAGTTTCTTAATTTTGTTGTTTGCATAAAATTAAAATATTTTTATCGCGACACAAAAACTCGATGTGGCTACGACCGGAACTTGTAGCGCAAAAATAACTATAAATAACTAGCAATTGGTGTGTAAAGTTTTAAAATAGTTTTAAGTAAGTCTTTGTTGAAATGTTTATTGTTTTTATAAATTTGTATTACTTAATATTTTTTTATTCTTTTTTAAATATTTAATATTTTTTAATCAACGTGTAGTGTTTGAATAGTTTCGCATTTTCTTGGTCGCTTGACGCTGTTTATTATTTTACCTTTTAACAAACTACTAAATGTGATATCCACTATTGTGGTACTGAAGCACGAGATTCGAATGCGCAACGTTTATATAGCGCACACCAATTCACAGAAACTCGTTCGAGCTTTTTTACACACTGTTCGCTGCTGAACGGTAAAACAGGCGAGAGCGCGAGAGTGAGAGTGAGAGCAGCGCCATACTCTCTCACTGTGCATGCTTGTATTGTGCCTGCTTGTATAGTGTTTGAGTTAGTGAGCAAGGAAACGTATAAATTTTGTTTTTGGGAGCAAAGTGTGCGAAGGTCAAAAAGAAGGCATGAATGAAACGAGTCGCCAAACACAAATGCATATGTGCATGCATGTGTGTGCGTGGATAATGACTACACCAACATTAGATGACAAGCGCAGAGTCAAGTCAAAGGTGTAGTAGGAGTTGTTGTTGCTAGTACTGCTTTAGCTAAATGCGCGCCGGCGCGACTGAGCTGCCGCCATTGCTACGCTGACGATGCTGTGCTGCTTTATGACGCATTTTTGGCATCTCTCCTGTCTTGTGGAGGACGTGAAGCGACACAGTGGCACCAACTATCATATTTATTTTTTTTTTTGCTTTTTTATTGATTTGTTTTGGCTACAACTGTGATGCTGCTGCTGTTGCTGCTGATGGAGTCGTGTGTTAACCGTCAATTGCCAGTTTGCCTTGCATGCGTTTCTTGTTTGTGCCCCAATTGATTTCTATTTACACATATTTTCAATTGAATATTATTAAATTGACTTTGAGGGCGCGTGCAAATTCTCATTCCTTTTCAGCCTTGAAGCGCATTTTGCGTAGCTTTTTTTCTGATTCTTTTTCTTCTTCTTCTTCTATTCATCATGGCAATATTTCTTTCTTTTTTTTGGCGCCTGTCAAAAAAAAATCTTGTTCAATTGTGTTTTGATAAATATTGTGGCATCATCGTTTGCTATTCGAGCTGCCAATTTAACAACGCGCCCCCCAACTAATTGTCGCGGGGGCTCGTCTTTCAATATATTTTCCAAAGTATGGCATAAACATTGCCTATCTCTCTCCTTCTGTTTCAATGAGTTCTCACAATTTTCAACTGTTGTTTTATACTAAACGTGTCTGTGTTGATACAGATAAATAATGCATAAGATAGAGTACGCAAACATACACAAAAAGCTATGTTTGTACATAGATATTGTGGAACGGTTTTAATCAAAACATCTGACTCATCTACCATAGTTTATACCCTATAAATGGATTTTGCGGTTATAAGTTTGCTAAAAACATCAATTATAAATACCTTAAAGTTTCAAAACGAATTTTGTTTATTTCTGTACTTATAAAAATGGGTAAAATAAATAATATAACTGCTATGCAGGGTATTAAATATTTAAAATAGTAATTTAAAAATTGAGCTTTTGACTGTCATTTAACCTTGACTTTAGCTTAGACCATACATTTAATTATCAAGGTTATACCTCAAAACATAAGAGTAAAAACTATATTTTGTATACGCTACCCTTTGCTTGTCCCGGTAGGGGGGAGGTCAAACATGTGAAGTCTTTTTTTGAGAGCAAAACTTGTTTCTTGCCAATCGAAGAAAAACAACAACTTTACGGCATGCGAAGAGGGTTATTTGACGGCTTGAGTTTGCCAAACAAAGTACTTAAGGTAGTTTTGCCATTAAATATTGAAAAACAAAAAAAAAGAATAAAGAGCGTTGAACCTTAAAATTAAATTTCAAAGAAATCTTTTAAGTAAAGTTTTACTGAATAAAAACTTATAAATATGAATTGCTATACGAAATCATTTGTCCCAGCTATAAACTTTAATAATAAATTTTAATTTATGATAAGAAATTTCCATTGAACTAAGATATCAAAACCATAAAATCAACACCAGCTCATTTTTCAGCGTAAATTATTTAGAAAAATAAGTCTTTTAAAACGAAATCTGACCAAAAGCATGACGCAACAATAATAAAACTTCCACCTGGCCACTCTTCTGAGTAGCGTAACTTCAAATCACAGCCAGGCAAACAGCAATCGGCAATCGTTTGCCTATTTTTAGAGCAAACTAAGCAGAAAAAGGCAAAAATTCGAGCAAAAATAAATAAAACAAAACGACTGATTGACAACAAAAAAGCACAGACGAGCCCCCAAGACTTGGAGCGGTCCGCGGCTGCATGTATGTACATAACGTGCTCTCACAGCTATTACCAACAACAACATATGCAGCAGCGAATAGAGAGCGAGTGAGCCAGTGTGAGCGTGAGAAGTGCACTTGGTAACAGTGGGTTGTAAAATTGTAAAGATGCTCGCAAAATCAACAAAAGAGAGTTGCAGTCGGCGTTCGACGCATGCGCAGGCGCACGGATTGCCCAAATTGCTGATGCAATTGACAGTTGTTGCGTCAGCAGAAATTTCTGGATGAACTTGGCCACTGATTTGTGTGTTAAGTTGGCAGAACAGACATACACAATAAGCAAATACATAAATATACATAAAAATATACATACATACGTATTTGTGTGACAAGTACAAGCCGCATGCGCTAATTAATGTCATCACCACGCCCTGCCAACGCTTCCTGACTTACATATAACCAAAAAAAATAAAAACATGTGCAAATTTATATACATATACATTGCAAGAAATCAGTAAAAGCTTATTTATCTAATTGCTGTTAGCAGTCACACGCAATCACAATCACAATGCGCACAGTCACACAAGCATTACAATTGAAAAACGATAAAAAGCCCCGGTGTCTCTCCCCAAGCCACAGCACATGACACGTAGTCGCGAGCAAGAGAAAAACCGATCTACCTCTCACAGCAGTGCTGTGACAGAACACAACACACACACACACACACACACACACTCAAGCACGCACACATGCTGAGAAGAGCGCAATGATTTCTTGTGCGATCTGTTGGGCTCTCTCGCTCTCTTGCTCTTTGCAGCCAAAAAATGCTAAAATTAGCATTCGAAGTCAAAAAAAAAATAAGAAGCAAACCAACATATGAAATTAACTTAAGCATGTGATGCCGAACGTTGAGCCGCTCGCCCCCTTTGAGTGCCTAGGCAGCTGTTGTATGTAGTACATAAGTATGGAATTGTTTTTGTTTTTATTTCTTAGCGTTTTGGCACACGATACATGCAAGAAAAAGGCAAACCTACATACCAATGTATGTTGTGTATGTGTGTTTGTACAAATGTAATGATGGCGGTTGGAATGACGTGCGAGCTTTGTGACGACTGACGCATGGTTGAATTATACAAGGTTAAGTCATGCGCGGCAGAAGGAGCCTGTTGATAAGACCATGCGAGTGCAAGAGAGATAGCATAGTTGCTGCTTCGATATTGCTTCATCGTCTTGTTTTAGTGTGCAAAAACGAGATAGAACGATGTGTGATTTTGTTTACATTTTTCAACAGAGGTTCTAATTTCAGAGCGTTGTGTGTTTTTGGCTACATGTGTAATTTAAATTTTTAAACTGATTATGTAAATGAAATAAAATGACATGAAACATGTATAAACGTATAAAACATATAAACATAGTTCTAAAAAAGTAACGTAACCTTAAAATTCCACGAAAAATTCGTCCGCACTCACAACTTATCACGTTGACAGCTGCTTTGCGACTAACAACAGGCTCCTAAAAATTGAGCGAGCATGCTCTCACGACTTAACCATGTATAATTCAACCATGGACTGACGAGCCTCCAACTACTACTACATAGAAACAGAAGAAACACACACAGACACGCCATGATATTAATGCCTTTGTGCATACTAAGAGCAATGGTATTCTCTTTGGCTCTGACTAAACAGCATAAAGTCTGCTAAAAGAACTGTGCAGAAATGTGGGTTACGGTTTTACGTCTTATCTGAACTTTCGACTGTATTTGCTGTGTTACTACTAAGCTCGCACTTGAATTCGCATATTTATGGCTGTGTGACGAGTTAAGTTTTGTTATTTTTGCAAAAGCGTACTTTAAACTTTATACTAATTGTACGGGTGTACCCCCGATAGAAAAAGCTCCACTGCTGTGTCTGACAACAACAATTCGTATTCATAAGCTTCAACGTGCAAAATTGTCGCGTGTTTTTAGTGGCATTTTTTGTTAATTTTTTCTATTTTTAAGTAAACGTTGAGTATTACAACTATGTAGTTACGTAGAGCAGCATACGCGCGCGCATGCAATGCAAGTATTTGCTCTTAATGCACAGACACTCATTCAGTTAATTATAGTAGCTGGTAAATGGCAACGCCAGTGTGCGCCCTTCATCCAAGGTCAACGTGTCTCACGCCGCCGTCCGGTTTAAAGTTGTCGCGTGAATTTTTTTTTTGTCTAGCGCTAATCAAAGCATTTCTTGCGTCGATCGGCGTCACTCTGCTAATTAGTCATTAGTCTGTGCATAAATGTTTTATAATGGAAGTTGTTTTATTAAGTATGTATACCCAGTATGGCAAAGAGTTGAAAGTGCTGTGGAAGATAGATATGAACTTCTAAAATCTGGGTAGGGTATTAACAAGAAAGGCACATCTGTCGTCCAAAGCAATGTAACTTGTTTTAAGTTAAATGTGATTATATTTGCATGAAATTCCATAGGAATTCAATCAGTTTAAAGTTTAAAAATGTGTAAATAATTCTAAAACAGCTGAACAATAATTTTGATGCATTTTTACGCTTCATTACTTAAGTTAGAAACCTTTTTCGATCAATAAATATTTTAAATTGTCCGAAACAATAGATTTTTTAAACAAATTGATCGAATACGTGTAACAATTAAACAATGTGCTAACAAATTCATCGAATCGATTGATTGATTGTATTCAAGACACAAACAAATGCATCTCATAAACAACATCAATTTATTTACATTCAACAGCAAATGCTAACTTCAAAAACTATTTGCTTACGCGCTTTAGTAATTTTCCATAACGTTTTGGTTTTCAATTACGTGCAAATATGTTCAATATCCTACGTAGTAAACCGAATAATAAACAAATACCAAAAGCGAAGGAGCAGAAAAGAGCAAGTGAGCATTGTCGCCACGTGGCGGCTGTCAAGTTAGCAATTGGCTTTTGAGTTTAAGCATGCCTCGGTGGCGCAGTTGGCAGCGCGTAAGTCTCATAATCTTAAGGTCGTGAGTTCGAGCCTCACCCGGGGCATTGTACATTTTTGTTCGCGTCGTTATTGTTCGGCCTGAATTGCGAATTTGTGATATTTTTAGCGATTTTTGTTAAATTTTATTGTATTGTCAAAATCAAATTAAATAACAATTGCGTGCAACAAACAACAACTATTATATTAAGCCATAAAACGTCTGATGTTTGCCCATCTCTTTCGCTCCGCCCCCGCCATTTGCTTTATGAGCCTAAATCACTCTGTGTAACTAGTTAAACATTTACAACTATCATTTAAGTTAAACTTGGCGACAATTACAATTACACAATGCAATTTTCAATGACATTCATATGGCACTTAGAATTACTGATTTTCTCACTACTTTTAACATTTAAAAACGTTTTATTTGTGCTAGTGAACAAACGAGTGGGATGTGTGAGAAGAGCAACGGGAAGAAAGAGCGAGTTAATGAGAGCTTAACAGAAGAGCTTGAATAGAAGATGGTTAACATTAGGTGTTGTCGCCTTACAAAGTTGTCTGATGTTGTCGAAATGCAATGTTAATTACTTGAATTGACTAAAAACTATGCATTAGTTAGTATCTAAAGTCTAGACTTCTAGCACTAAGCAGAAAATAATATAGAGCATTCACTCAGTACGGCGAAGTTTATCATTCACTACCAGTGAGATCAGATCCAGGCAGAAAAAAGAGCGAAATGAGCGGTCTCTCGCCGCAAATTTTTGCCGACAAAGTCTGCAGCGCAAAAACTGCAAGTCATTCATTTGCCTGCTTTGCTTGCGAACGTTTGGCAACGGCAGACTCGAGCCGCTGGATCCAATCGTTGTGCACATGGTTGAATTATACATGGTTAAGTCGTGAGAGCATGCTCGCTCAATTTTTTGGAGCCAGTTGTTAGTCGCAAAGCAGCTGTGAACGTGGTAAGTTGTGAGTGCGGACGAATTTTTCGTGCAATGTTAAGGCTATGTTACTTTTTTAGATTAAAAAAAAATAAAAGTGATAAAAAGCAATGCCGTCTTGTGCAATTTGTCACAAATCGCTTTGGGACATCGAAAAATGTTAAAAATATTATTATAAAATTTTTTAATAAATGCTTTTAATATAATTTATACATATGGATTTTCTTTCTTTAAAGTCAAAAATTAACTTCACAATATACAAATGTATATTCATACAGTGCACGCATTGAACGCTCTGTAATTAGAACCTCTGTTAAAAATGTAAACAAAATCACACATCGTTCTATCTCTTTTTTGCTCACTCAAACAAGACGATGAAGCAATTTCGAAACAGCGACTGTGCTTTCTCTCTTGCACTCGCATGGTCTTATCAACAGGCTCTTTCTGCCGCGCATGACTTAACCTTGTATAATTCAACCATGGTTGTGCATATGTATGCGTTCATATGTGAGCGAGCTCGCAGCCAGTGTGAGCTGTTTGTAGATAGAGAGGGCGCGCGGGGGTAGGCAACCAACCAACCAACCAACGGACATAATGCATTAGTATGTGAATACATGTGAGTTCGGTTTGGTCGGGCTACCTGCTTTGCGCTTTGCCTAGATTTTTTATATTTTTCTCTATGCCTTGCATTTGCATGTGTGTGTTCATGTATGTATATCCAGCTCATTTGTATGAGTGGTTATTGCTATGGCATTAACTGACCTGCCGCACTTTTAGGATTTTGGCAATTTATAAACTGGTTGAGGAACATAAAGAAGTGCAATGTTAACAATATGTGTATATTTATTATTAATTGCTATATTTGTTTCTATTTATTACAGGTTTCTTATAACTATTGAAATAACTTAGAACTAATAAAACATATACAAACATAATTACATTTAATCCGCAAATATATTAAAAATACAATGACACATTATAACCGATCTGATGATTGCATATAAATGTTATAAATTTATAATCGAATCATATCAAAGCAATCCATGCAAGATAAAGTATTTCTCACAAGCAGCAACAACAATGTCTCGCCACCCAAAATTCTATCAACGCATATTTCTTTGCCCACAAACAGCAAGTTTATACATATGTGTGTACGCCTGTGTATACGCCGCGCATTGCTGCCGAAATGCAGCAAAAAGTACAACAACCAAAAGTACTTTTTACTAGTTTTTGTTGCTTTTCGGCAACCTTGTACTCGACGTCTGTATTCTTGTTATTTTCACAAAATTGTAAATCGGCAGTTCTTGAGTTTTGCTTCAATATGCTTATTAAAGTCAAAGTTGGAAGGGTAGTATAAACTTAATATTAACCTTGTGCAAAATTTGAAATTCGTTAATATTATTTTAATTCTACATGTTTATTCTAGAATTGCTTATTGTTTATATTCTAGCATAAACAATATATATATTTAAATCATATATTCGATTTTTCGTTGACAATTATTGAAAATTGGTTCAAGGGGTATTTTTTATTTGTGCAGCTTGTGCGTCTCAGCAACGACAAGCCAGCGCGTTGTTGGTTTGTTCAGTTTCCCTTTGCGTTCAGCGGCCCGTCGATTAAAGGAGAGGCGGCGGGTCAGCGGACAGCAAAAACGGTAAAAAGTTGTTGGTACATATTGTATGCAAGTGCGATTGATACATATATTTCTTGCTGGGCCTGCCTGCCGAGGTTTTTGCTATTTTTGATATTTTCCCTTTTACTTATCTACCAATGCACTACTGAATACACTTTCGTAATTTGTTCGCAACTTTGCGTAACTGAATGGCAAGGGTTGTTGGAAAGTGTCATAGGGTAAATATTGGGAAGAGTATGAATGAGCAGCAATAGCAAAACTGAAATTTGACTGCCTTGGAAGACAAAATCTTATGTTTTTTATTTCGACAAGCGCTCATAAGATTGTGTGTGTGTCCCTATGTGTATACATGTGCACATATAATTGTATGCGTAGCATATGCATTGTTATTCATTGACCTGCTCCGATCGTTATGGATGAGAACAATAATAAATAATAGCTTGCCTGCCTGACGTATTCTGTGATATTTTGATAGGTGTCCCACCCCACATAGCACTTGCACTAGCAACTGATATGCACCTAGCCAACCAAGTATCTTGAACTAAAAACTAGGCTTCGGCAAACACTTGTCCACAAAACTATTTTTCTTCCCCCATAAATGAGCTTGAGTAAGAAAACAAGATTTTGTCTTTGGCATAGAGAAAAATATAAAAAATCTAGGCAAAGCGCAAAGCAGGTAGCCCGACCAAACCGAACTCACATGTATTCACATACTAATGCATTATGTCCGTTGGTTGGTTGGTTGGTTGCCTACCCCCGCGCGCCCTCTCTATCTACAAACAGCTCACACTGGCTGCGAGCTCGCTCACATATGAACGCATACATATGCACAACGATTGGATCCAGCGGCTCGAGTCTGCCGTTGCCAAACGTTCGCAAGCAAAGCAGGCAAATGAATGACTTGCAGTTTTTGCGCTGCAGACTTTGTCGGCAAAAATTTGCGGCGAGAGACCGCTCATTTCGCTCTTTTTTCTGCCTGGATCTGATCTCACTGGTAGTGAATGATAAACTTCGCCGTACTGAGTGAATGCTCTATATTATTTTCTGCTTAGTGCTTCTAGTCAATATTTACACAAACCCACAATGTATGGTAACTAATGACTGATTATAAAAGTTTTACGTTGGATCACAGCGAACAGTTAATTTGTTTTTAGCAGAATTGATAGGTGAATACAAATATGATTGATTTTGAAATAAACTTATTTTTAAAAAATTACAAAAAAGAGTATTGAATCTTCTACTATTATAATAAAATGCTTTATTTTCGATGATTTATTTATTGGACTATTGAATATTTATACATATGTTTCTCGTGTGTGTGTTCGCAGCTCGGATGTCGTTTAACAAATGTCGAATGTTTTCATAAACATTCTCATATTACTCGTTGAGATACTCCTTCTGTACTGCTTGAAACTGCTTCAGATATTCGAGTTTATCGCAAAACGCAACTGAAACACTTAACTCGATTGTAAACAGAGGCACCGGGAAAATATATACTTAGTTTAGTGCATGTGCCCTTAGCGCTTTTCTTATGTAAAACAGCAGGTGCTCATTGTTCCAGTCTTCCAATGTTCCAGGTAAACGTAAACTAGCGCCGTCAAGGTCAGAGGGAACAGATATGATAAGCAAAAGATTATTTATCTTAATCTTTTTTTGTAACCTAATTTTGATAGGGATTTTATTGCTATAATGGAAGTGTTGAAGCTTTTGAAGGGCAGCTTTAGTTTGCATCTTCTTGTAGTCAAGTTGCAGCTGTTGTTGGAAATTTCTAGAAGCACGAGCACAATCAACTTCAACATACATAAATAGTTGCATTTCAAGTATCTTGCGTCCATTGAGATGCAGCATGAAGTCGAAGTCCTATATTTAACATGAGTGGAAATTTTTCATGGAAAATTTCCAAACAGAGACAGACGGAGACAAACCACAAACACAGCCACGCAAACATATTTCCATGTATGCAGAAGAAGTGCAAACATTTGGGTACAATAATGAATGAGGCAAAAGCGAAACGAAAATCAAAATTTTCCATTCATTTGTCGAATCGGCGTCAGTCGTCGAATGGGATGCAATAAGCAGAAGAGTCATTCCCCCAACGGATCCTCTATTCAGCATCAATAAACTTGGATGCTCTCTCACTCTTCCAAAACACACACACACACACACAGACATACACAAGTGCAATAACTTTTTCGTTGAGCAAAATCAATTTCAAGTTTGCAAAAGCTTTTGTTGTTTTATGTCTTCAGCATTGTCACTCTCACTCTCACTCTCTCGTTCTTTCTTTCTCTCTCTCTGCATGTGTCTGAGATCGTTCACCGTTCACATTGATTGGACTTTGGGCATTTTGACCTACAAGTGGATATTGCCAGAAATGCCTGGTTCCGACGTTCCGAACGTTTCTTATGACAGTCAAATTGCCGAAATAAAACGCGATTGGCTATTTGGCACCAGGATGAATCATTTGCATTTGGTGGCCTACTTTGTTAAACGTTTATTTAAATGTTTTTAAAATTCTGTTTGTCGTTTGTATTGAGATAGTTAATAAGCACTATTGCTTTTCTAGCGCCATTAACAGTTTGGAATTTTTTTTGCGTGTTTGGTTGATCTTGTTGAACTCTACCCCAACTGCTGTCTGCCCTCTGATTAACAGTTAGTTAGCAACATTCACACCTATAACTTGGGTCACATGTGCGAATTTCCACAAATAAGCGCTGATCAAATTGTACCAAACAAAATAAAACTCCTCCATTTATTTTCCACAGTTATATGTTGTGTAGATTTCCATTGACCATTGTAGAGCATTGCTGCGGCGTCTTCAGCAGAGTCTACAAAAAAAAAACCGAAAAATCCTTCTCTTTGGCCCTATCACAGCCTCTGATGAGCAATGCATTTAAGAGCACAGTAAGTGAAGAGAGAGAGAGACAGAGAGGCCGATTTCGTGTAAGAGAATGAGATGTCTGGTTTTTGGGGGCACGTTCGATATGTTAGTGTTGGTGTTGCTGTTGTTGTTTATGTTACTCTTGTTGCTGCTGACAGGCCCCCGTGCGTGACGTCACGCAAACCGTTACAATAAGAGCGACGATGATGATGAAGAAGAAGAGACTCGAAAACGAGTTGTGTTCGCTGACAAATTACGTGCAAACGTAAAGAGAAAGAAGGGGATGGAAGGGGGGACAACGTAATGCAACTTCTGATCAACCTGCAGTTAGCAATCAACAAAAAATAGTGAAATAATAGCATGTGAGCGATTTTTCATATCATCGATAAGACGCAGTAATACCGTAACGATAAAAATGGGACGACCAAGCTCCTCCACTCTTCACTCTCTCCTCGATTTTGAGTGTGTGTGTGTGTGTGTGTCACAAGTGTAAAAATTGCCAAAGCGAAGAAAGCGCTAATTTTAGAGACAGACAGACATCGAACTGTCATGTTACTGTCGATTCTCTCGCATTACCCCGTTACCCGTTAACCTTGAACTTAACACTCAACAGTTACATAAGGCAAGTGTATAAGAGAGACGGCATATTTAGCATATCTTGTCTGAAGTGTTGAGTATTGGAATGCATTAAGCCCGGTTCATTGGCTGTCTGTCTGCGTCTCTAGTCAGGTGTTGCAAACCGGAATTTCAATTTGTTTAGCATACGCGTGTATTTATAGATGTCTGGTCGTATCAGCCGACTTGCCCATTAAAACAAAATATTTATCATGCCAGTTGGAAGCAGGTTTTTGCACATTTAAATGCCATGTCACATATTTTAACTAACGAATTATTCAACTTGATTTTAACTAATTCATAACATATAGGACGCCCTTCAAACTCTGCTTGCTATAGCTCTAATCACATTGCGTGACATAGCAAAAAGCTGATAGAAACAAAATGGAATGGAATAGAACACAAAACTTCCTTAGCTGTCTTGTCTCATTTTTGAATTCGCACAAATCACCTGAGTTCTGAGTTTCAAAATTTTTTTCTCCTAAGTTTCTGTGTCGAGTCATTTGTCACGTTTCGTTTGTCTGTCTGTCGCTGTATTTATTGAGGCCTGACAATGCACATTTTTAATTAACCCGCTTTAATCGTTGTCACTTTTGTCTGTTGTCTCGATTCTGTCGCCCTGCATAATCGTTCTAGATCTAGTTAACGATGTTTTTTTTTTTTTTTGCATAACTTATATGATACAAAATCGCGGACACACCCTCCTTATATTGTTTTACTCACTCAAATGAAAAGTTAAAAGTTAACGACGTACTGCAAAGTACACTGATTTGAGTGTTGCAATAAAAAAAGGAAAAACTGTTTATACAACATTATTTGAGTTCTGTGCCTTAAGTTCCTCTGTAAAGTTAATAAAATAATTGCGTCATTTAACAAATGAGGCATTTAAACTTTTCATTTCAGCATTTTGCACTATTTCACTTCATTTTCTATCACTTTTGTACCACTATGTGCACCGGCCCCTTGTTTTAACCAGCCCTCACAATTTATTAGATCGTAGACATATACTATATAGTACTATACATATATGAATATTTCAATCATATGTGTATTTTAAAATTTTTTTATTGACTTGATTGGCTTTAACATGCCCAGACAATTGTTATAAAAAACAAATGAATTCAAAAAATGGAAAAAGGAACAAAACACTGATGAAATATTCATTGTGTAGTGTTCCGTGTACTACGTTATACTACTCTTAACAGCCCTAACCTATTCAACAGCAGTTTGTTAGCTTGATTTTACTAGTTACTAAAAAAAACAACAACTTGTTTCAACTTGAGACATTTTTACTCCAATAGCTCAATGAAGAATTGACGTGTAGAACGTGATGTGCCATACCAGATGCTACCGGCGTATTGAGTTTCGAAACGTTCAGAGATCCTAAGCTAAAGATCAAAAGTAACGTTTAGAATAAGTCAAGGATTATAAAGATAAGAGCTACAGTACGTTACGTACCATACCAGATGGTACCGGCTTATTTACATCCGAAATGTCCAGAGATCCTAAGTTAAAAATCAGAAGTAACGCTTAGAATTAGTCAATGAATATAGAGGAATGGAAATCTTACACCCGTTTGACAAGCTTAATTTTATTTGCAATGCAGTTTTTAATCGACCAATAAAAAACTCTTACTGATTTCGCATAAAATTAAAACGCATTTCGTATTAAAGTTGTTGTTGCTCTCGGGGTCGATCGGCTATTGACTTTATAGTAAAACAAAATTCGTGGAAATTCGCGAAAAAGAAATGTTAACAATTTCCTGTCGTTGGTTTTCAATTACAATCAACATCATAAAAAACAAAAACAATGGGATTTTTTCACACCAAAACACGAATAAGAATCAACATATGTAAATGTAATTCTTTGACTCATTCAATGTTAAAACATTTTTATATTTTTTATCATTTTGTTGTTGTTGTTTTTTATGTTTTGTTTAAGTCAGCAAATGCAACAGGCCAGCCAATTTGGCGTACACTTGTTGAGCCCCCGCCAACCTTTATTGACTTTTTAACGCTGTCGATTATCACTAGCAAATACCCTGTTTTTTGTGAGTTATTTGTAAGACTTTATTTTTGGATTAGTTTTATTTTATATTTTTTAATATGCTTTATTTGTTGTTTTATGTTTGATACGCTAATCTTTCGTTATTATTCAAAGGCTGTTACGGCGTTACGCTGAAAAGTATGCAATACTAAAGTTCCATAAGGAATTTTAAGCTTAAAGAGTTGGAAAACTCTTAGTAAATGCTCGCTTTTGTTGCTAACTTACAGGGTATATAGAGGTAGTTGTTGTTTTGTGTAAATGTAGGCAGTATGTACTAATAAATTTTTGCTAACGCATTCAGATTTCGAAATGTCAACACCAACACCTGCACTACAAAATGTGGCTCAGGTGATGCCTAAACATACAAACACACATACTTATATAGTTGTATACATACATACATATGTAGGTATCATACGCTTTACTTTTGCACTGTCAAAGTTTTAACGTAATTCTGAGAAAAGTTTTGTCTCTCATTTTGTTTTTGTTGAGTGTAAACTGAACCGAAATTGGGCAGGTCAGTGACCTCACCTTCTCCCACGAAAAAGGCTCACAATGTTTGCTGATTTATTGGATATTGGATGAATATGTGTGTGAAAATAAAAACTGTTGAATGAAATAATGTTAAGTGCGATAAAAATCGTTGGGCACATCAAATTGCAAATTGCGAAATTGTAAAACGAGACTTTAAACAATATTTGTACATTAAATATTATGTTAATGTATGTTTTACTTCCCGGTTTTTAGTTCACAATGTTTTGTTTAGTTTCTTACAAGAAAAACGAATATTAAATATTCTTTTCGGCACATTTTCTAATTTCAACAACTTTTATTGTTTGTTTGAGTGAACAGTGTGTATTTGCGTCATCAGCTGTTGCGTACCGTTTGCTTGTCCCGTTACACTCTCTTTTAATTGTTAGCCAATGACATTGCTTGCGCATTTGGCATAACGTTGACATTTCTCGATAGATCAAGTGCACTCTCGATCACTGACGTATGCATCTCTTAATTTATTCTCTCTCTCTCGTTCTCTCTCTTTTGCAGATTCATGTTTGCGTTGCCAGGCGGAGAACAAGCGAGATGTGTTGGGTCGACAGGATTGTGTTGTTGTTTGGGGTGAATGCAACCACTCATTTCATCACTGTTGCATGTCCTTGTGGGTAAAGCAGAATAATCGCTGTCCTTTGTGCCAGCAGGAGTGGTCCATTCAGCGCATGGGCAAATAAACACCTAGAATTCTCAAAGAAAAGCAACTCAACCTATAAGAAAAGTAACCATTAAACTTAAGCTGGTAATAAATAAAAGAAAATTTAAACAGAAAACTTTCTTACAGCCCTTTAAATACGTAAAAAAAAAGAAAGATGAACAAAAAGTTAAATGCCCCGGGTGAGGCTCGAACTCACGACCTTAAGATTATGAGACTTACGCGCTGCCAACTGCGCCACCGAGGCCTCGATTTGTTGCCTGACTCATAACAATCTTGACTACAGAATTGTTCTAGATGAATGCCAAGCTCAGGGTTGAAAGCTTTCCAGTGTGTTAAGAAATTTTCTTGCATTTATTTTGTAGGCGACCTGCAGGCGCAATATGAGCTTTTGTTGAGAATTTTGCAGTGCAAACTCCTCTTGCTTTCTATACATAATTGGCGCTGCGTCCACCACCTGTCCCTTTGGCGCAGAGGATAGCGCGTTGGACTTCTAATCCAAAGGTCGCGGGTTCGATCCCCGCAAGGGATGTAAATGTTGAACTTTGAATAAAAGGAGTTCGGCTAGTTTTTTTTCAATTTTTATTTTATTAATTTAACCAGTCTAAATTTAATCACACCTGTTTTCATAAGTGGAGTAACAACATGCCAAAAGATTTTGATAATTATTATTTGGGCTGCAGGGACGGTGACAAGTTGCGATTAAGAACGGAGGTATTCGCAATTCGCAATTTCTCCACATTGCCGGCATTCTCGATAAGGCTCTCATCAGCTAAACGCTTAACGCGTTGCTCTTGAACGGAAGCTGTGACAAAACAGAAACACAATAGTACATTCAACTCGTGTTTATGTAAAAATATTTGAGACTCCGCTACTTACGACTATACGGCGTGTATTTGTCTGACATTAGTTCTTCCAGGTTGTAGCCGACAAAGCCCACAACAGCTGCAATCGGCAGCGTTATATAAACAGCATTACGCCTCAAAAGTGCCATAACCACAGGCCACATTTTTACAATTTAAATTGATGAAATAATAATGTTATGTCGGAAAATACAATCAGCAATTGCATACGGCACTTGATCACAATAAAATACTAAACGTACTAATTTTGGACAAACGACTGTCGACGCGATGAATTTTGTGTTTATGTGTATATCGATATATTTAAGGCCAATAAATTCAATAGAACTCTGTAATATACAGCAGTAAGCTGTTGTAATCAGACAAATAAGCAATAAACAAATGTCATAACGAAATCAAGAAGAAATATTCTTTACCTAGAAGATTAACAATTTGTTGATAAGCACAGGCTGTTTTACCTGTGACAGCTGACCTTTTATCGTAAATTGTATATCGTCATTAGAGATGAGCACCAGCTGAACCAGCTGATTTGCATCGAAACATCGGATTCATCGTTACTTTATAGACAATCTCGTCGACTTTTTCACAAGAAAAACAACATAAACAGAACAAAGTTAGAGCGGGACGGTCAAAGAGTAGCGAAAATTATTAAAAAATTGTTAAAATTCAGTGCTTGCAATTGCATGCCAATATAAAAGCTGAAAACACAAAGAAAACAGAATTTCTAATCGTTTTGTGAGTGTTTGTGTACGCGTTTAGCAAGTGTAATTGGGTGCATAAAAATAACTGCAAAAACCAATCGAAAACAAAAAGAGCGAAAATGCTTCAAAGGAGAAAATGAATTTACGCATTAACAACCAGTTGGCTCAATCACAGTTGCAGTTTGGTATAATGTTTAATTATAACGACGCAACAGCAGCAGCGCTAAAGAACAAAGAACTTCAGTGCATCCACTACCAATTGATACAACAAGAACAACAACCACAAGAGCAGCAGTCGCAGTGCGACGCATAATTTCCTGCTTACCCACACAGACCGACACTAAAGAGCGTTTGCTGTTGCGCGCGTGGGAAGGGGACGCCGTACGGTCGGCCAACAAAGAAAAATATCTTCACTCACACACACACACATGCAGACCAAGAGTGCGAGAAAGGTAGAGCGAACAACAGAGAGAGGGCAACGACAGCAATTCGCGGCGCATAAAATGTCCAATTTGAACCATCGTCATCATCGAATCGATGTAAGTACACACATACATATATGTAGAATGAATTATGTATGTTAATATGAATTAAAATAGATGCATATGTACACTGACATGTACTTATAAATGCAATTACTTCCTTAACTTTCATACATACGAAATTTGTCAAAACAAAAACAAAACAGAGTCGGTTTTGCGGGCGTATCAGAATAAAACCAGTCTTGGAGAATGTGCTGATTCCTTTTATTCTTTATTTGTTGTCTGGACTAAACTGGCTGGGAATGCAATTTACGCGCACTGCCGACAATAATAAATGGCAATAAAAGCCAAAATCCGAGAATAAACAGCTTCCTTTAGTCTCATTGGCCATTTCATTATCTGTTTATTTCAGAGTGTGTGTGTGTGTGTGTTGTTTTTAGTTGTTGCTCTTTATTTCACACGCATCAGCCAAAACACTCACACATACACATAAGCACGTTGCAGTAGCAAACTTCAGACTTCAGAGAAACAGTCTGCCATA
This sequence comes from Scaptomyza polygonia, assembly GCA_035044585.1. Taxonomy (NCBI): domain Eukaryota; kingdom Metazoa; phylum Arthropoda; class Insecta; order Diptera; family Drosophilidae; genus Scaptomyza; species Scaptomyza polygonia. The sequence continues at coordinate 71,534 of JAWNNU010001457.1, read as the reverse complement.
TTCCCTTCTTCTTATTTGGAACGCCCCGCTAGACTAATGCAGTTGAGTTAACGAGATAAGAGCACTCACTCACGACTCAACTAAACAACATTTTACTCATATACAAACTTTAATAACTAGATTTATAAAATGAAAATAAGTATAAAGATTACAAATAAGAACAATTAGTTTTAAAGAGCTTATACAAAATCGTTGTTATTTGTCGTGTTATTTTCTCCTTGACTCACGTGCGCACCTCTAACGTACTCTTTCTAGCTCACATGCACAAGTACATACATATTTCTTTTTTTTGATTTCTTTATACTTGTTATTTTATGGTGAAGTTGGTTCTTTGTCGCCTTTGTTAGGAGCTAGCTAGCTTGTTGCTCCACAGAACCCAAACCGCTCCTAAAAAAGTGGCTTCCATTTACCCATTGCCGAACTTGTGTTTGTGTCGCTCTGTTTGTCTTTTTACACAAGTTAACAACGACTTTAGCAAAAGTGCAATAAACTCGTTGCCGTTGACGCTGCTTCAGCTGCTGCCCACCCAATCCGCAAGGTCTGGCCCCCGAGTTAATGACCAGTGTCAGGAACTTCTTGTGATTGAAGTCTTTCCATGTAAATAAGATACACACATACACATGCACTAGCTAAACGTACATAAGAGCAAAAGCAAGAGTAAGAGTAAGAGTATATTTGTTTGAGTCAGCGACAGTCGCCAAATTGGAGCCAAAGTGCAGCAGCCCTCAGCCAGACTCATGCTAATGGCTAATCGATCAGGCGGAATGATTTTGATTTGCGTTTTCAGCTGTTTTAATTTTTGTTGCTTATTTACACGGCCATACGTTTACAGTAACAGTTAGTCTGTGTCTGGAAACCAATTAACGGCAATAATAACAAATACAAAGGTTGATAACATAGTTAAAAACAGCTGGCATGCAAGTGCAACTGTCTGGCAGCACTGCAGTAAAGTCAGTTAAAAGTGAATGCACATTCAGACATAGAGCATTTGACAGTGGCTGGGTGGGTGGAGGTGGCGCCAGCTTGTGGGCAGCAGCTGCTGAAGTAGTGGAATTTTTAGTTGCCGACAATTGTTTTTGTTTGTCAAACGCTTGCGCTCTCTTACTCTCTTCAAATCGTGCACGCACTCACATATACATCTGTATACTTTTAAACACGCTCTCGTTGAGATTTTCGTGTTTATTTTTTTGTGGGTGCATTGTACCGCCCTAAGCGACGCCCCCGCACACGCGCTATGGTTATCTGTACGTGTTTTTGCATGCATTTATGTACATATCTAAGTATGTGTTGGGGTGTGTGTGTGTATGTCAGTGTGACCCCCATGCATTTGTGTGGCCCGAGCGCAGCGCATTTGAGCTTCAGCTGTTTTCTGCTCGCTCAGTTACCATTCGGCGCTCTGTTGTTATCCATGTGTTGGACGCATTCGCTGTTTTAGTTGTCGTCGTCGCCGTCGTTGCTGGTGTCATTGTCTCGCGTGTCTGCATTTACTCTGGTTGTGTGTGACTTTTAGGTTTTTCCAGCGCATCCAGCGCGTTAACAAAGAAATATATATATATGACTTATGTACATATACATATAACAACGAATTAGTTGTGTAAAAATCTATTGCTGAAGAGTGCGCGTGGGTTGTGCAGAGTGAGTGTGTGTGTGTAACTGTTTCATGTTTTTGCACATTACGTTTTGTTACAGTGGCTGTGTTGTTGTTTTATTCTGCTTCTTGCTTTGATTGAAAATAGTTTTTTTTGTTCCCTGTCGTTCCCCGTTTGGTTTCGTCAGCTGTTCTCTTCTTTTTAATCGCCGTCTGTTTTGGCCCAAGACTTTTGCAATTGGGGAAATTAATGTTGATTGTGTGTGTGTGTGTGTGTTTGTGTTCGATAAGGATTTATTCATTCGCACTGTTTTTATTGGGCTTTTGCTTTTGATTGCTATTTGCGTGCTCGCATAATTATTATTGGCACACACACACACACAAACGGGCACACATGTTTATATATGTATGTATATGTGTACAGAGATATGCACACAGCTGACCCAGTTTTGTGATGACCTTGTGGCCTTCGTGGAACCATTTATACGCTGTCTCATATATATATCTATAAACATACTATGTATGTATGTTCTCTTATGCAGCATGTACATAAATACATATACATATGTATCAGTGTTCTAATGGCAACAAAGTTGGACTTGTCACTTGGCTCACAGCTGACTGGACGATTGGATTCTTTGAAACGGCCATGGCTTATATAAATGCACCCACATTCGCACATTCACAAATACATACAAACATACTTTTTCTTGTGTAATTGCTTTTCCCTTTGGCTTATTTGTAAATCCATAAAAGCCTTTGAATATTTTGTTTACGTTTGCAGACAATTTACACACACACATTCAGTTGCAAAGTTCGTTCTCCCTCTCTCTCTATTTCTCTTTAAAGTTTTCTCCATATCTATTTTATCTGTCGTTCACTCGTTTGCGTTTGTTTTTTTTTTCTTTTTGCACCTTTTATTGCGCTAACGTTTACAGTTTGTTTTTAACACAACGCTTCTCAGCTGTTTTTGTTTTCTTAACCCATTTTTTTTTTAATACCCTGCCTTTCAAAAGAAGACGTATATCATTGTTGCGTTATTTGGTGGATGAGTAGGATGATTTGAACGTAAATTGATATAACCTTTAATTATATATATCTAACTGTCAGATCAGATTCGTCATACTACCTTGAACGAGCTTCTGTTCTACAGTTATTAAGGTCGTTGGCTTAAAATCCAGTGCTATTAACCTCTTAAGGCCCAACCAAACGTTGATTTCTTTCTTAAAGACTCGCGGCACGCAAAGTTTGAACATATGATACGCCGAGTATCGACCCAAACGATGCTTACGCAAGAGTTCGTTGAGTTATTTTTTTAACGAATGCTGTTAAGACTGAATGCATGGTTTGACTGGAGTGAAAACATGCATGAATGCTGAGCAATACAGAGTTGTCGCTGATTTTTTATTCTATGGAAATTATTTAACAAAATTGTTATATCATCGTTTTATTGTTTATAAACACATTGATATAATGCTTTAGATCTATAAAAATATCTATAATATGTTTTAACATGGTATTACATTAATTGTTAACATTTATTTTCAATGGCATAAACAAAGAGCACATGGCAACAATGTTCCACCGCTAATGCCATATGGTTTGTTTACATTGCAATATAAGAAGAAGAGACAAAGCACTTAAGCAACGTATGGCTATGCCGATGATTCTCAATGCGTAAGCAAACTTTTCGTTCAGTCTTGCAACGAGTCTTTAAGAAAGAAATCAACGTTTGGGTGGGCCTTTAATTAGGAAAGAGTATTATGCTATCGTTTATCGTATTCAATATATGGCCTAACGGTACTTTGACCCAAGATTTTATGTGCCCAATAAAATGGCGGCCAACGACCAGATGCGTTTTATTAATGTGTGTCCCAGAATCACGTGTCAAGTGTGCAAAAACATCATGTGCCACAAGTTGCACGACAATTTGTAAATTGTTCAAAGGCGAGCGCTGTTTGAGAAATATACAATAACCGTCCGTACACGCTTCTCATAATAAATAAACTTACCTCGTTACTTAATCAAAACTTAAGTAAATCAGTGTGACCGTCGCAATTCATTGTGCTCAAAGTGAAAAGTTTGCAACGAATCAAGCAAAATACAAATTGAAAGCTATTTGGTTTAGTTTTGATATAAAAAAGAAGAATAATGGCAAGAATTTTTTAAGTGAATAAAATGAATTCTTGCAAGGCTTTATTTTTTCTAAAGTAGGTTGAATCTATATGTATGATGTTTTTCTCTTGTGATGAACACTGATTGAGTTTGACATATTCCATTGTGGTGACATGTTTTTCATACCAACTGCATTACATTGAATATTTATTCGAGTTGAATAAACAAATGCATAAATAATTCATAGAAGTGATTGCTCAATTAGGCCAAATAATGGCAACACTTATGCATATAACCGTATAAGTATTCGAAGTTTATAATTGAACTTTAATAGCAAGGCAATCTTTTATATATGAACATATAGCATGTGTAATTTTTTTTATACCATATATGTAATACATGTTAATGTTAATTTCATTTAAAAGCGTTGCTTCTTCAATCAATGTGACAATGACAATCTTTATTAATACTTATACATATGCATAAAAGTATATTTATTTCTATTTACAGATATGTATATGTATATAATGATTTTCAATTGCATGGTTATGCAAACATACAAAATAATTTTATTAAAATGGAAAAATTGAGTCAGAAAAATAAATACTATTCAAATGTTTCAAGATTAACATTTATTAAGAACTATTTCGATTCGTACGTTTTCGATGTAATTAAAGCGTTCGCGCACTTTTGGCTCTCACTGTTTTACATGCTCTGACACACACACACACATATGTTAGCACGCTGGTTACAGTTATTGAGGCTCTTTTGTTCATCATTAAGTTTCAATCAGCTGATTGTAAGCTATTATTATTATTGTATTCCTATTTCTTTGTCGCCTTTTTTACTCGCAGTCGCAACACGTTCGATTGGCATTTTAAATTGACTTTGATGATTTTTCATTTAAGCTGAATGCCATACATTTTAAAGATATGTATATGGGTATGGGTGATGGTGTTGTGAAGGGGGTGGCTGGGGGTTGTGCAATCAAAAGCTTGGCGCACATGGTCATTGACTGTTGTCGGTCGATCAGTTTTGAGGCCTCAGTCACAGTCTCAGTCTGAGGCATAACTCGAAGCGGGCGAGTTGGGCGCGCAAAATTTCAATTATATGGTAGTACATGCAAGCAACAATTTAATATGTGCATACATAATAAATAAATTCAATTGCCGTTGTTATTGTTTTGTTTGTGTCAGAGAGCCGTCAGTCAACCTTGGGCAACACTTTAAAATGTCTTTTTTATAAATATTTATCTGTATTTCTGTTGTTCTATTTCTCACGTGCGCGACACGAGCAGCTATAAAATAAATGCAAAATACAAAAAGTAATCGACAAAAAATAAAAAACATTTAATACAACTTTGTATAAAATGTTAAAAAACAAAACTGCAGCTGAAAATAAATAAATAAATAAAAACAACAATTAAGACAAATGTGCAGCGACAGCAATATTTGAACTAGTCAAAAAGCTCTTGTTTAAATATAAGCAAAGAGAGACAGAGCCAACACGCAGTAGCCGATGTCTCTCTTATCCAGATAATTTATGGTTTGTTATTGTTATCAAGCAAGTCGCAGCAGACAACAATCAAACAAGTAAGAGAGGAGATCCCCGGCTACCCGCAGCGACTTACCCAAAGACGCATATTGTGAATAATTTAATCGTGCATTCACACGAAGACGACACCGAACAAACCGAACGACGAAAGTTAAGTGTGTGAGTTGGGGTGAGAGCTACTTGTTAAAGTATAAGCAGCAGCAACAACAACAACAAGCAATATTAAAGTGCTCTCCACACTTAATTAAGACACACACACACACCCACACAGACAGAGAGGGAGACAATTGATGTTTGCGCGCAGTGGAATTAGCGCTGCGCCCAATGCGGGCAGCGGCAGAGGCGGAAGCAGCGACAGTGGTGGAGGAGGAGGTGGCGGCGCTGCTGCTGGTAGCATTGAGCTGCTATGTCCACCTAGCGGCAGCAGCAGCATTAGTGGCAGCGGCAGTTTTAGCAGCAGCGGCAACAACAGCACAACAAGCACAACGGCCACAAATAGCACCAGCTTCGTTAGTGTCAGCGTCAGTGCATCAACGCCAGCATCGGCTTCAGCGTCGACAGCCGACTGTGGCGAGAGCAATAACAATGCGAATGCCAATCGTAATTTGAGCTTACAACTGAGCAACAACAACAGCAGCAACAACAGCAACAATAATAATAACAATAACAATAATGCAAACAACAACAACAATAGTAATAACAATAATCACAGCGGCAGCACAAATCTAATCAGCGGCATTTGCACTAGTATTTGGCGCACTGCAACGTTTGGCAGCGCTGCGCCCGTCGCCAGCGTCATGGTAGCCAACAATATTACCAGCAACGGCAGCAGCAGCAGTAGCAGCGGCGTCAGCGCCAGCAGCTATTCATCCAGCGCATCCTCAATAACGCCCGTCGTCGATGAGGTGTGCGTTATGGAACAGCAGCAGAACATCAATATTAATGCAATGCAGGAGAACGAGGAGTCTGTAAGAACAAAAGAAAAGACACATAAACAAAACAAGAATCTCGCTTTGATTATCGTTTTCCGTTCTCCACTCCACCTACTCGAAATGTCATCTTACTCTCTCTCTATTTCTCTCTTTAACTACATATATATCCACTCTCAGCGGTCATTCATCAAGGCTACCATTTTGTACATTGCCTTTCACCCTCGCAACGCCTCGCCTTAAAATTCCATGGAGTAATAAGCTTGACGATCGCTAAAATATGAACTATTTAACGGTTGTTTAAAGCTCGTTAGCTTACCTTTTTACTCCATGGCTCTCTCTCTCTCTCTTTATCTTTGTTTATTTCTCTCTCCTTAACTCGCTCTCTTTTTTGTCATGCAGAGCATTGAACATCAATTAATTTGTACATACATATTTTGGTTTTATTTGTGTTTGTTTTATTTGTGGGGGGCAGCCTCAATCATGTAGTATAAAAATTCAATTGTTTTGTTTTGCTCAAGCAAACCCATTAAGAATATTCAATATCAACTATAACGCAATTTTTTTATACTGTGTTAATTGAAAGTTTTCTGCGCGTTTTCATTTGTACAGCAAACATTCCTAGGCGCCACAGAACTGGACGATGAGCTAATCAAACAACTGCCAAAGGAGGTACTGTTGCGAGTTTTCTCCTATCTGGATGTCGTCTCACTATGCCGTTGTGCCCAGGTGCGTTTTATTTTAAATTGGTTCTTAAAGTAAATAATGCATATTGCGTTTTGCAGGTATGCAAATATTGGAATGTACTTGCCCTTGACGGTTCCAGTTGGCAGAAAATCAATTTGTTCGATTTCCAACGTGATATTGAGGTGCGTCTCGAAAAGTTACAGTTACAGTAACAGTTTTTATACTCAACACACTCTCTCACTCTCACAGGGTCCTGTTATCGAGAATATATCGCAACGATGTGGTGGATTTCTCAAATCATTATCGCTGCGTGGCTGCCAATCGGTGGGAGATCAGTCCATCAAGTAAGCAGAATTAATAACAGTGGCGGGCAACACTTACTTACTTAAAATATTTTTTGTAATTGAGTTAATAACTTAAAAATTCAAATTTTTATTTTTTGTAACAGAACTCTAGCAAATCACTGCCACAACATCGAACATTTGGATTTGTCGGAGTGCAAGAAGATAACAGATATTTCCGTAACAGATATAAGCAGATATTGCAATAAGTTGACGGCAATTAGTTTGGATTCCTGTTCGAATATAACAGATAATAGCCTTAAATATATATCGGATGGTTGTCCAGTAAGAGTTTTAAACAATTTCAATGCCTAAAAGTTGTATTTAATATTTTTATTTTTTTTTTCGCTATAATTTAGAACCTGCTGGAAATAAATGCTTCGTGGTGCCATCTAATATCGGAAAATGGTGTCGAAGCATTGGCACGCGGTTGCATCAAATTACGCAAATTCAGTAGTAAAGGTTGTAAACAAATCAACGACAATGCCATCATGTGCCTGGCCAAATACTGTCCTGATCTAATGGTGCTAAATCTACACAGCTGTGAGGTAAACCGAAAAAAAAAAAACGAGAAACTTTATTTCTGAGTTTGATTTTAACCGCATCTTTTTATTATCAGACTATCAGCGACTCATCGATAAGACAGCTGGCTGCTAGCTGCCACAAGTTGCAAAAACTGTGCGTCTCCAAATGTGTAGAACTAACTGATCTCTCGCTGATGGCGCTCTCGCAGCACAATCAGCAATTAAATACATTGGAAGTGGCTGGCTGTCGCAATTTTACCGATATTGGCTTTCAAGCGCTGGGACGCAATTGCAAATATTTGGAACGTATGGATTTGGAGGAGTGTAGCCAAATCACAGATCTAACATTGGCACATCTGGCCACCGGATGTCCCAGTCTAGAGAAACTAGTAAAACAAAAACTTGTTAACCTTTTTAAGAATATGTTGACTAATCGATTCTTTCTTCAGACGCTGTCCCACTGCGAACTGATTACGGATGATGGCATTAGGCATTTGACAACGGGCAGCTGTGCAGCGGAAAGTTTATCGGTGCTGGAACTAGATAATTGTCCATTGATAACAGATCGAACGCTGGAGCATTTAGTGTCATGTCACAATCTGCAGCGCATTGAGCTCTTTGACTGCCAGCTCATTTCACGCGCTGCCATACGAAAGCTAAAGGTGATTTGTGCTTTACTTTTAGAAATAAATTCTAATCCGTTTTTGGTATTTCAGAATCATTTACCAAATATTAAGGTGCATGCTTATTTTGCGCCTGTAACACCGCCGGCGGTTACAACCGGGCATCGGCCACGTTATTGTCGCTGCTGTGAGATTCTCTGAGATACGGCCATTGGCTTTGCCCGTAAGATAATGCGTAAATCGGCAACAGACTGATGCTGGCCCGTTTCGGCATTTGTTGTCGTATTAATTGCCATGCTATTGAGCCTGATGCTCATTTTGTTGCTGTATTTAATCGATCTGCTGGACAAAGTCGAATGAGAAACAACAACAACACACACACACAAGAAATTGTGTATAACTAAAAGCAAGATTCTTAAAACACGATATATATATATAAATTATAGAATCCATTTGAAAATCGAAAAAGGGATAAACATTTAGAGTATTTATTAGTTTTTGTGAGAGTTTCTAAAACTCATCCTTTCAAAACATTGTAATTATTGTGATTATTTTTTGTATAATTTAATACTACTACTATGCTATAGTATAAGATCGTTATGTTAACAATAGGATCGATGGATCGATGCATTATGTGTATTTAATTAGAGTTTTGTTTCTTAAATTTTTGGTTTTTTCCGCATTTCTCTGTATACTGTCAATCAATTAGTTTAGCTTCTAAATGTACCTTCTTTATGTATGTATACCCTATAAAATTGATAAACACACACATACACATATTGAGAAAGCTGGAATATTGCATGCTGATTTTAATATTTTTTTTTTCATCTGATTTTAAATAAGTGAAAAGCAAAGTGCATATAAATTATAAACATTTACACTTATATACATATATATATAGAAACATAGAAATGTATAACTGAGATTTTAAACAAGTCTAAACATGTCGATAGAACCACAAAGCGTTCACCCACACACACACATACATACATACAAACCTTTTCAGTCATAGTGAAAAACTTTTAGGCTACTTTTCCTCCCATTTAACCGTTTTATTTTTGTGTTTAAAAACCATATTTAAGCCTAATATATATATACATATATAAAGAACATTTAACTAATAGCAATACTAACACATACATATGCATACATATGTATGCATGTATGTACGACTGTATATTACACCCAAAACAAACAACAATAAATAAATTTAATAACCCTTCAAGTGCAAGCAAGTCTTTTACACACAAAAAAAAAGTAAAAACAAATTATAAAATTCAATATGGATCAGCGTTTCTAAAACACAAAACTCTCTCATACAATATATAATAATATATATAAATATACTATATACATTTAGTACATAAAAACAAACATACACATGGTAAATAAAAATAAATATATATATATATATATATACATAACATGAAAAAACAAACAAAAAATATATATAATTTATAGCTCTATACATGTATAATTGTCTATTTTGTAAATGTATTCAATGACAGCCATTTGCGTACAGTTCACAATTCAAACTCGAATCCTAATCCAAATAATATTATTTATAGTGCGCAAATTCGAAAACTACAAAAAAGAAAAATCACAAAATCCACAGGGGTCTTATTTCAAATCAACATCAACAGTTTTCTTCTTGTTGGAAATGTTCAAACTCTCAAATATTTACCCGAGTTTCAATTGGGTTTTTAAAAATTCGGGCATATTCTTGTTAAATATACGTGAAAAAAAAATATAATAGTTTTCATAAATAATCGAAATAACAATCTTATGAATTCTGCCAGTGGGGATAAAAAACCAATGCAATATTATAACAATTTTGTGTAGTTCTTGTGTTTCAAAACTAATTGTAGCATTTTAAATATCGAATAACTGCTTTTTAGTTAAGAGCAATCTATAGATAATTACCAAGTAATTTATGTGTTTATATATTTTAAACCAAGTAAGCAGAAGAAACTTGAATTGATTAAATGTAAGAAGCAAATAAAAAAGTTTAAAGCTTTCTTTAATAAACTGATAAATAGTTTAGCAGCTTAAAATTTAAATTTGTGCGCCTTTCAGTGCTACCCAACGAACCGATACATTTTTTGCTACGAGCATCGGCAACACTGTTTTGTTGCGGATATCGTATTATCGGCCTGCCGCCACTATTTATCGCCGTCAATCGCTGGTTTTAATCAGTTTGTACTTGTATTGGTTTTGCGGTAGACGAAGGCACATCGAAATAATAAACAATTATGTGGAAAATTAAACAAATATACGTTTTTAAATATACTTGAGATTGCTGTGTGTGTTTGTGTGTAAGTGTTTGCGTGTAATTATGCAAAGCACAGCAGCCATAGGCACAGCAATCGGCGGTGAAAGTGTTGTTGTTGTGTTGTGGCAGCGAAATTGGTTTTCGTTGCTCGCAGCGCTGATTGTGGTTCATTTTGTTATGGCATTCGCAGCAACGATCAATTTTCCCAAATAAAGACAACAACACAGTGAGTGAACGCGATTCGAAAACGTAAGAGCAACACAGCAGTGCGGGAGACAAGTGCAAAGAAAAAAATAACAATTGGCGTTTTGTTTTTTCTTTTAATTATTTTTGTTCGGTTTTCCGCTTTGTTTGCCAATAAACTTACAGTGCTGCTTGCGTTTACAGTTACATACTTGCATGTATGTAAGTATTTTTGTACGTAATAAGTTCAAGGAAAGCAGAAAGCAAAATGCAAGAAACAGAATGTGCAATAATGCAGTGAAAAAATCAACGCCTATATCTTTGGCCTCGCCTCTGTTCAATACATATGTATGAAAATGATGTAAAATGCGACTATTGCACCTGTTTATGTGTGCGTGTATTTAAATTTTAATTCGATTGAAGCTGCCAACAAAATCATATGTAATGTTCATAGTGAAGCCAAATAATCGATGTGCGAAAATTTGCCATAGTTGGTTATAGGGTGTGCGGTGAAGGGGAAGATCAGCAACAAAGCACAGCTGAGCGTCGCTATATTTGTGTGTGTGTGTTCGCGAATGTGGCGAAGGTGGAGGCAAATAACAGCAGAAGCAGCAACGGATCAGAAGCAAAGTCAGCAGCAGCAGCAGCAAATCAATATTGCGTTATGCCAAAACGCTTAAGTAAACTGCAATAATGTTTATAATTAAAGCAACATACTAAGTGGATTGACAGCAAAAACAACACAAATCAAAGAAGCGAGCAGCCTTGCAAGTTCTTTGCTCTTCTTTACATTCGTTTTGTTAAACGGTAAGTCGGCCATTTTGATTGCACATTTCACTTTGGCTTGCGCCTTGTGAGAATTGCATGCATAAACCAATACGTACATATATGAATCCATTAGTATATATGTACATATTTATTAACAGGATATTACAATGTAAAAACCATTTAAACTTATTTTTAACTGTCTGCTGTACGTTTAACCTCTCAACCATAAATACATACGAACATGTGCCCGTGTGTTAATATAGCAAACAATTTATGGCAGTTAGAAATTAAATTTCACAAGCAAACTTCGAAGATTGCGTTATTGAGCTTGAAACTTGTTTCTGCTCTGGACAAACTCATACATACATACATTGCATAGCAACGTTCTTCTAACACATGAACGTATGTACATGTAAATACATACACACATACATATTTCCCATACGGGCTATTCTCTATAAATGGGCAAAAGTTAATGCTTTCAATTCACGTCTCACTGCGTCTCATTTAAATTTAGTTTTGTGTTTGTTGACAGTCGCAGCAGCAATAGCAGCATCCCTCTTGCGTTCCCTGGTTCTCATAAACATGCATACACCCCCGTTTGTTGCTTTTGTTGTTGCCGCCATAATCAGCTGTGAGTGAGTCTCCTTCTCTGCCTGCCTCTGTCATCGTCTGCTTTGCTGGGTTTTTTTTTTGTTTTTTAGTCTCTCTTGTTCATGTTGCTGATTTTGTTGGCACACACTTGTTCTCTGCAGTCAGCAACAGCAGCAGCAGCATCGACGCTCAGACAAAGAAACTGTTGACGCGTTTGCTCTCGCCCCTCTTTCTCTCTCTCTCTTTTACTCTTGCTCTCTCTGTGTGGTATCCTTGATTTTATTTGTTTGCGCTTTGGGGCTTCATTTTATTTCCTTTTTGACAAAGACAACGCCAGCAGGGAGCAGACAACAAAGACATTTCTGTTGAATCGATTGATAGTCGAATATTGCACGTGTATGTGTGTGCATGTGTGTTAATATATTAAATTGTAGTGCACTTAATAAGAGCGGGGCGATTAAATGTCAATGTGATATATACACACACACATAATGAATTATATAAATTGTACACAATGCGCAAATGAAATACAAACGTGAAATTATCACTAATTATCACTTAATTGCAATTACAATGTATGAATTGGTTTGTTTTAATAGCAGGGTATCTCAGTAGCCTCAACCATTATACAATTGAAATAATTTGGTGGCTTTTTTTTTTCTTTTTTTGTAAATGTCGTACAAGCCCTGATTCATTTAATACGGGCTGTGGTCAGATAACATAATATTAACTGCACTCTGGTCTAAGCTTATCAAATGCTGCCAGATAGTCGAGTATTTGTGATAATCTACCAGCAGTCAAAATTCGTGTCTGTATGCACTGTTCGTAGTGTCATATATTAGTTTTGTTTGATAGAAAACAAGATTCTAAATGGCTACGCAAACAAACTCACACACACACACACCAACGCTCATATGTATACTAATCTGTAAAAGAAGCATTGCCAGCTCATTTTCGGAGTTGATCTGTTGATATGCTAAGTGCATAAAATGCGTTTCAATGAGCACATCCTCCTGAGTTCTGTTGAGCTTTAAAATGTATGTGTCGTTGTTGTTGGTGTTTTGAGGGCGGCGGAGTGTAAGCGCACTGACCAAGCCAGCAAAAACAACAACAACAACATTTTGAAGACCCACGCTACGCAATATTTTCCACAACAACAAAAATTACCCCACCGCTACTTGATTGTTGTTGTGGTTTAGCGTCAGTTAACAGGAACGGAGAGAGAAAGATGGCGAGGGAGAGTGAGAGCGCGCACAGTGACCCCGCTGCTGCTGCTGTTGCTACTGTTGTTGTTATTGCTATCGCTGCTTCTTCTTCCCGTTCCCGTTGCTGTCGCCGAGCCGACGCTTCGCCTCCTTTTGCGTTTTATTTTACGTTATTTGGTTTTTGGGTTGAACGACTTTCGACAACGTGTGCGCAAAAATAAAATAAAGTAGAAAAAATAAAACAACAATAAAATAAAAGAAAATAAGAAAAGAGCGTAACATTTTGAGCGTTGCCAGAGAGCCATTGAACCCACCAAAATAATGTAGACAGCTGATGGACGCCAATGTGTGTCTATGTGTATAACGGTGCTGACAGTTAGAAAATAAAGGTTTCGAGAGAGAGAGACATAAAGTATGTATTATGGTGGGGTAAGTAGGAGTGAGAATGGAATGGAATTGGTATGTTGTTGTCTCGTGGCACCCCTTAATAACAAACAGTTAAAAGTTAGAACAATGCTTTTAGTTGTCGTTTTTTACTTAATTCAACAAACCCTTCGTTAAAGTTCTCCACGCTTTCAACTTCCAACTCATTTGTGTGTGTGTGTGGTGCGGGAATAGGAGAACTACCATACTTGGATGGTTTCGCTTTGATTGATATTCGTGTGCATTGTTTTTATGAAATTTGCGGTACCTTATAGTTGCTCTCGTGTATTTAAAAAAAATAATCTTAATGTATTCATCGCACGACAAAAAAATATATATAGATAATTACTAGATGACGCATGCTTCTTGGACTCCCTGATACATACTACATATGTCAGCGGTCAAAATCCAATTCTAAATTATATATTCGATAAAAATTTTCACATTCTCAATTTCTTGTTTATATTCGCCTCCATTATTCCAGTGCGTCATCATTGCCCGCATTTGGCACACAAGTATACAAACATTTATGGATAAAAACCTTGTAAATACATATGTATGTTGTAAATTTTGAAATAGTTTTGCACGTGATAACTGTATAATGATAAGTGACAAGATTTTTGAATTTGGCTTTTTAATGCGCAGTTAATTATAAACCCATAAAGACATAGTGTTAAAAGCAAATTCATAATTATATTTATAACCTTATCAATATCTTGCAAATTCTATAAAATATCACGTTCGCTTATTATAATCTATTAAATTCACCAGTAACAGCAAAACAATTAGAAACCCTTGAAGTTAAGACATTGCCATAAGCATTACATGTATAAACACATACATGCATACTCGTATGTGTCTGCTCGTGTGTCTTATGGTTTGTGTGTATTCACCTGCCATCGATGAATGACCTCCCGCAGTCATCAAAGATGAATTCCTACTTATTTCCCCACACTCTTTGACGAAGAGCTGCCAGACAGATATTCTCATTTCCAAATAAACTCAACTCTACGCACAAACACATATGTACATATTTACTTATATTTACATGAATATTTTTGGTGACTTTGACCACATTTCTGTTAGTAGCAGTAGTTATGGTGGGGGGAAATATACAATGTATACACAGTATCCGTGTGTTTGTATGGGTTGTATATAACAATCGTCTGCTAAGCGTCTATATTTGTTCACAATCAATCTCAAGCGTCGTCCGTCCAACGAAACACAAAGTTTGAAAAATTGCGTTCTAACAATTTCACATTTACAGCAACGTGCGAGAATATAAAAAAAAACAAAACGTAAAATGCTCAATTATTTACAATGTTATTTGTGAATAGAGGCACCCACACTAGCAATCACACGCATGTAGCTAAATAAATAATAATAAATAATGATGATCAACATTCATACAGAATGCATTGCTATTGTGAATTGTATAGCAAATAGCATGTACGTGAGGCTTTCAACCGTTTAATTTGTTAAAACAGCTGATCGCAATAAATGAAAACAACTGCGCACATACAAACATGTTCAAACAACCGCTCACACACACATGCATACGTACATTTATTCTGAACGAAGCGCTTGCCCTTTTTTATAAACACTTCTCTCTTCTTCTTAACTCAGCAGCTGTGAAACTTTAGTAAGAGCAGGAGTGAGACAAAGAGAGCAAAAGCACTATTCGACTTGTTTTTGGCATGGCCTCCCACACATAGACAGACACAAACAGTGTGTGCCCAATAAGTTTAGTGAAAATCATCAATTAACTTGCTGGGGCGAAACAGAATTGAAATGTGTTTTTGTATATATGTATCAGCTGTGTAGAAATAAATGATGTCTCTTGTTATATGAAATATTTCAAGTCTACTTCTATTTTGACCTTGGTTCAAGCATCAAATAGTTCTTAAGACTCCAAAATAAGTGTTTTTCAACTTATCGAGAGAGCCAGATAACAAGCCAGTTTTGTCGGCAAGACAATGTTTGTCTAGATGTAATTGTTGTTGTTGTTGTTATGTACGTACTTAGTACAAATAAAAACGTGTTTCCACTTAAAGACAAGAAAAAGAGAACTTCTACCGTAGTACAGGTAAAGTAATACATATTGTAAAAATTTTCCACAAGTGAAAAAAAAACTACAACGGTAAATGGCTGAAGGTATTAAAAGAGTTAGGCCAAAAGGTGCGTCGTCGGAATAGCAAACAGTAAAAAGATGAAGATAAAGATGGAGTCATAAATGAAAGCGAGCAATGTATGTATGTGTGTGTGTTTGTGTGCAATTATCAACATTCAAAGGGGGTCAACTGTTAATTAGTTGGAAGTTGATTATGTTGAAACTGCTGTGAAACATATAGGAAATTAGTGTAATTAAGAATACTTTAATCGCATTAATTAACAGTTATGTGTGATATTATAATATGCAAACACATTAACATACATACATATTTAGTTTTGAATTTATTATTGATGCCTTTGTTTGTCTGTATGTATTTATGTCTGAAGACAAATCCCGAATTTCAAGGGTTCAACAATTTCTTTGCTACGTTTTTTTTGTTTTCCTGTTTTGGCACAGGAGAGCAGTCAGAGACATATACACACATACACATATACACACACATCGGTCAGATGAGAGGCGAAGAAGATGATGATGATGATGATGTAGAAGGAGACGAAGAAGAAGCAGATCAAGCCAGACCAGAACCAGACACAAGAAAAGTAGTATAAAGACGCCCGAAACCGATTTTTCTTTGTTTGTTGTGCGGGTTTCTTTGCAGACTCTTTGTTGACGAGTTGTTGTTGTTGCTGTAGTTGTAGTTGTTGTTTTGTGCCTTTGCCTTTTGGTGTCCTCCAACTTTGGCTTCATGGGTCATTAAAGTTTACTCTCTTTGTCGTCGTCGTCGTCGTCTTGTTCGTCGAAATGTAATTGTATTTGTGTACAGGGCAGATAACAAAAACAAAAAGAGCAATCGCATTAACATCAAGTCAAATCATATCAGCAGGGAGAAGAAAAAAAATACATTATTCAAATACAAACATACACATGCATGCGTGTCTATGTATATGTATGTGTATGTTTGTGGGTGTCCTCTGATAAGGCATAAATGCAACTAAAGAAATCATAAAACAAACAAACATAAATCGAACCTGGCTGGGCTGCTGGCTAACTTTATTGCTGTGGTTGTTGTTGTCTTTGTCTGGGCGCATGCGATTTGTTTTGTATTATTTTTTATTTACTTTGCAAAGCCAGCGAGCCACCAACAAGTACTCACACGCATACAAATATAGAAGCTTCAATGCATATACATACATATACATATACATATATACACAAGAAGAATGAGGGGTATATAAAGCAAAAGCCAACATTCAGCACTTGGCGACCTAACAAAAGAAGCGACGTCGGCAGCGGCAGCGCAGCAGCAGTCATCAAACATATGGAAACGGGTTCGTTCGTTGCCAGCACATGGGTGTGTATGTATGTGTATGTGAGTGTGTCGCGTTGTCTGCATGGTTTGGTTTTGTTATTAAAACAAAAAATAAACGCTATTACGAATACCAACAACAAATTTTGCTTTAATACTCACACACACACACACACACTCTTATACGTAAGATACTTAATGCTTATTTACTTGTCGCGCATATGTTTTGCCTGTGCTGAGAGAGAGAGAGAGCGCACTCTCTAACATTTGGAAATTCCATATGATTTTTGTATACATGCGCAAGAGCAACATTGTTGCTATGCAATCTTAGCAACATATGTTGCTAGCAATTGTGTATCCGCCCGCGTCTGCTACGTTTTTCTATTATTGCCATGCCAAAAAACTAGCCACATAAATGTATACATAAATATATGAACGACGTAGTTTCCATATATAGCACACACATAAATGGTATATAAGCCACGACGTTTGCGTTATATATAAATTGTATATCAACAACGCACACAGCAACAAAGCAAACAGTTAGCGTTTATGTATGTGTGTGCATGTATTTATCTGGCGTGTGTTTCGCTGCTGCTGCGGCTGCTGGTGCTGCTGCTGAGGCACTCGCTCGCTCAGCTGTTTTAGAAAGTTGCTGGCAGCGCTCGCGTTCATTCAAGCAGCGACAGTGCAAGCGACAACATCAAATACGTCCCCAGGTCCCAAAAATCGTGAACGAAAACCAAGCGAAAAAACGAACAGAAAAGCAGGCAGCTCCTTAAGCAAATAAAAAACTTGGCTTAGCTGTCAGCTAAGCAAAAGTGCAAGACATCAACAACAGCAGAAAAAAATAATATAAACAAACATCTCGAAGCAGTGAACAAGTTTTTCAATACATACATTTTGTGTTTTTTTTTGCGTTTCGTCAGTGCAAAGTTTGCTACTCTCGCAGTTGTGTGCCTGTCTGCCTGACTGCCTGCCTGCCTGCTGACGTTTGGGATTTTTCTCTTCTTCTTTTATGTTTTTGTTTCGCGCTCTCGTCGCGTAGCGAAGAAGAGAGGAAAAACTGTTACGTTGATACGTGTGTGTGTGTGTGTATTTGTTTGTGTTGAAGCAGCGAACGTCGTCCTCTTTTGATTCAATTCGATTCGATTCAATTTACCGTTGAAAACGCAACGCAAAACCGTTGAAAATTCAAATGCTACGTTCAAATTTGGGTAGCTGCTGCCGTTGTCAGCCGCTGAGAACTAAAACAACTACAAGAACAACAGCAAAAGCAACAGCACACCAGCGACAACAAAATCATCATCAACCAAGGGCGACAAAAAACTACAAACGCAATGAAAAGCTAAAATTATGAGAACAGAAAAGCAAAACAGTTGATCAATGCAACTAAATTTAATAAAGTGTATTTGAAAAAGTGATTTATTTGATTTAAAGGTTGGTATTTACTCTTATAATACATTTGTGTGTGTATGTATATGTCTGACGTCGCTGTGACCACTCAGCTGTGCGATGCGCATGTGTTGGTGACGTAATAGAGCCAAAGCCAACAGCAACAACAACGTGACAGCTAAAAAAAAGCTTATAAGCTGTGTCCACCTACACACTCATGTGTGTGTGTGTGTATAAGCTTTTCAGTCAGCGTCAAAGTTGAATAATTGCAGATCACTCAAACACAGAAACACACATACATATAAACAATTACTTTGGGAGACTATGTGACGCCCCCTTTAACGTTGACGTTGCGCTTGTTCAACAATACCAAAAACTAATTCAAATATCGCTCACTCACTTGATTTGCCCACTCGCTCACTCACTCAAACGCGATTGTTCACTCACTCACTCAACTCCGCTCCCTCAAATTACATTTTGTGCATGTATGGCTTTGTGTATGTGTATGTGTGAAGTCAGGGAAAATACTTGCTTTTTGAGTTGATTTTTTATGTAGCATGTCATTTTCGTTGTAATATAATTGACACACATCTTCTAATTGTGCCGTAAAATGCTCTTGCTCCCTCACTCACACACCCACACAGACACACACAATCTTAACTGAAACGTGGATCGTTTATTAAGCTGTCAAGTTTTTTGAGGCGCGGCAGCGCTGCCAACTTGTGTAACAATCAGCTGTTAGACGTGGGGGGTATGTGGGCAAAGGGGAAACAGGTGTGCACGAGCTTTAGTTTAACAGCTGTCTGTCTGTCTGTCTCACTTACACATTTACATGAAATGGCCTTGTGTTGTTGTTGTAGCCGCACCGTCTCAAATAAACGATAAGATACTTAACAATTAGAGCGTTCCGTTGCGCAACACTAGATTCATAAGCTTATGCATATAAATAATACGTAAATAATGCAGAAGCTGTAAAATCAAGGTTAAACCAAAAGCTTTTCGATCTTTGTTTGCTTTTAAATACATATAATTTAAGCAAAATGAAGCTAACTGTGTTTCAACTTGAATGCCAATTAAATAATAGCTTTCACCTTTTGTATTAATTCTTTTAGTTTTATATTAACATGCATACATACATTGATAATACAATGCCCAAAAATGGTCAAGCTAATTTCGAGTCTATCGAAAACAAAACGAGAAATACAAAACAGACAGCAAACAGCTGTTGTTATCTTATGTACACACACTTATACTAGCACACATACACGCATACACAAAACTAAAACTAAATTTGTTATGCTTTCATTTTGTCGTCGTCGTCGTCGTCGTCGTCTGTTTGGGTCCAATTTTATACCTTATTCGTTTGCTAGCTAATTGTATGGAATGAAGGAAGGGGAGGGAAACAGTAAAACTGTAAAATCCAATGAAAGAGCAACAACAACAACGATAAAGAAACACTAAATGCGTTGATGTCGCTGTCACCGTCGCCGTCCCAATGTAATTTTATACGTGCGCAGTTGGTAATGTAAATGAGCAGAGCTCAGCTGAGCTCTTGTATGTGTGTGTGTGTGTGTGTGTGTGTGATGCAGATAGCAAAACCGTATGGAAAACACTATAGCTGGTTGTTGGTACTTATGGTGTGTGTGTTTGTGTGTGTTTTCCATAATTAACAGAAATAAGAAAGCGAACAGAAATAAAAACGGTGCAATGCGCAGGAGGCATTGGCTCGACGTCTTCTTCTTTTTCTTCTTCTTACTCGGTCGACGTGCGGTCATTTGCTTTTGCCTCCTCTTCGACACGTTTCTTCAACTCTGTGCCAGTGCGTCGTCGTTCTCAATTTGCCAAACCAGCAGCAGCAAAATTTTGTTTAACGCTAAAAATAAAACGCACTGCTGCCACGCACACTTCTAAATAATTGCGTCTCTGTTGTCCTGTCACAAAGGCAACGTACACACTCTCTCTCTCCTTTGTGAGACGCGTGCTGCTCGCTCACGTGCTCTTTTTAAGCAAGAGCAAGAGCTGCTGCGGGTGCTGCTTCTGTCTGCTTGCTTGCTTACGTTTGTTTACAATTTAAACGTGTGATTTTGTTTTTGGTTTTTCCACACTTACTGCGCACATGTGAGTGAAACTCTATTTTTCTGTCTGTGTGAGAGTAATTGTGCAAGAGAGAGAGAGAGAGTGAGCGGGCGCGGCGAAACCATGTAACTCTTCATTTGGCATTGCATTGTGTTGAACAAAAAACAGGGTGTTTCTAACATTTGTGCTTGACTAACCAAAAACTAATTTATGCCCAATTGAATGAGCACAGATAATAGCACTTTCTGAACAATGCCTGATTATGTTTATTTAGCCTTGCTAATTTGCAATTAAATAACACTTATTTTTCTCATTCTAATTGCAGCAATCCAAACAATAAATAATGGAATATTGACAAAGTTACGAAAGGTAAGTAAGAACGAGAACGCTCTCTTTTTAACATTGAGTGCAAGTCATATGGTTTATATTTGTATGTATTAGTGTTATTTCATTTAAAGAATTTTAATGATGGTAATTATCTCCTGGTATAATTATCATTTGAAATTAAAATGCTTTAGTTTTTCTGATGTGATTTTATTATGCGCTTATTTTTTAATATCTGACAGATAGTTATATACATATATAAATTAAGTTCAAAAATGTATTGAAAACTATGTCTCTTTGTATAGTAATGGAAACTTAAGTTTAAGTTAATCAAGCATTATAAACTAATGCAAGTCATGCAATATTGCATTAAATTTTAAATTAATATTGATTGGTTAAACAATTTTCAGAGCTTAAAACCTAAAAGCTTATTTTTTATTATTTACATTTTCTTTTCTCGTAAGTTTTTCAATTTGAATTGAGGAAGAAACCTTGAGTTATGGTAACACGTGTCGCACATTGTACGATTTCAGTCGTGCAATGCTTTTATCTCATGGCCTCTCTCTGTCCCGCTGGTCAATGATGTGTACTTGTACTTGTACATATGTATGTGTATATGTATGTAAGTTCATGTATAAGACTTCAAAGTGAATCCATATCCGTAGGTGTGGCCCTTAAAAAGAGCCCCCGAACGTTTCGTTCGCTCAGCTGTGAAACGCCAAAAGGCGTCAAAAAAAAAAGAAGAGGGTTATGTGTTCCCCTCCCTCCACAGCTCACACGTACACGATACATACATACATAGTTAGATTGGATGGGGAACCGATTCTTTCTTTTTTTGTAGTATGGACACTTTGTAAGGTCGACAACGAGGTCAAATGCGATTTGAAAAGCTCTTTTGTCTAATCAAAGTCATCTGCAAGTAACGTGCATGTGTATATATGTGTATGTATATGAGTAATTGGACAGCGCATTCACAATGGCGTTGAATATATGAGTCAAATGAGAGAGATGGATATATGTATGTATGTGTTTATTAAAGATATGTGGTGTGTGTGTGTGTGATGTAACACGCGATATAGCCGTGTTGTCTTAATAAAGATGCGATGCGTCGCTTGTTAAAACACTTCCGCCATGTATATATATATACACATGTATATGTATATGACACATATATTTATGTATAATTTTGCCTGCTGTTGTGGCTAGCAATGAAATGAGAATTAAATGCATTCTTGCTGCTCACGCATACATACTTAAAGCTTATAAGCGTGCATATTTAATTTGACTTTTAAGGTTTTTTATTTGTATATCTTATTATGACGCACTTGGTTGGATTAAATATAAAAAAAAATAATAATTGACATGCTTGAAAACTTTTTCCATATCCGTTTGGCGCGCAGCGTTTGCTTTTCACTTGCACCACAACCAGCAGACGTCAGCAGTAGCAACAAAAACAACACAACACAAAAAACAACAATAACAAACGATCCCGTTGCCTTTGGCGAAATTTCATAATCAAATGGTGAATGCTGCCAAATGCAAAGGAAACACAAGCAAATCAGCAGCAAAACGCAGTGACGCAGACGTCAGCACCGCCGCGAACTAAGCGAAAGGCGACCGCAAAGTCGGAACTTGTTTTGTTGTTGTTTTTTTTTTTTTCAAACGGTTGCAACACACTTTTTGCTTTTTATGCTTTTCAAATATACAATTGTGAACTGGTTTTTGTTGTTGTTGTTGTTGTGTGACGACTGCAGCGCCATCTAGCAACGGCTAGATGTACTACTTATACCATAAACACTCATGCAGTTTGTGTGTGTGTATGTGTGTACCTTTCGCTGTTGTTTCAATTTATTTTCATCCTTACCGCAATTTTGCATAACGGCACATGCACACGAACATTGACAAAGTGCAATATGAAAAGTCAAATAAATGCAATGAATAGCAAAACGCACTCAGCTTAACACACACACACACATGTACAGATCGGAGACACGAACCGATTATTGCGCAAATCAAAACCATGCCAAGGACGGACAAGTAAAGCGAAATCAAATTAGTTCACACAATGAAAACAAAAAGTGCAATTGATGATGTTGCGTTAGTGTGCCAAAAAAAAAAAACCAGAAGAAAAAAAACAACAATCATTATTTATTTAACAAAACAATACTCACACATTCTTCTTCTTCTTCTTTGACAACCCCGTTCTCCCCTCCCTCAACCCTTAAGTCAAACTGGTACGTTTCATTTCGTTGGGTTTCGCTTACAAGTTTTATATAGAGGAAAGCATTTAAACTGCGTCATATCTTATTTATTTTTGCGCTGCTACCCAAAAATACACACACACACACACCAGTAAATACATACATTCATACATTATGTACTGTAGCGTAAAAGAAAAAGTAAATTATGCATAAACGAAAAATAAATAAATAAATAAAAGCGAAACACAGCGATAATGTAATCAAATATTATTAAACTCCGTTGCTGCTACGGTTGTTGCGGTTATTGTTGTTTGGGTCTGGTTACGTTCCATTCGCTTGCCCTCATTTTCGTATTTATGTATCTATGTATGTGTGTATGCATGTGAATGCTTGTCTATTGTGGGCCAAGTGTATACATAAATATGTGTATGTGTGCGAGCTAGCATAAACAAAAATGCTCACGAAACAGACCAGGCACAAGCACGCTTCAATAAATGTGAGCAAACATTGCCAACTGATTGTGTGAGAAGCCAACACAAGAATCATATGTTTTCTAACAGCCACTCGCACACACTTACAAACACACACCCATGTATATCAGCATACTCACCTCACACACACACACACACTCGCACTCGCACATATAGGCTTCGTCTCGCGCGCTAGTTATACATTGTGTATGCAGGTCAAGAAGAAACGCAAAAAACAAAAGCAAAAGTAAAGACAAACATGTTTCGAGAGCAACCGTAAGTGAGAGGGAGCGCGTTCTGTGTGCTGCTCTCTGGCTCTGTCATGGTGGGGTTTTGTCAACATGTTGCAAACGTTGAGCAACACATGGTGGAAAAAACAAAAATATAAAACACAAACACAGTGGAGAACAGCTGTTTTTAGTGCAGTTGAATGTTGCTAAGCGCAACTTAAGGAATAAACTTGTGTATATGTAATTATTTTTTTAACCATATAAGCCACAATTCCTCTGCTACACAACTGACCTTCGAATATGTTGCAAATTATTTGAAAAAGGAAAAAACTTGCATGTTGCGCGCTAAGCTTGGCTTGTTATACCAAATGACGTCACAGCGTTTGCAACATGTGTGTGTGTGTGTTTTTGTATTTGTGTTTCTTGCTAAATTGCCAAATGCATTCTCTCTCTAGTTGTTGCTTTTGTGTTGTTCTTTTTCTTTGGCATGGCAACAGCTGCCTGATTAAGTAACGACCTGGTTTTTATTTGCAATTTTGTTTTTGGGGCCACATTGAGGCCGTGTTAGTGTGTCGCATATGTATGTACAGACATACATGTCTGTATGTATGTATTTGAAAACACATAGTAAGGATGTGGAACAAAGTAAATTCTAACTGTTCATCGAATGCAATGCACCAATACATAAGCGTCGCGTCGCATATTTATTTATGAACTTGCGGGACCTTCATAAAAGCATAATTCAATTTGACATACAGGGTGTTTCAGTTGCAGTTGACCTAGTTAAGCAGCTGTTCGTTTGGCATTCAAGCTGCATTGCTGCTTTTGCCAATGCCATTTTGTGTGTTTGCTTAAATTAATTGCTTCAAATAAACTCGAAAAGAATAATGTTGACATTGACTAACAAACAAAGCACCTTGTTACTTATTAAAGAAGTTAATTTAAATGAACTTTCTCTTCATTTTCTTGCAGTGTACTTCTGGTGCAGGTGCGTGAGCGAGGACGGAAATCACATCTTTAAAGACGCGAGAACGTTTCGAAAAGACGCCAAGAAGTAAGAAGTAAAACTTCTCTTTAGAGAACAACAGAGAACGAGTGAGAGTTGGAGAGAAAGAGTGACAGGAGAGAGTTTGAGGAGAAGAAACACCAGATGATACCCACAAGCGTTACAAATTCACCGCCAGCCGCTGGCTTGGCACAAAATGGAGCAAATGGAGCTGTTGTTGTTGTTGTTGGCGGCAGCGCTGCCGCCGCAGCAGCAGCATCAACAGCAGCCGCGGCAGCGCAACAACAAAGCAATTATAATTCAATTGTATTGGGCTTGGCATCCCTAATCCTTGAAGGCAGACCCATTGCTGATGATGAATATCATTATCAGCAGCATCATCATCATTATCATCATCAGCAGCAGCAGCAGCAGCAGACACAACAATTGTCCAGCAATGCGAACAGCGGACGCCATTCTCCTCGCCCCTCAACATCCCGGGCAGCCATTAACATTACAACGAATCCCTATGCCGGAGTCGGCAGCGGCAGCAGCAGCAGCAGCGCCAGCAACATGCGTTCCGCCTATGGTCATGCCTATGCTCCGCTTATACATGCCACAAACTATTCGCCTGGCTATGGCTATGATTATGGACAGGTGAGCAGCAGCAGCAGCAGCAGCAGCAACTCGAGCACCAGTGCAACACATCAGCGTTGGACCCAGAAGCTGTGTCAGCTGCGTCAGCTGTCGCCAGCGGCACAGAGCATGAGCGTCGAGCCGGAACTGGTTTCGCTGGCCATCAACGAACTTAATACGGAACGTGGCGATTTTGAGATCGTGCGAAGGGTAATGCTTAATCATGCTGGTGGAGGGGGTGGAGGTGGTGGAGCAATGGGCGGTGGATCAGCTGGTGAACAAATGGCCTCAAATTCAAGTGCTGCCAGTTCACCCAGCTCTGTGTCCAGCACCGATAACATACTTCACTCCCTACAATCTCTGGCCACAACCTGTTTGCGAGGCGGCAGTCCATCCAATAATACCAACGAGACGCGTCCTCTTAGCCTGGCAATTGGCACGGCAACAGCAACAACAGTTGCCAGTGCTGCCAGTTTGCTGGATTATAATTGGCAAAGAGTTGGAGGATATGGAGCTAGAGGTGGAACTTTTGGATTAGGACCACCAGCCACAACAACAACAATAACATCAACAATAACAGGAACAACAACAGCAACAGCATCCACTGCCAGCAATAATATTGCAATTGGAATTGGCTCCAGTTCCAGCTGCAACACAACAACAACAACAACACGACCCAAACATGGGCCACACTGTGATCAGTTTCTCAGAAAGATGGGGCTTGCCAAGGGCGAGTCTGCCGATGCTGAGGAACATTTCTGTGATATGTCTTACGTAAATATAACTGTAAGTTCGATTCAAAGAGAAAAACTTACCGTTAGCAACATTTAAATCGTTTCAACTAAGCAACTTTTTTGTTTAAAATTTTATTCTTAGTGTTCCCGCTGGCGTGCCCATTGTATGAAAATGGAGGCAATATTGGCGCGTCGCGAGCCCGTTTGCATCGAGGTATTTTTGGGTCCCGCCGGCCACAAGATACTCCTCGAGCAATGGATCATTAGCGGCAAAGAAAAGTAACCAAAAAAAAAAAAAAAACAAGATTTTGTTTGTTCTTATTCTAATCTTTACTATCTCGTAGAGTACCACCACCGACAATGACGCTGCCATCGCTATGTAGCGCAATACGAAGCCAGCTTTACTTTTCCCAAATTGTTGCCTGGTGCGATCTATTGCGCAAATGTGATCCTTCGGTCTATGACAGTGGACGTGTGATCTTTCCCAGTGGCAATGGCACAACAGCTGGGGATTTGGCTAGTGCCAATTGCACGATAACAACAACAACATCTGCTTCTTCTACATCGAGCTCACGACGTCCACGTCTCAATATATTTTATAGAATACGGCCATATGATCCGAACAGTGCCACCACCACCAATAATAATGATCAAGGATTTAGTGCCAAGGCGAATGTTCATAATTTTCCGCATGTAAATATTGCGGAGAATTTTAGTGTTGCCGTCTGTGTGAAGAGTTTGCCACGATTCAATGGTGGTCTGCCGCATGTTTTACCCCCAGCACCGGTTCCGCCGCCGCCAACGCCGACGCCGACTTCTCATCCCAAGTCAAGGCCGGTGGCAAGTACGCCGACGGGCGGTGGAGGAATGTGTGCGGCAACACCGACTGGATTGGGTGCAAGAATTTTACAATTGGGCACAACGCCACCAGGAACAACAAGTAGTAGCTCTAGCTGTGATAAATACGATAGAAGAAGGCAAGGAGAAGGGCAAGGAGAAGGGGAAGGAGGAGGTGGTGGTGGTGGAGAAGAGGAGCTGCCAGTGGATGAACTGGATGGACACCGGGAGAGACAGCTGCAAAAGTATCGCAAGCGAATGCAACGACGTGATAAGAAACGTGAGAGGAAACCCTCCGATGATCCGCTCGAAAACGAGCTGGAGCACATGGATGCCATGGACGAGGGCAGTGAGGACGCCAACACACGTACCCAATCGCCGGCACAAGCAACCGCAACAACAACAACAACAACGATGATACCATCTCGTAGTATGTCACCATTGCCACGTCGTCGCATTGCCATGATATCAACCGGAACCCAAACATCCCTGAGCAGCTGTCGGCAGTGTGGCAGCGAGAAGACGCTACTCTGCCTCAATTGTAGTGCTGATGAAAAGCATGGGGAGGGCGACGACGGTGATGATGACGATACGAGTGCCTCGGATATGGAGGAGATCTCCATCAGCAGCAGCTGCAGCTTGAGCAGCTCCGATCTCATTGTGGGCACACCGCGTAACAAGGCCGAACTCTTACTTCAGGCCATACAGCGGACGCCAAAGAATCGTAAGATCATGCCCACACCAAAAGCAACAACAGCAGCTCATCATAACGATCTCACAGCGGGTCATAACAATAATCAATCGAAGCCGGCGCCAACTAGTGGCTGCCACGAGTGCAAACGTCAAAAGACCCAACACAATTTTGGCAATGGCAAGAAAAGTGGAACGGAAATGGGCGCGGGAGAAGGTAGAGCAGGCGTAGAGAAGTCTACAGCAAATGGATCAAATGGACATAGCAATAATGTTGATACAAATGATGGTGATGACAACAGCATGGAACAGGAAGTGGAACAGGTAAGAGGGTTTAGCAATATAGTAGCGACTAAAATGGTGCGAAACTTGACTTAACGAAAACGGAATAGAACAATTTTTCGTTCAGTTTCGCAATCTGCACTGTAAACGCGCTGTAAACAACGAAATGCTGAACTTTGCAGATGAAAGTAAACTTTGTTCACGTGTTCGTTATATGGAAGTTCGACTGTATAGCCTTTGAGACACACTACTAAGATAGATCTACCCAGCTAACTCAATTTCCTACTTTTAGATCACTTCCACCAAGCTGACGCCAAATATTGATCGTTGTTCGTTGAATGGTAGCCAG
Source organism: Scaptomyza polygonia (assembly GCA_035044585.1). Classification (NCBI taxonomy): domain Eukaryota; kingdom Metazoa; phylum Arthropoda; class Insecta; order Diptera; family Drosophilidae; genus Scaptomyza; species Scaptomyza polygonia. The sequence goes on along the minus strand of JAWNNU010001457.1, from coordinate 43,100 downwards.
GAACGTTGTCGAACGCCAACCGATACTGCTATGGATGATGAGCAAATTGTAGTACAATTCAAGACACCCATCAGTTATGTGCCGCTCAAGCTGCAGGAGTTCCAGCAGCAAGAACACCAACAACAACAAACCCAACCATTGTCAAAGGCATCAAGTCAACTGCGTTTGAATTGCAGTGGTTTGAGTATAATGGAAAGAGAGACACCACAATCATCGATTTTGTCGCCTTTGATGCGCAAAGCTTTACCGAAGGTCAATCTAAATACAATCTTCTGCAGCGGTTCCTCCTCCTCAAACTCATCATCTTCAGCGCCGATTAGCATTGATAGTGCTTTGGCATTTTGTTTTGAGCAACCCGCGTCGACATTGAGCTATGCTCATACACAATCGCAATCGTTGTTAATGCCACCCGATTGCCATCAATCCAACTCCAATTCCAATCTTCATGTGCAGAAATCCTATTCGGCACCAACATTGCCCAATGCTTTGTCCGTCTCGCCACGCTTTGCCAAACAGGCAGCGTTCTATAAGCGACGCTCCAGGCATCTTAGCGATCGTTCGGATCGCAGTTCTTTGGGCTCCGACGAACAGCTCTCCGATGAGGATCTCGAGTCGGGCATGTGCAGTCCCGCGGGTTCACCCTTGAAGACCCGAGCACGTCTGGCAACACAATTTGGTGGGCGTCCGTTGCTGGGTAATCTGGAGGAATCGTTGCTACAGAAACGTCTGTTGCCCAAAATTGAAGTTTCTGGCTTTCGTTTGCAATTGGGTGCCTCGGGTGTCTTTTGTCCCAAACAGCGTACCATTTCGGCTTCATCTTACTTCTACGAGCTGCATGGCGAAACTTTGAGTACACCCTACCTGGTGAGTATCTTTGATGATTCATGGATTACTTGAAAGGCTAACACATCTTAACTTTTTCATAGTGCGAAATTCGTTTGCCTCGAAAGGGTTATTCGGTTCCTTTGATGGGCACGGTGCAGGCAACACTTCTTAATCCGATGGGCACAGTGGTGCGAATGTTTGTTATACCCTACGATATGCGTGATATGCCCAATTTACATCGCACTTTCATACGCCAACGCATTCTGGCCGATGAGTTAACTTGCAACGGTGAATCCATAATGCAACAACAGCAGCGACAAGGCAGGGAACGTGAGCCGGGAAGTCCTACTGCAACGAGCACAACCAGCAAATTGGGTCACTTTATCAGTGCCGAGCAAATGAAACGTTTACGCTACTCCATACACCTCAGGTGGGTTTGAGTTGGTAGCAAAAATGTGAAAAGGAAATGGAAAGGAATGGGAAAGGGTGGGCGTTTAAAGGAAAGGAGAAGAAGTATCCGCTTATGCTTTGAAAACAATACAATAAAACAACAATTGTAACAGGCTTTAATCAAAATGTTTTAAGAATCAGGAGCAGGAGTGAACCGAACCCGATTATATGTTTATTTTCCCGTATCTTCAAAATAAATATGTATTCTTCCCGACAGTACCGAAACCTTTTCCCCAGTGAGTTTTTGGAATCCCGCAAAAATTTATAAAGTGTACGTTGGAAGTTAAAGATTGATATAATTAAGATGTATAATCAATTAGGAGATAGATTGTTCTCAGAAGAAGATAGAACGAAAACAGAAAAAAGATAGATAGGAAATCAACAGGAGATAGATTACAGCTAGATGGATATAGATAAATCTCAACTTAACTAAGTTGATATTTAAACATTAACAAAATGAAAACTTTTATTAATTTGTTATCACTTTTTTGTATGACTTTACAGATTCCAAACATCACGTTCGGGTCGTTTGTCTTTGCATACGGACATACGTTTGTTAATCTCAAGGCGTACAGATTGTGATACGGCAGCGGCGCATGCCAAGGGCTTGGTGGAGGCACCAAATGAGCTGGTAACGGATACGCTGATGCCAACGGAGCCACGTTATAGTGCTCGACAGGAGAGTCCCGGAAAGATTTAGTAGCTGCTAAATGCCCTTGGTGTGGCATATGACAGTTATGGTGGCAGTTGTGGCTGCTGTTTCGGTGGCTTCAACAACAATAGCAATAAAAACAACAACAACAATAACAATAACGGCGGCAACCTTGTACGACGCGTATGGAAAGAAATGCATGCGCGTTGGCAACTCTGGCAGCAATGTCACAGATATCAATTATTGTAAGGAAAATAAGGAGGAAAAGGAGACGAAAATCTTAACAATCGGAAAACGAAACAAATTTCCAAACAACAACAACAACAAAAGAACCACTATTGCTTTATTAGTTATTGTAAAAACACTGAAGAAGAAAAAACTCTATCTCTGTACTAGTACTATAAGTCCCCGCCCCCCCATCTCTACGCAAACCCTCCAATTAGTTTGAATTGTTTTTTTGTTTTTGATTTTTAAATAATGAAATTAAGTTTTTTTGAAATGATAATGATTAACGTTGCTTTTTTGCTTACACTCTATATTTCTATCCTTTCGTAAATGGGGGCCAAAACAGAAAATATCCTTAATATATACACTGTTAACTTTCGGGGGAAAAGGAGGTTTGGATGAAAGTCCCGTTTCGTCTTCAACTTTGGCAATACATAAATTTTAGTAACAACCAATCATATACATTTACATATATGCGCAATATAACTAAAACAATCGAGTATGCCTGTGTGTCTGAATGAGAGAGTTAAGCAAAGAGAGAGAGAGAGAGAGAGCTAATAACATTTTGAACGAAAAGGATTTCGTATAAAGTTTTTTCAAAATTGATTAAAACTTTGACTAACATAAATTTAAAAAAAAAATTTCTTTATTTTTCAAAGAATTTGCCAAATAACTGACTTTGAAAACCCTCAGAGTATATTCAATGCGACTTCATATATATATTTTTTATATAATAAATCCAGAGCTGCTATCAAGAGAAGCAAAATTTACAGCTAGTATTTGAGTAGGTGGAGAAACTTAGCATTGGAAGCCGGGGGTGAATATGTAGAATTTCACCATAAGTGGGAGAGCGAAATAACTGGATGATGGAGGCGTGTGAGAGTTTTGTGCGTGTGTGTGTGTGGGTGGGTTTGTTTGTATTTTGATCCAGCTCATATCGATCGATGTTGTTAGAGTTTAGTAGTGGTGTGATCTATATGTGTAATAGAATTTTCTCTTTGACAATAGAATTTTCTCTTTAACACGAATCGTTCATTATCAGTGTATTTGAGTGATTTTTAAAGCGTGCCTGTGATACGATATGAGCTGCTTTTGATGATAGGGATGATGATAAGCTACATTAAGAATTTAGTTAAATGCAATTTAATAAAATTTGGTTTTGTGTTTCTACATTTTGTTAACACAACAAATGCAATTTAAACATAATAATTAGTTTTGTTTCTATTTTGTTTATCGATTCTCACAATACCATATACTACATACATATGCAATAAGTGCTTGAAAAATACATACAAATATTCTTTAGAAATATTCAAGCACAACTGTACTTCAATAATATGCTATAGATACATATAAAATAAATACATAATTAATATATGTATAATATCATAGGTAGAGCATATAGGCCTCTCTCTCTCTTTCTCTCAATCTCTCAGTGTGTACATATACATATATACTTATGTCTGTGTTAAATTCTAATAACTAACAAACAACAAAAAACGAAAACACTTTAATTTCCATTGATACCTGACTATAACAATATATTGTAAAACTTAAAAAAAAAACTACCGCTATTAAAAAATTTTCAATCTTAAAGCTGGTATACACAACAACAACAACAACAAAAAAACACAATAAGTTCCAAAACAAAAACTGCAATGAAAAAATAAAAATAAAAGACGTATTATTAACAACAACAACTAGAAAAACTACACCAACACTAAAATGAAAACAGAAATCTTACATTTTGTTCGTTTAAACGGTTTTTAAGTAGAGAGCTTAATGTGCCCAGTCAATAGCAATAACATATAACACCAATATACAAAATGATTAAAAAAAAATAAATGGTTTTTGTGTTTTTAATCCAAAATGAATAATGGTTTCTTTTAAACTTTTGAGTGTGTTGGATAAAAAAGGGATGAAAAACTGATTTTAAAAGGACCGCCAATAAACTGTTAGCCTATGAAAAACGCGCGCGCTGTTATTAACATTTTGTGACAATGTTAAATAAAATAAAGAAGACCACACCATAGCTGACTCAGCTGTTCGGTATTTACAGCTGACTAACAAAAAAAGAAGCAAACTCAGTTACCTAATTCACGATGCGCTATAATTTGTTTTCGCGTGCTGTGCATTTATTGAAACAAAATCACAATAAAATATATTTATTAAAGCGCGCTGCAAGCAGCAACAAAGCTACCATAAGCAATGAACAACAGCAGCAACAGGCATCAGCGACGCAAACCGAGGCAGAGCAGTCGGAATTGCCGGCACGCGAACCTTTGGTAAAGAATTTCTTTTTGGGCTTGACGGACAAAGAGTTGCTGGGTTACCCGGAGGTAATTGCACGCGAGGATATGGCACAGCTCAAGAATACATTGTTGCCAATCAACAATTACTTTGCCGAGGAGCAATCGGAGTCACAATCCCCATCCCAATTGGAGAACCTCAAGCAACTGGGACTCTATGGATTCAATGTGCCGTTGGAATACGATGGCAGGGGCTATAACTGGAGTGGCAGCTTGATGGCCAGTGAACCGGAATCGGGACACACAAGCCTTGCACTTGGCTTGCAATCGCATCGTGTTGTTGTCGATATGCTTAGGGAATTGGGCACCGACGAACAGAAGCAACGTTATCTACCCAATCTTGCCACAGGACAACTAATTGCCACCGATGCCATTTTTGAGTATGCGCCGCCAGAGGATGATTTCTTTGGCACCCAAGCTGTGTACGAGATGGAAACAGGCTCTTGGGTCTTGAGTGGCGAGAAGGCTTTTGTGGTAACAGCGCCGGCGGCAACACGTCAGCTGTTTTTGGTTTTGGCCCAAACGCAGCAGTCGAATGTGCCTGGAAATATTGGACGTGGATCGACTTTCTTTTTGGTTGATTCACAGCAGGCTGGTGTTAAGTTGGGTGAACAGCATGCAACATTTGGTTGCAAGGACGCGACGATGCGACGCATTCACTTTGATAAAGTTAAATTGCGCCCGGATCAAATTCTTGGCGCTGCACACGACGGCAATAAACATTCGGAGCAATTGGTGCGTGCCTCGCGTTTGAGAAGCACTCATTCCGGCATTGCCTTGGCCAAGCGGCTGCTCAAACAGCTAACAAACTACAGTGTGGATACAACACAATGTGGCATTCAAATAAAGTGAGTTGTCCAAAGCTATCGAAGAAACGAGCTGAAACGAAACATTGTTTCGTTAAGTTCTTTGCAAAGAGCGAAACATAAACAAAAACTGTTTATTTCGTTCAGTTCAGGAACGAATGGAATTGAAAGTGGTGTCGACAATTGGCCGATTAGTACGAAAAGGATTTATTGTGTGTTTCGTTTACAAACGTTTTTAATTGTTTCTCTCTGGTTTTGTTGTTTTGCACTCTCTTAACTAACGTTCTTTGCCTGCAGAGATTTGGAGTTGACTCGCGTCAATTTATCGCAGGCAATGTGCTCTATTTATGCCATGGAGAGCATGCTGTATCTAACTGCTGGCATGTTGGATGAGTTTAACAATCAGGATGTAACACTGGAGAGTGCGATAACCAAATATTATACATTACAACAATTAAATGCGATCTCTACACAGAGTTTAACTCTCCTTGGACAAAAGAGTTTGCATCAAGGTGAACCAGCGGAATTGGCACTAAGAGACACAACTCAGTTGTGCACTCAGGGTGAATCTTTGAGCACATTAAGCATGTTTATTGCCTTGATGGGCCTGCAGCATGCCGGGGTAAGCATAATATACTATAAATGAGATGTTTCCAAAAACGAATTAAACTTAAACTCTTGCAGCAACGCATGAACGAAGGCGTTCGTCGCTCGCGTAATCCTCTCTTCCATCCCGGACATATATTTGGCAAATTCATGGGCCGCTCGAGCATTGAGCATCCAAGGACGGGCATGTTGCTGGCGGAGAATGTGCATCCGACATTGGAGCCAGCTGCTCAATGCATCGAGCATTCGATTGCACGTCTTCATATGGCTGTTGAGTTGATGTTTACGCGGCATGGGAATGCCGTTGTCGAGCGTCAAATTGAGTTGCAACGTGTGGCGAATATAGCGAGCATTATTTATGCGATGTGGGCAAGTGTGGCACGTGCCTCACGCTCCTATTGTATTGGCTTACCGCTCGCGGATCACGAAATGTTAACTGCCACAGCTATATGCAACCAGGGACGCGATAATGTTTTGCATCTTGCAACCGATGTTTTTAACGGCAACTATATAAATAATGACAACAACTTGTTGCGTCTCTCCACACAGGTGGCAAAGAGCAGAGGATACTTTGCTGTCCATCCACTAACGTTTAATTTTTAAGTTTTAAGTCATTTCTTAATGAAACTTTAATTGAAGATAAAAAAGAAACTGTTTAAAAATGTTAAATTTTGGTTGCATTTTTAAATTTATACATCAGCGATAAGAAATGTAAACAACAAAAATATGACTCACAGCATGTTAAAATCCCGCTCAATTTACAGGGCTTTTTCATTTGCACTCCAGAGTTCTAGAGCGGCCTTCCTTCCACTCACTCAACTGGTTTGGATTAACTCTGTTTGTGCTCAAACTCAGCTTAGCCACTCTCGCCGCTCGCTGCTTGCTGCGCTGCCAGCGTTGGGCGCATACGATTCCATTCCATTTTATTTCATGCCATTTGACTTTTTGACTCATTTGCGTTTCGGTTGCCGTGCGGTTCACACGCGTATTGAAACAACGTGAGGGAAGAGTGCGCATAGCGGATATTTGTTGCAATTTTAAGCATTTTATAATACAAAAATAAATAAATACATACTATGTGTAGTGAAAACTTGCATATCTAAGCATTGTGGGCGGCTGTCACTTTGTCACCATTGTGGCAGTCTACGAGAAAAAAGGCAAGAAGCAAAAGAAAAACGCCCACGGCGAAATTTATTGCCCCGTATGTGTGTGTGTGTGAGTGTCTTTAAGTGCATGTGTATAAGTGTGTGCGTGTGCGCGAAACAAAAAGAATAAGTGAATTGAGCGTATACAATTTTTTGCAAAAAATAAAATAAAGAAGCAAAGAAAAGAAAAAGGGAAAAAGCTATGAAAATCAATTGGGAATTGCAGGCAAGCAGGCAAAAGCTACGCAAACGCCAAATTGTGTGTGTGTGAGACAAAAAAACAAGCAGGCGACATAAAACACGATACGAATGTGCGCAGCAAAGACAGACCAGCAATAAGCAACAGAAGCAGCAGCAGCAGCCGTCGTCGACGTCGCAGCAGCAGCAGCGTGGTTTTACTTGACACAGGTAAGAATTTTCAACAAAACTGCCATCTTGGCCACATTGCTCATAAAATTTTACCCCAAAATATGGGGTGTTACGCACAATTTGTATTTTCGTTCAGCAATTTTTAGCCGGCATGCCATTTATATTGTACTGTTTAAAGTGGTGGGGGGAAAAAAACGAATTAAAAAAGCACACAACAATAATGAAACAAACTTTAAGCAGAATGGAACGGGGGGTAATTGAACAAACAGTGTGCCCTGTTCGACGGGTCACATACAAAAATGAAACGTTGAAATGAGGGGGTGAGGTGAGTGGTTAAGAAGTGTGGTGAGAGCGAATTCTAACTTAACACACGCACAAATCAACCGCTGCAAACAACTCACCAACAAAAAAAAATGGGCGAAATAAAATATTAAAGGAAAAAGAAGAGGAGTATCAGACTAGCGAGCGGTAGAAAAGTACTCCCTGTCATTTCATTTCGTTCCGTTCCGCAGGGTATGTAATTTTTTTGTTTTGTTATTTTCTTGTTTTTTTTTATTACTTTTTGTTGGACTCAGGGACTGTGAACGCCATGAGCAGTGGCACACGACACACATACATTCAAACAAATGCACTCGTTGATTATTAGAGAGGCAGGGCAGCAGCAGCAAACAACAAGGAACAGAAGACAAGCCGAAAGAGTCACCGGCCAAACGATTCCACTGGATTGTATTTTTCTCGGCCCGTAGCTATAGATATGTATATGTATGTATTTGTGTGTGTGTGTGTAGTACAATCCATCAACACAGAGGAGGAGCTGACTGAGGCAGCGGCAGCGACGCGGCGTTGATTCTGCTTGCTTTTATTTGAGATTTGTTCACGAATTGATGTTGTTGTTTGAATTGAGTGTGCATAAATTGGCAGTGTGGGTGAGTGTGTGTGTGTGTGTGCCTATGGTTGTTTGGTGTTATATGCCAGCTTGTAGTATTTGGCCTATGCCGGACAGATAGACAAACAGACAGACCGACAGTCAGCAGCGCCACCAAGTGGATTGAATTTGGATTTTATTTTATTTGCGCTTTGTTTGCCATCTTTTTTTTGTTGCTGTTGTTTTCGTTTCTTTTTTTTTCTTTTACGGTCCAATCTCGCAATTCCCCCACACTGTCTTGCTTACTCTCTCACTTACTCACACTATCTCTCTCTGTGGCTGGAAAAGAGTGCGCGTTACTGTTTTGTAGTTATTGTTGGGCATTTTATCTTTGGCTCAAGCTTTTTCAAATCGAATGTTATTAATCAATAAGCTTTTACTCGTGTGTGTGTATGTTTGTGAATGTAGGTGTAAATGCTAGTGGATGTGTATCGAAAAGCCAATAGTAATTACAGTCATAGCGGGAGCTTAGTTTGTATTTTTGTGTCTTAGGCTGTACGATTGTACTTGAACATTAGTGCATATGTATGTATATGCATTTAAATAGGTAAGTATATGTATGAACATATATTATCTTGTCAAGTTAACGGTTCGCTGCTTGCGCCTGCGCTAATTAGCGCTTATGCTAATTAATAATTGTTTATATTGTTTGTGTGTTTTTGTTTATTTTGTCGATTTGTTTATTTAGTTCGTTTTGGTTGGCTTGAGTTGGTTGAAAAGTGACAGGCAATGGTGGTGGCAGTGACTGCGGGTTGTCTTACCATACACACACTTATACACTTACACAAATCGATTTCGCAACCCCTCTTGCCGATAAGCTTGGCATAAATCATTTTAATGACTACACACACACCCACACATAGACACATTGTGTGTTTGTATTACATATGTTCATATGCACAAACCCATACATACATACATGGTTCTTATACATTTGAAATATTATCCAAACGCATAAAATCGATTTCTAATCGTGTAAATAAATGGCGACAAATGCTGCGCTCCCTAAAACGGCGGCAGGTGGCGTGGCGGCAGAGGAACAACGACAGTCAGATATGTTAGTATGTATGCATGTGCTTGCGTGTGTGTATGTGTGAGTGAGAGAGTTTATATGCTGGCATTTGTTTCACGCCGCGTATGGTTTCTGCTCAGGCCCGTTGCCAATGTTGCACCTTGGGGCTCCAAAAAGTCGAGAGATGCGCGGCGGGTACAAAATGGGAACGGGAATTGGCAACGTTCATCGGGCGGCGACCGAAATCGAAACGACGAATGTTCCAAGCTAAAGCAAAAGCCAAAGCAGAGCAAAGTGAAGCGCAGCAAACAGAAAACATAGCAACAGCGATGGCGACTGCGACAGAAACAGCAACAACGACAGCGTCGTTTAATGGCAGATAAGCGTAAGCGAAGAGTTCGGCATACGGCAACAAAAACAACAACAAAAAGACATCAAATGCCGAATGCAGACGGTAACAACAAAAACACCAACAACCAGAGTAACAGTAGCAGATCGAGAGGCTATAAAAAGCAAACCAAAATACTGGCTTTTGTTGTTGTTGTTGTTGAGGGGCCATTGGAACAATGAGAATGAGAATCGAGACTACCGCTGACTGATGTCAGTTGGGGCTGCCCACTAATTGGATATGTTGGGTTTGAGAACGAATGGGTGAGTTGGGTGTGTGCTAGAGGTGAAGGTGTATTGTAATGGCACAGGCACACATTTTATTTGTTTTGGGCGCATTCACATACACATCACACACATACCTACATGCATACAAATATACAAGTGCATGCACATTTAAACTGCATGTGAAAAAGTGCAAAAAATCACACTGCCAAATGGGCAACAGATAGAGACAGCAACAGAGACATAAAAAGTCAAACGGACAAACAGACAGATGGATAAATTGAATCGATGGATAACAGCAAATTGAATTTCTTGCTATTGCCTTGCTGTTTTTGTTGGCAATGCTTTGAAAATATTGGTTGTAATTGAATTTATGCCATGCGGCAGTACTAACAGTAAATTCCAAAGGCTAAATGATGAGTGCGAATTGCATTTGCCTAAATTTTTACCCTCGCTATGTGAATCTCACTCTCTCGCTCTTTCGCTCATGCACAAATTGTATCGCCGTGTGCTCATTTGTAATATGTCCGCCTCCGTTGGCGTTGCTCTTAACGGTAAATGATAATTCATTGGTTTCTGTGAACAATTTTCGTTTTTGTTTTCAGCAGCACAAAATTTTGTTCATTTCTTTTAGTTTTGATTGTGTATGTGTGTGCGTATCGTTGTGGGTTACACAAACATTTTTAATTAGCTTGATTTAATTGGATTTTGTTTGTGTACTTTCTCACTCGTTTTTTTTGTGTGTTGGTTAAAGAGTTGGAATTTAATAGACAAATGCATACACACATATGTACATACATTCATTTGTATGTTAATATGTATGCACAGTGAAACTGTATGAAAATCAGATTAAAACCATTCCAATCTGTTAAACATTATTAAATCATCTTGGCTTATTTATAAACAATACCAAAAAATCATATTGCCAGAATCAGCTATTTGCAAATATTTTGTTTTGTTTCATTCCAACTGCTGCTTTGTACACTTTTCTGGCAAAACATACCAAAAACAACAACAACAACAACATTTCTTAACAAGAACAAAATCATAGAAACTAAAACTGTTCTCGGTATTCGCTTTGCTATTTTTGTTGTTGTTGTCGCTGGCCGGATGACGCGACTGCGGTTTATTGCTGTTGTTTGTGTGCTTGGACACGCGATTGCCTGAATTTGAAACCAAGGCGTGAGAGTAAGAGGATAGTGGAATGGGTTGGAGATAGAGAGTGAGAGCGAGACAGAGAGAGAGAGAGAGAGCGCAACCCCAAAGCACATTTACACTGTATGTACTTCATTATATGGACATGACAAATGTGTGCAAGTGTGAACCGTCGCAGTGTGTGAGTGTGTGTGTGTGTTTGTATAAGAGTTGGGTGGGTGGTAAGATTGTTACACAGAAAGAAAATAGTAATCAAGATAACAAAAACAATAAGAATTTTGTATACAAAAATAATAATTGTATTTTTTATGCTGTTTACGATGATTTAAGAGCCCTCTTCCAGCTGCTAAAGCACAACTTTTATAACTTTATTTATTTGCAGTGTAGGAATTGAACGCATTTCAAAGCCACAAGGGCGCAAGTGTTACCAAAAGTCGTAGCTATGATTGTGATTGTGACTTTAACAAATGCGATGGTGTTGCGTTCTCTCTCTCTCTCTCTCTCCCCCACATATACAGACATGTGGCTAAGGTCTTTATTGTATGTATCTATAAGATAGGAATACTGTTTCTGTATCTTGTGTCTGCCCCACACCTTCTACCTCTGATTGAGTGCGTGTGTGTATCTGCAACTGTGGCAACTTGCGTTTTGCATCTTACATCTTGTATCTTGTACTTTATATCTACAGCGACACACATACAAACGACACGAACGAACGAACCGTTTGTTGTCACCATATGCAACAGCAATCTATCGTTCCCCACCCCCCCTCTTACGCTTTATCCTCTTTATGTCTTGTTGCTACATTAGATACACACACAAGCACACATTTTGTATCTATTTGTGTTTGTATTGTGCGGAAATTGTTGTAATTTGCATGACTAACTTTACTTATAGCAGATACCATATAGGATAAGTGTGTAAGGGGTAAGGCGCAAGAGTTTAGATAGTTTCACCCACTTGAGGCACATACATACGTTTCTGTTCAATAATTAATTAATGTCCGTTCTGCAAAAGTTCACAATTTGACTACGAACTTACAATAGGTGCGAATGTGAACAGCTGTTATGACATTCTACCAATAAATGAGCGATATAGTATTTTGTGAAAGTTTTAGTTCAAAAGCCTCTTTTTAATATTCTTAAATACTTTAAAAACTTATAAACTACTAAATTAAAATTTTAATCACACTAAATAACAGAATTTATTATAAAAATAATCAATGCTTAGTTAAAATGACTCTTTAAAATAACAGAATTTACTTATTAATCACATTTAAACAAATTTTAATTAAAATACATATTATTGCCAACAATTAAATCAAAACTCTAAGAAACTTCTTTTGGCTAACCGCATTGCTCGGCAGTCATTGAAAATGCATCAAAGTGCAACACACACTTGGTTGCAAGTTGCAAGCTGCTGCTGCCACTGCCACACACTGTTGCCAATTAGTTGGGAACTTTTAAAGGAAATTCACCGAGCCAGCAACTTGCCGCCGGCTTCACCCATCCTTGCTGCATGTCTCATTTCTCTCTTTCTTTCTTTTAACCTCTCAGCTGCACTCATTTGCTCTGACTGATAAAAATTAACAAAAGGCAAAAAAAAAATTAATACCCTGTAAGCATAAAGAAAGTATAAAAAGGGTAGTATCAATAACGATTGCAAACACTAAGAATTTCAAATAAAATTGTTTAAAAATAATTGATTTAAACAAAAGTGTTTATAATGAGCCATATTTTCATTATTTTTTTTTAAATAATAATAAAGTGTTACAGCATTCCAGTATATTCCATAATTCAACTGTCAACTGTTTACAGAGCATCTTTACAGTCGCTCTCACGCTCTCTCTATTTCGCAATTTTGCACTCTGAGCTCACTTTTATATGTTGGCATCGCTGCGCTGCTTGTGTTTTTTGCTTTTGGGTGCTGCTTGTTGGCCGCGCGCTGCGTCGCTCTCATTTATTTTAAGCTACGCAGTCACAGCAGGCATTGAAACGAAGAAGAAGCTGTAGGAGACAGACGCAGGAGAAGCCACCGCAGTTCCTTTTCATTTTGAAAAGCGGCGGACTGCACAGAAAAAACGTCGACAGGCGAAGACCGATGCTCACTCACTTACATACGAAAACACACACACACACACTAACAGGGAGACACGCACGTACTTATATAAATTTTTTCTTCCGCACAGTTATTTTTTTTATTTTGTATATTTTTTTTATATTTTTCGTATATGCATGTGTATTTAACTTCGTCTTTTGCTGCTGCTGCTGTCCGAAGCTGCAGCTAAGCAGATGGAGAAGAAGCAGCGGCAGCAGCAGAGAGGAAGCTCAAAACTTGGGCCAGTTGTTGTTGTTGTTGTTGCTGTTGGCAATGCCACCTTCTGGCACAGGCACGACACACGGCACATCGCACGATTCCTCTTCTGGACGACCGACTACTCATTTCCTTGTGCTGTCCTCCCCCTTCCACCTTATTTTCTCTTACCATCCGTTTCGCTTCTTCTCTTTTGCTGTCTCACCGCTCTCTTGTGTCAGTTGAGTTTGTTTCGCCTCGCGGCAATGGCAGCCAGGCAGGCAAGCAGTTGGGCTGGCAACTCTGGCTCTGACGAGCAAGTTTGAATTGTAATCCTTGTTGTTGTAGTTGGCACGCTCGCCTTTTGCTCATTCACCATTGTTGTTGTTGTTGTTTTACTGGTGATGTCGCTATTGCAGCAACAACTCATTGGCCCCACTCTTCCTTTTGCTGTTTTAGCTCTGTTGCTACACTTAAAAATAATAGATTAGCCCTAAATATTGAAACAAAAACATTTACAATATATATTTTACACTCACAGTAAAGTATGCAGTGAAAAAAGTGTTTTTTTAATTTGTTTGTTTAATTTTTGCTTAAAACCTATAAAACCTTAAATTAAATTTTGGCATTTGTGTGATTTTTAATGATTTTCTTTATTATTATTTGCAAATGAAAGCTGTATATTAATTCATAAAATATTTTTTGTAGTGTATCTAAATGTTGTGCCTGAGTAATGTCCAAAGTGATATATAGCTTTCGTTTGCGTGCACTTGTTTTGTTTTTTTCTCAGTGTATGCACTTCGCCAACACACACACACACACGTTCTCTCTTCGCGTTCGCCTTGCTTACTCAACAAACGAGCCTGGCAACTAAAAATGTTCGACATCAGCCACTGTCCTTGTCTGCCATTCCCACTTCCTGCTTGCTGCCCGCTCGCTGCTCCTATTGCACTATGCGTTTCCATCAATGTTGTTGTCCTTCTTCCTTCTCTTATTGTTGCCCTTTACATTTCATTTGGCTTCAGGTCCACCAAACATTCAAACATTGTTACCCCTTGAAAGATGAAAAGAAACTTTTAAAGCTTTTTGGTGTTGTTGGTTTTTTTTTTTTTCATTCATAACAAGTTTAACACGCTCTGCAATTTTTTTTGTAAAAATTGAAACATTTTATTTCGAATTTGAATCAATGCAAAATGTTGTTAAGAGAACTTTGATGTGTTTTTTATATTAAAGATTGGAAATAAAATAAACAAAAATAAAATATTTTACATAGAAACATTTGGCAAAGGGTATTCAAACTTCTCCTTAAAGAGTTTTCTTTAAATTTTTAGTGTAGTTGTATTTCGATTTTAGTTGACTTTTAAAAGAGACTAGACCTGGCCACAACGACCAAGATAGATGATTGCAACAAAAGTGTTTCATTAGCTTCAACCATGAATTGTTGTTGTTGTTGAGGTTTTGTGTTGTTGCTGTTGGCAATGCTCTATTTTGGCGAATATTAATAGCAGTGGTTCGTCGAATTCTAATGCCGTTTAAGACGGAATATTTATCACCTTTAAATAAACAAAAGTTATTCAAATTATTTCTAGAAATCGTGTTGTTTATTTTTTGATAAACGGCGCATTCAAACAAAAAACCCAATTATGCACGTTTGTTTGCATCAACGCAAAGCCCCCACTCCATGCCACGCCCCTTTCGTCAACTACAAGTGCAATAAGTTGTCTTGTCTTGTTTTCACAAATTCAATCACTTTTTTTTTGTTTACCGATTTTCATTTGTTATGCGCGCAATTTCAGTTGACATTATTCAACAATTTGCATCGCTGCTTCCGCACTAGCAGCAACAGCAACAACAACTACTATCTTGCCAATACGCACTTCCGCAGAAAAAACTTTTGGCAGCAACAGCAATAATAACAAAAACAACATGGCGGCAGCAGCGCAACGTAGAGCTAAACAGAGCAGCAGTAAGAAGACAGCAGACAGACTCTTGACAGTCGAAGCGAACACCTTTTAGTCAGCCTCGTTTATATTACGATACACTCCACTCACACACACACACACAACATTTGCAAAATTTGCTCGCTCTCACTTCCAGGCGCTCGGCGCTGCTTACACCCTCTGTAGTTTTTGTTTTTGCTGCACTTTTGCTTAATTTCTCACTTTTTCCCTTTTTACATGCATACACATACACACACATATACAGACCCACGCACTCATTCACTTACTCATACGTTCACTCACGCAGCTGCTCTCTTGCGGTTCCCTTTTTCCGCTCATTTTGATTTAGTTATTGTAGCATTTTTAATTACCAGCACTTCAATGGGCGACCGCAGTACCAGCAGCAGTAACAACAACAACAACAGCAACAACCTAAAAAATGCATTAAAAATAAAAGAAAAAAGAAAGAAGAAATATGTAAAATGAAAACAATACAAATGGCTTTACTGCTGGAATGATTGTTGGTCTGCTTTTGCCTTTTGCTATTGCCGGTGCCCGTCTTTCTTGCCTTCCACTTTGGCCCCTGACAACCGCCACCGTCTGCTGACACCTTTGTCTGTCTGTCTTTCTGTCGCTTAGCTGCGCTGCTGCGCCCACAGTTTCAAACGGCAGCAGCAGCAATGAAAACAACAACAAGCACGTTCGTTAAATGTTGAATAAATTTTCTCATATAATCGTCGTCGTCATCGTCGTCATTTTGCCTTTTTTCCGCCCCGCTCTCCCTTTCCCTATACTTAAGCACTTCACACACCCCACCCCACAAAAGCCAATGGCATGTGTTGTTGTTGTTGCTGTGGCTGTCTCCATCAGCGCGCTCGCTGCTGCCGGCGTCGCTGTCGCTGGTGCTGCTGCTGCGACTGCTGCTGCTTCGCACTTGGCTTCGGCTTGGATTGTTGGTTGGTGTCGTTTCGTTAGTTTAGTTCGGTAACTCGTCGGTCGCGCAAGCAAGCAAAAGCCAGCTACAACAAAAGCGACAAAAGCAGCGCTGCTAAAGCTAAACCAAATATCCAAAAAAGCAAAACAGCTAAAAGCGGGCGGGCAAAAGTTAAAGAAAAAAACAAAACAAAAATTGCGACAAAAATTTCCTGTGCGCGTTCCGCAAAAATAAATTAAATGTATGTGTAAAAGTGTTTGTGTAGGTGTGAGTGGGAGAAACAAGAAGAATAAGAAGAAGAGCAAAAGTGTTAGCAGCAGCAACAGCAACAAATGTACGCCCCAATCTCTTATGTGGATGTTTTTTTATGTACATCTATATCAATATTTATTATTTGCAAAAGAAATTGAAGAAAAGAAAAAGCAATACAACAACAACAACAATGTACGAAAGACTTTGACGCAGGAAGTGCGACAGATACAGATACAGAAATGCCCAAAAACCCAAACCAAACCAAAACCAAATCGTTTTTGGGTCCAAAGCCAAAGCGAAGCCAACGCGAGAACTCAACCAAGCGAGCAGAACTTAAAGCAGAGGAGGAGCAGAACAGCACAGAGCAGCAGCAGCAGCAAATTCTGTCTGTCTCGAGGCCGCATATGATTGTGTGTTTGTGTGTGTCTGCGTCTCTCTGTGTGTGTGTGTGTGTGTGTGTGTGTGCACCCTGGCCACCGTATTTTCTTTTGTCAGTTTTGTACTTCATGTGTGTGTGTGTGCCCTCTCACTCTCTCGCTACCGCCTCGTGTCGCAAAACCAAAAAGGATTTAAAATTGTGCACTAGAGCTGTGAGATGCTGTGCGCTATTTGCCCATTGTTGGTGTTGTACATACAAACATACATAAAAACTTATGTATGCATGCATATACGTATGTACAATTTGCAGTTATCTAAAGCCGCGTCGCTGCACGTTATACACACACACACAAACACATACATAACAAAATTGTCAAATCAATAAAAACGCGAGCAAAGTGTCGCCGCTATTCGCAGTCGCAGTCGCGGCTAGCGTCAACTTCGGCTTTACATTCGGTTTTGTTTTTGCCTGCTTAACACTTGTCATTAATAACTGTAGAATTCCAACAGTGATGAAAAGTATTCGATTCAAATGACAGACGAAGAACAGTAAAGCTTATCAGAAAATATCTATTGAATTTTAAAGTGCCCACAGAGAGCGAAGTCAAGCCTTTAGTTAATGCTTCTTTATCTACAACTATTTATTAAGTGCTTTTAACGAGTTACTGACCAATGCAATAATTAGCTTACTTACACACAGACATTTGTTTGTATGTACATTTATGTCGATTGCAACTCCAATAAGATTTATTGCGTCAACTCTGTCGACGTCGCGACGTCGCAGCAGCGTCGGCGTTTCTCAGTTTGTATTTTTCATGTATCAATAATTACGACGAAGGAAACAACGTTGGGAAAAAAATAAAGAAAAAAAACGAAATTGAAGCAGCGGCGCAATGAACAACGAATGGCCGAGCGAATGGCATGGCATGGCAGACCAACCAACAACAACAACAACAACAGCAACTACAGCATTGGAGACATGTTTGCGCGGCAGCAGCGTCGCTCATTTATTTTATGTCTCGCTGTCGTGGTTGTTATTGTTGTTGCTGTTGTTGTTCTTATGCTGCTTCTTCTTCTTCTTCTTTTGCTTGTTTGTTGCTTGGCTAGCTGCTTGCTTTTGTTATTGTAGAGTTGTTGTCTTGCCCAGCCCGAACGACTGTTTTCAGTTTGTGTATGCTTTTTACACACACATACATACATATCTCAAATGTGTGCATGGCACGACCCGCAGAGCTAGCAGCGTCGCAGTTGTTATAGATGTGTGTTTACTGTATTTCTTAGCTTGGCTATACTCCCCACCCCCTGTGATGATCGCTCTGCTCCACTGTGCAGAGCATATTTGCAAAAGTGTGTACACACATGATGAATATTAGAAAAGTGCGTGAATCCCATTGCCCTCCCATCGTCTCACTCGCTCTCTCGCACTTTAACGGCATTGCCATTGCATCAATGAACAAAGAAAACTTTAAATTGCACAGTTGCTGCTTTGGCATCTAACTGACCGAATTTGCCTGTCGGCCAGTTAAGTTTTACCTAATAACTCATTCCGCTCGAAACTTAACCAAATACGGCGCAACTCAGGGGAGTTCAGTTCACTCATTCGTGTTTCTAAAATACCATTTATTTTTTTTCGCTTTTGTCGTTTGCTTTTATTAAAACGCCGCAGCTCAGTTTTGCGGATTTGTGATTTCGATATTTAGTTGGGATTTTTTGTTTGTTGTTGCTGCTGCCGCTGCGCTGCCGTCCATTTGTTTTGTCCGTCGGTCCGGCTGTCTCTTGTGTCGGTTTTTCTGCCTGTCGTCGTCGTCATCGTTTGTTTGTATGTAAAAAGTTGCCGTCTGCTGCGTTCGGTTGTCTGTCGCTTTGTCTGTCAGTTTGTCTGTTTGTTGTTCAAGTTTTGCCGCTACCTCTGCTGCTGGTGCTGTTGCCGTTGCCGTTGGTGGCGGTTTCGTCCCGTTTCTTGCTGATTGCTATGGTTTGTCGTCTACCCCCCCCCCCCCGCTCCCATCATGGCTCTCTCTCCTTTCGTTCCCCTTTAGCTTAGCTCATTTCCAGCTCGTTTTGGGTGTACGCCTCGTCGCGCTGTGTGCAGTGTTTCTTTTTCATATTGTTTAATTTATTTCGTTGGTTTTTATTGTGGCCATTGCCGTCGTTTCATCGTTTGAATGTGTGTGTGTGTGAATTTGTGAATGCTGTAGTTGTTGCAGTTCCAGTTGAGGTCTCCTAGTATATTTGTTTTTTTCTCCTCAGCCTTACCTTTAGCGCTCGCTACTCTCTTTATCTCTCTTCTCCCGCGCTGACCATTGCACACACATACACACAGCTTCGAAAAATAATCTTTGGTCGTTATCATCCCTTTAAAATTAAAAACTCGCAACATTTCTGATGCATTCATGATGTATTTGTTTTCTTGTGTAATTTTAGTCATTTGTTTACCTTCTTTGGCCCTTTTCCCAGTTTCCGAGCCGTTTCAGTGCCAGTCACCCTCGCAATGCTCACACACACACGCCCACTGTTACATGTCATTGAACATACACACATCCATAAACACTTAGTGCATCTGCATTGAATTTGAATCATTTTTTCAATTTCCCATTTGTCTCACTCTCTCATCGTTTTGCAAGAGCAAATCAACCGCTATTTGATCGCTGCCTTGGTTTCAGTGCAGCGCATTTGGCATTTTTCTAGCGGACGTGAGTCAATTATAAATAATGAATTAAGAGTTGGTGGGGAAGGGAAGGTGGGCGCATTTTTTTTATTGCCAGAAATGTATGTTTGTTATTTCGTGTTTTAAGTAACGATTATTATTTTTTAACAAATAGAAAAGCTCTTATTGTTGTTATTGTTTGAAGTTTGCCACTTTAAAGCTGTTTAATTTAAGCAAGTCCTGAACAAACGAAAAGTAAAGTGCGAAATTGTGGTTCGATGTCTGTCGACTAGCAGATACCCTTTGGAAAGTTAGAAACACAACTCTATTTGGAAGTTTCATTAAAGTTGAACTTATTTCTTACTATTTCTTTTTAGCAAAAAAAACAAATACAATTCAAGAAGAAAAAAACCCAATAAATACTGTGTTGTGATCAGTGTGTGTGTGTGCCATAAGAGAAGAGCCGCAAATATGAAATCATTATTCAAATTTCAAAAGTATTTTCCCCACGAAGCGAGTTAGCGAACAAAAACAACCAAGCACACAAAAATAAACAACAGGAAAAACAAACAGAAAACCTTAAAACGATAATACGAACAACTACAAAATTATTCGTTTAAATATGAAGATTTTAAATCAACAAACAACAAATGGATAAAGCGCTATGAAGAAAGAGCAAGCTGATTGAAGAACAGATTTTAAAAGACAATCGATTTGTGTTGTGGTAAGTTAGAAGAAAGAAAATAAAGGAAACAATACATAAAATGTCATTGCTAAAATATGATAACTTTATACATTTTTCACACTTTCAAATATGCGCCACTTAATATAATCAAAGTCACAAACAGACAGTAAATAGGTGGACTCGACTGCATTGAATTTTCCTTCATGTTGGATAATCCGATTTTAACATTAATTAAATGCTCTTGCTGTTCGGAATGTCTGTCTGCCTTTACACAAACACACACAGACGTATTTCTGTGTTTTATATGTATTGGATTACATTCAACAAAAGCATTTTAATTGTATTTGTTGTCTAATGAAATCACCACAGCATTTTGAAAGCTTTTTTTTTGCGGGTACATAAACACAAAATATGGAAAGAGGGAAGAGCGTTGTTAACGGGAAAAGTTATTCACCACACCCCACATCTTTTTGGCACAGCTGGTATCATTAGTCAAGGGGATAATGTGTTTCATTATTATACACTAGCTTATAGTGAATATTTGGCTTATGTCATTAAATATGTAACACATAGAAGGCAGGAACAAATCAATACATAATTACCTTAGACAAAGAGTATGTTTAAGACTTCAAGTCAAACGTGTTTTTTTTTAACAAAGTGTTAGGCCGCTTAATGGCTGTTCTAATAGGTAAAAAAGCTGTTTGACAAATATTTAATGAGCTTATTTCTTGACCTATTGCTTAAAACTCTTATCATTGTTCGTTTGTGATGGCGCAAGAATTATACATACAAAAAGGATAAGAGTAAATCCCAGAAATTTGTTTATGTGCGATTAGAGCTGCGTTGTGTTTGTGATAATCCTCATATGATATATCTATGTATGCATATATGTAAGTTTGTAGATTTATAATGTAACATGTCCAATAGTGTGCCGCGCCCCTTCCTCTGTCACTCGTGCTTAGCACTCGCATATTGCATTGGCTGAAATGTTATCAACAATTGTTGTTGTTGTGGTTGTTGTTGCTGGGGGCGCTGGGAGTTGGCCACATTTGGATGCATTCTGTGTAGCCACAAAGAGCCGCCCAACATACACACACCCACACACACACACACACACACACACACACACACATAACCCCGCAAACTTTGCACCCACCTTTATGTTGCCAACACCAACCCTCCCCCCTTCCGGCCGTCCTACCATTTGTATGTATGTATGTGTACTTGCTCCAACTGTTGGCAGGCCTGGAACAGATGCTGCTGTACTACTTGCACTGTGCGTCTACTCTTTACTCCTTCTTGATGTTGTTGTTATTAAAGCCCGAAGCTCGCTTGAGAGTTTGAGTGTGTGGGCAGCAGCAGTATCAGTCACACACACACACACATTCACGCAAGGAGTGATGGAGGAGGGTGAGTCTTTGCTCCTGTTGCAAATGGCAAATACGTCAATGTGTAACAACCCGCACTCCGCTCCTGCTTTTAGCTCTGCTACGACGATGCTGCTGCTGCTGCATTCGTTTCGGTTTCTGTTGTTCCATCTCCTCCTTGCGCGCTCTCGACATGTCTCTCGCTTTGCACGCTCTCTCACTCTAATTTATGGGTCGTCCCCGTTTAGCCCGTTCCATTCTGAGCCTGGCATTTCCCATGCATTCCACCTCTACCTTCAAATATCTCTATACAAATGCATTCCACCTCCTGCCAGCAGCAGCAGCAGCAGGCAACAACAACTATTATACCGTTACATAAATACCCAACTACAACTACAACTGCAAGCTGCTGCTGCTTTCTGCTGTTGGCTGCATAAATTCATTTGTTTGTTGTTGTTGCTGTTGTTCTTGTTATTGTTATTACTAGTAGCAGTGCTCAGCCAGCGTCGTTCGCCGCTGCCGCTGCTGCTGTCACTGTCACATTCACATTTACAATAGTGGTGCTCTGTGCTTGCGTTTTCCCCTTTCGGCGTCGTTGCCAGTTTCAATTTTAGTTTTGCGCTGCGCTGCCTTTCGTTCGGTTTGGGTTCGTTACTGGCAAACTTCCTACTTCCTGCTTCCCTCTCCATCGTCCATCGTCATTCGCTGTGTTCTATTTTGCCACCCACGCAACGTGTGTCCTTGCGCGCGCTCGTTTTCTCTGTGTGTGTTTTAAATGTATGATTGTATGTATGTCTGTGTCGATGTGTGTGTTCGTGCTCCTTTGAGCCAAAGCCACACGCCAAACTGTGCGACAGCCCAGGGCTTTAGCTGGGACTCTCGACTCTGTCTCTGACCCAAACCCATTGTCCCGGCTCAGCTGCCTCGCTCTGCCCCTCAACCCGCCTTGTCATGGCTCTATGCCTTGCTCTGTACGCTTTGGTTCAGAGTTTACATTTTATGTGTTTGTTTGGCTGTGTTTGGGTCCTTTTCTTTTATTTTTTTACACAATTTCCTTGAACGCGCGCAGCCAACAGGCCCAAAACAGACCCCGCCACTCTGCAAGCAGCCCAAATGGTTAGCGATATCCTTGATAATAATATGTACAGCACAAAAAAAAAAAAAAAAATGGACGACAAGCCAACAACAACAACAACAACCATGTCTTATTTCCTCAAACACACACCCACACCACACCCTCCAATAAACATAAAACTCACGAGCTTTTGAGCTGCACTCAAATCCATTTCATTTCATTCCATTTCACCTCACCCATTCTCTTGCTCCTGCTTTTACTTTACTTTGCTTTGGCGCAGTATAAAGAACCACAACTGAATTAGCTATGTAACTGTACAGTTTAAATAGCAATGCCGAAATGTAATACAGGAATACATGTACATTCACTCTGCTTGTACATAAAATGATAGAAACATGGCTTATCATGATTTTTATTAGACACCTGGTATTATGTACTTATTAAACGAAAAAGAAAAGTTTTGTACTCAAAAAGGTCAATAGCTGTCTATATTTCTAAGACCGGAAGGGAAAGCGTGGGGGATTAGCTGTAAGCAAGTGCTTCACAAATACATAGCTAATACCCTTACACATAGAAAATTGAAAGAGGCCAAAGTTGTTTGATGTTATTGAAGTTGTTTTCGTTGTTGTTGTTGTTGTTGTGTACTTGTTGCTGTAGTCGCAGTCTGGGCACAAACCGATGCACTGGCGTTATTGCAGAAGTGGGGCATAAAACAGAAGAAAACCAAAGATGCGCAAAGAAATGAAGATCGCGACGACTCGACAGCGACGCCGACGACGCAACTTCTGCTCGCGTGAGTTTCTGTCGCTCTATCGCTGTCTCTGTCTGTTGTTTGCTTGAGTCAATAACCTCGCACCGATGAAGAAGAAGAACAAACAAGTAAGCAAGCAAGCAGGCAGAGCAAAGGCATGCGAACCAAGTAGAAAAGGTACATACATACATACATGTGTAAGAGTCGCTCTTACTCACTCCACCGCACTCCAATCACAACTCCAACTCTACCACTTCGTCTTTTGCTCTCAGCAAGAGTCAACTTGAGTAATGAGAAGAACAACAAATACTAAAAAAAAGCAAAGTCAAAGTGAACTGGAAATTGTCGGAGCGTTAAAAAGCCGCCAACAATCAAATGACGGCAGCGGTGCGTCGCATGGCAAGCAGAACAACAATAACAACAACAACAACAACAACAACAACAACACCGACGTGTACCTAAATCTAAATCCCCAAGAATGCCAGCAAAATTACAAATGCATGAGTATGTGTGTGTGTACGTCGAGTCCAAAGATGATCAACGAATGTCGCGTACAAGTGTACATAAATAAATATATTACGTTAGTTTATATGTTACCAAAGCGCCACGTTTGGAATTGAAACGTGTCAAAGGGTTGTCCATACAATTGGATATAATCTAAGGGAACTCTCTCAGAAACACACAAACCCACACACATGCATTTATACATTCGTCACTTTTCTCCCTCATCTACTCAAAGCTCATTGCACATTGCACTCGATAGCATTACCGTTCACATTTTTTTTTTCCACAAACACATAAACGTCTCATTTGCATTGCAAATACAAGATAATTTTAGTTTAAGTTGAACAAGTATTGCAATAAAAGCTTTTCTGATTTGCTTTTGATATTCATATTGTGCTTTTGTCAGCAAATTTCATATTAAACCAACAAATAATAGTTATTGTCTCTGTTGTTGTTGTGTGTATAACACTAAAGCGGCGGCATTTACCAAAGACACATAGCAAAAAATACACACAGACACATCCATATGTATAATGCCTACAAACCAAATGGCAATTGAGCTAGAGATAATCAAGAACAAAAAAAAAAAAAAAAACAAATACACAAAACAAAGCAAACAAACAAGAAAATGAAGGGGGAGGGATTGCTGCGGGAGAGCATGGTGGGTATTGACGGGCAGTGACGCCAACGGTGACGACGTTGGGCGAGCACACAATTAAAAGAATTTCACATTTGTGTTGTACTCTCGTCAGTCACAAATATTGAAACGATGGGAAAAGAGGCAAGGGCGCAGAGTCAAGTCAGCAGCAAGCAGCGTCAGTCATTCGCTATGGGCAAAAAAAAAACCACATACATACCATACATATATAGTATCTACACGTCAAGTTAGAGCAAAAAAATCAACAGCAGCAGAAAACCCCTCCCGTTGCTATTTATACGCACGCTTTGCGCACCTTTTCATTGGCAGCGCGTCAGCGTCGCAGTCGACGTTGCGTCGTCGGCGACAGCGTCAACGATAAATGCTCGAATCATATTGCCAACGCGCTTTGCTGCTTTTTCTATTGTTCTTGTTGTTGTTGGCGCGCGCTCAGCTCAACTCACACCCTCACACACAGACACACAAACTCACACACATATATTCATACATATACATTTATATATTTTGCTGCTGCTGCCTTTGACGTTGACGAAGCTTTGACCCGAACAGAGGTCCAAATGTGCGGTTGCCGTCATAAAACTTTAAGCGAAGCATATAAAAGAGATAAATCAGCAACAAAAAATTTTAGCAAAAACAACTCAACCAACCATTACTTTGTGTTTGTTAAAATGCGTATTTGCTACTTTTTATTGCCTTGTTTTTACAAGTTGTGCATATTAACTGTTTCAAATGTAAGCAAACCCTCTCCCTCACACTCGCACTTAATAGCAGCAGCAGCAGACACACATCTGTCGACTGATGCGTGACAAACAAACAGACAGACAGACAGCAGCAAGAAAGCGCAATAACTGTTATTAAAAAGCAAGAGGAGAGCAAAAATGGGCGCCACCTTTATTATTGTGCTGGCGATAGCAGCCTGAAACTGTGTTGCTGTTAAACGTATGCTGATTAAAATGATTAATTTATCCAATTATGCATTTTCTTTTTTGCAACTACAAAAAAAAAAAATACTCAAAATAAATAAATGTGTAATTATCAATAACAGTGAGAACGCGTCGAAGGGGACGGCGACGTCAGTCCATTCATTGCCTTTAAAACTCACTCGTGTGATGGCCAGAGCGGCGGCCGCTCTCATGTTTCAATTCCACTTGTAACAGGTCGAGCGCGTTTTCTGTTGTCATCGCTCTCCTCAGTCAGTCGCCGTGTAATCCCACAACTATTTGGATTACTTTTCGCTACCGCTTGTTCGAAAATAATTTCAATTGCCTATTTAAATTTAATAATCTATGAAAAGTATGAGAAATGTATCAGCAAATGAGTTTGCAGCATGCAAAGTGCCGTTTTTCAAGTAAGCATCGCATCGTCGTCGGCTGAAGAAGCAGATACAAAAATTGTATGTGTAGAAAAAAAGCCGACAGACTGTCTGCGTCGCAGTCGCCGCTTAGTCAGCAACGTCGGCAGTGCGGTGACGTCGTCGTCGGTATCGAGCAGTCGGCATTTATAGTGTGCATAATGTGTAAAATGCAAATGCAGTAAAGACTGCAAAATTTTATGAATGAAATTTACAAAGAGAAAGCATACATCAAACAACAATAAAATTGATGTTTGAATTCATTGTGTATTAAACCAAATTTTTTTATCGCTTTGTGTATGCATCGCCGCATCATTGGCTTAGGGCTTGTGTGTGAATATATGTACATACATACATATGTACGTACGTGTTTGTTTGTCTTTGATTTGCGCGCTATCAAGCATTGTTGTGCTTAAATAGTATAATTGTGTAATATGTTTACAAAATTAAATTTGCTTTTTCATCATAACGCTCGTTTTTCAATACTATTTGCTCACCATTGTTTTCGCCGCAGTTGATTTTGTGAGTTGCGCGCAGCACGACGCCGCCAATTCGCTCTGTTTCTGTGTTACCGTTCCTGTTTTCCCCTAGTGTATGCAGGTGTTCGCTGAGCGAGTGAGTGCGGCTTAAGCGATTCTGCTCCTTGTCTCTCTCTCTCTCTATCTCTATTACTCTGCTCTCACGCACACAATATAACAACAACAATGTAACCGCTTCCGTTATTCGTCTTTTTTGTGTGTGTGTGTAAGTTGTATAGTACTTTTTTTTTTTGTAGTTTTGTTGTGCTTTTCAAGTTTCTTGCTTATCTCTTTGTGTTTCACATTCGCAAAACGCTGCCAGCATTGAGAGCGATAAATGTTAGAGAAAGCGCTCTTTCGATTAAGAGAGAGTTGCAATATTTTTTAATATGCTAATTAACTCTACTCTTTATTTTTCCATTCATTTACAGACAAATACAACAACAGTAACATCAATAAAACTGTAAAAACAAACAACACCCAACTTTGCATTTTAACATGAACAAAAATGCCGGCGATGGCAGCGGCAACGATGGCAAAAACTCAAACAATCATGGTGGAAAGGGTGGAGGCTCCAGCGGTGGGGGCGGCGGTGCTGGTGGACCACACGATCCCACCGGACTACTAGACGCTGCCTCACTCTTTGGTAAGAAGGCGTCAATTATAGTACATTAACTGATAATACTAACTTACGCTTCTTTTTTTGTTTTTGTAGCCTATTGGGGCCGCGATCCCACCGGCGCTGCAGCGGCAGCTGCATCAAATCCACTATTTAACTCACAATTCAATGCTGCCGCCGCTGCCGGCTTGGGTCTCTTGCCGAATGCTGCGGGCGCAGCAGCAGCCGCTGCCAATGACCGTTACTCATCGATGGCAGCCGCAGCGGCAGCAGCTGCCGGCGCCCATCATCATCAGAATACAATGGCCGTTGCGGCATCACAGGCCGCCAGTTTAGCGGGTCTGCATCCAGCAAGTGAGTAAAATGTCGGCATCGACAAAATCACCTCGCTCTCTCTCTCTCTCTCCCGCCCGCTCTTTTTGTACAGTGCTGCCAGCATTTAAATTTAAAAAAAGGCTGAAATGTTGGGTAATTTTTGGGTGCATTGTTAATGATTAATGTAATCTTTCCTACCTGTGTTTTTTTTTTTTTTACTTTATCTTAAGTATTTAAGCTAATCTTTGAAATGTTCGTTTTACAGGCTGGTGGTCCATGGCTCAATTGGCAGCTCAAGACTATTTTAGTCGATTGCAAGCATCCGGCTTGTCACCATTTCCACATCCCGATTTGGCTGCAGCCTTTGGTCCCGCTGCCATGGCTATGGGCGCTGGAGGCACGGGCTCCAGTGGCGGTGGTGTTGGGGCTGGTGGTTCAGGAATGGTTGGCGTCGGTGGCGGCGGCAATGGCGGTGGTGGTGGTGGCAGTGGCAGTAGTTCCAGCAGCAAATCGAACAAATCGCGCAAAGAGAAACGTGCCGCACAGCAGCAACAACAACAGCAGCAGCAACAGCAACAACAACAGCAACAACAAAATCTAGCCAACAGCTTAAATGCAGCAGCAGCAGCAGCGGCAGCAGCCGCAGCCAATAATCCAGCTGCAGCATTGGCCAGCATGCATGGCTTTGGATTGCCAGGCACAAGTATGTCCCAATCGGTGAGCAGCTCCTCCATATCAACGAGCAGCGCCGGACATGGTGGCTACAAGGTGAGTAGTGTGCATAAAATAATCCTTTAGGGAATTGTGATTCATCATTTTTGCCTTTTTCCAGAGCACTGCCAGCGCATATGGTAAGCCATCGACGATGACGAGCAGCGGTGGAGGTGGCAGCAGCAGTATTGCAAGTAATCCTGGATCTGCCTATGATCCGGTCACCCTGCACAAGGAACTGTTGGCTATGCAGGCCGTTGCCGCAGCTGCCTCTGGTTCCGGTGGCAGCTCCAACAGTTCGTCCAACAAAAAATCGAATAGCGGTGGCGGCGGTGGTGGCCATGCGCATGGTCTATCCAATCTGGCCATGAGCTTGGGTGCTGGTGGAAGCATGGGCAGTGGCGGAGGCAGCAATAGTGGTGTCATGTCCAGCAGCAAATCATCGACAAATGTTAGCTCCAGTTCCAGTTCAATGGGTGGCATGCATCCCGGCATGTCAATGTCACCGCATGCCAGCAGCAGCTCCTCCTCCAACAAGGATCGTGACCGTGAAAAGAATAATCCATCGCTGAATGCGCTCAATTCATTGTCACAGTTTGGTGCTTTGGGGATGACGCCACAGCAGAGCATGCAGGCGGCAATGAATGCCTTTGCGGCCAGTACAGGTGTCTCACCCAGTGCCACAGTCACGTCACAGCAGCAACAACAACAACAGCAGCAACAGCAACAACAGCAGCAACAACAACAACAACAACAGCAATTGCCCAGCTCAACATTAGGCGGCGGCAATGGTAATAAAAATAGTGCCAAGGATTATATGAGCAATGCGGCTATGATGAGCAGGTAAGTGCAAAGAAAGTCCACATAGATTACGTTTCTAATCTCACTCTAACCGCCTATTGCAGCAGTGAGCATTCATCGTTGTTGGGTGTTCGATTACCGCCGGATACAGAGATTATTAAGTATACGTCATCCATCGTTGGACCCAAGATACCTGGTAGTACATCGCGTGGTCGTAAAAAAACAATATCTGAAACAGAACAACAACAACAACAACAACAAGCAACACAACAACAAAAACAACACCATGCAGAACAACAGCAACAACAACACCTAACACAACAACAACAACAACAGCAGAAGGATTTCGAAATGCAAACAACAAATGCAATTTCCTCTCTGCTTTCATATTCAGGCCTCAGTCCAGCGAAACGCGCCCGTCTCGAAATGGAATATGCCGCAATGGCAGCAGCAGCACAACAACAGCAACATCTTCATGGCATGCTTGGTGCAGCCGCCGGTATGGGTGGCATGGGTTTGGGCTTGAGCACCATGGATCAGTTGTGTCAGGTGTCGAAGGCAGCAGCTGTGGCAGCTGCCGCCACCTCGGCATCGACAGTAACAAGCACCGCTGGCCAAAATCACAATACAAATCAGTCCAATGATCGGGTTGAGGTCATCAAGTTGCCACCAACCATCACCTCTAACGGTGCCTACAATCTGTCCAGCAAGGGTTGTGGCAAGGACTTGCATGATCTAACCACAGATCCATCACTTGCCGGTGGTGTTAATCTTAGCCTTAAATCAAGTGGCGGTAGCGGTGGTGGTGGTGTTATGCCAGCAAGTGGTGCCATCGGTTCTGCCTCGAATCCCATAACCATTGATGACTTTGATGCACCACTCAATCTGTCTATGAAGCCATCGGACAAGAGCAGCAGCAACAGCAATCTGAATCAGACAGGAGCAGCGTTAGCAGCGACTACTGGAGGCACTTCCTCATCATCTGTTGCAGTCTCGGCGTTGGGCAATCTCGCCAGCGATTATCAAGCGCAACAAACTGGCAATGGTTCGAATAGTTTGCAAAGTTTGAGTTCCATAACAGCTGCTCTGGGTGGCACTGGCGGTATGCCAGGTGGCTCCATCTCAGGCAGTGGCGGCGCTGGTGGTGGTGCTTCGCCCTCACCCGGTCAAGGCAGTCTGCCTGCTGCATCAGGCGGCACATCCAGTTCGGGCTCTGGTTCCGGTTCCGGCTCCTCCAACTACAAGGAGGGCAGACCACGCAATTTAGGTCGAGGCGTCTCCAAGCCCAAGAAGAATACAGTCGCCTCGCTGCTCGCGCAATCTCGTGCCGTTGGCTTGAAACCCATGTTGGCCACACAACAGCTGTTGCAACAAGGCGCTGATATCGTAAGCGGATATAGTATTTATTTTGTCAACATTTCGTCATCTCAAAAACAACTTTATCTCTTACAGGAGAAAATTCGATTAGCTTTGAGCGAGGCAAATGCTCACATGGAAACATCAACGGATTCGGAAAGTGTTGCAGCCGAAAGCGGTCTGTCGGAGTCGGAGAGTGAGGATGCCAATATCTTGAACGTGGCCGAATTGCGTGTGCCATTGGAGTTGGGCTGGAAGCGGGATACGGTCATTAGGGGTCTAACCAAACAGGGACAGATCCGTGGCGAGGTCACCTACTATGCACCGGGCAGCCCATTGCCCCTGAAGACCATTGGCCAAGTGTTTGCTGTGAGTTTGTAGGGCGAAATTTATTAAACCTAAGATGTTTTAATCATGTTAGACGGCACACACTACACTCAAAAGAATCTCTTGATAAACAACATGAACAACGATTTTATGGAAGCAAATCCAAACTGTTTACTTAAGCAATAATTTTTCTTTCTTTTACTTAGCTTTTGGAGCAGCAGCCATCGAGTTTGACGCGTGAGAACTTTAGTTTTTCGGCACGTGCAATTGTTGGATCGTTTTTGCAACCGGCGCCGCCACCTTATGCCAATGATGGCGAATATATACGGATGACCGATGAGGATGTGGCCAAGCGTTTGGAGGATCTTAAAGTGTTTACACGTCAAACTTTAAATGTGGAACAACGCATTGAGATTGCCAAGCAGCAGCAGGCAATGCGTGATGCCAAGAAGCAACAGAAAGAGGAATTGGCGCGCAACAAGGAGAAGGCGCGACAAGAGAAGAATGCCAAGTTGGAGCAACAGCGCAAGGAAAAGGAACTCAAGAATCAGCAGGCAATTGAGGTGAATTTGAGTAAAATTTCACTTATTTTCCACTAACTAACAATAGTTCAATTTTGTTTTCTAGGAACGCAAAAAACGTCAGGAGGAATTGGATCGTCTTAAGCAGGAGGAGTTGCTTAAGAAGCAGCAGGTTTGTTTTTCAATCACGGTCGCTTTTGGCATATGGTCTCCATATCGAAACTCAAATTGGCATTTTCTTTGTTTTGTTTTTTTTTGTTGTTTTGTGTGTTTTTCAATTAATAGGAGAAAGAAAAGCGACGTCAGGAAGCAATTCTAGCTAAGGAACAGGTACAAAATTCAATTTCCCTTACATTCGACTCCTTCGTTCTTCTTCTTCTTCGCGTACTTGTTGTGTTTAACGTAGTATTAATTAATACCTCTGAGTCCTTAGTTATATAATTTTTGTTGCAAAGTCTGATTTGAGTTTTAGTTCCTTAAAATTTAGAAAACTCTTTTTTACCTTTCTGACAATAAGCGCTGTCGTTAGTTTCCCTTTCTACTCTCTTGAAATCTGTTCCTTTTGAAGGATATTCTATTTCATCATTTAATCTTGTATTTCTCCTCTTTCTTCTTTCGAACAGGAACTTCAAAAGCAAAAGGAACTTATACTTGCTGCCGAAATGGTAAGATCCTCAAGTTTTATTTCCTAAGTTCCCCACCACTATTTCTTATATCTTTCTCATTGTCCAATCCAAAAAGGAACGTGAACGTCGTCGCCAGCACATGAATCTCATTCGCATGCTTGAGCTGCGTCGCAAATTTGAGGAGCGTGAAAAGAAGAAGCATCAATTGGTATTGGATCGTTTGATACTGCGAGAACGTCGCATGGCGGAACGAAAGCGGGATGCAGAGATTCTACAGTTGATACGCAAACCGAACGAGGATTCTGAATTGCCACAAGAGGTCAGTGTGCCGGATTTGGAACGTATTGCGGGTAATCGGTTGCCTGGACAGGCAATGGCTGATCTCCTTATGGTCTTTGAGTTCTTGCACAATTTCGGCGAGACATTGGGCTTTGATATGGAATCGTTGCCATCGCTGCAAAATCTACATGATGCACTCATCAGTGATAGCAACGCGGATGCTGAGGAGGAATTGCTGTCGGTTATGACGCATCTGTTGGTCTGTGCCATTGAGGATCCGGGTGTACCCAATCCGGGCAGACATACCACACTGCTTGGGCAATCATTACGCAATGCGGATATAACCAACTCGAATGTCTCTGAAATACTGCGCATCTATCTCTATGCCACGGCAACGGGAGAGATTCGTCAGATGCATGGCATCACTGTGGACAGGGAACGGGAACGTCGTGTGCCCGATCATCATCAGGTGGATGCGGATACAGCAACACATTCGGCCAAGAACCATGAGTACTACAAGCTGTTGCATGAGAATGATACGTGGAAATTATCACACTCTCTCAAGGATCGTCCATTTGTTGCCTTGAATCCGACGAGAAAAGCCCAAATGTTGGCGCATCTCTGCAACGATCTGTTGATGAATAAGGCAGTGCTGCGACAGATCGATGGTAGCTTGGAGACCTGCGCACAGATGCGCAAGGAGAAGTACATGACCGATATGAAGGTGCGCAAATATAAAGCGCTGCATCAACGCAAGGCTCGCATCGAGGCCTATGAGAAGGCTCAGGCAGAAAGGGAGGCAACGATGCAAGCGCTTCTTGCCCAACAGAAACTTGATGTGGAAAGGGAACGGGAGCGTCTGGCCAAACTGGCAGAAGCTGAAGCTGCCGAAGCAGAGGCAAATATTAAATTAACATCAACAGGAGAGATGGCAACAGATTTAGGCGATGGGGTAGGTGCTAAAGGGGAAAGTATTCCTAGTATTGATTTGCATAGTAGCAGTGAGGACAAAACGCTGGAGGCGAATGGTGCCAAGCCGGAACAATTGCTGACAGCAGTTGCTCCAGTTGATTCGGAACCAGCAACCCAACCCATGGATGTCGATTCAGATGCTCCAGTTTTGATAGCCAATGATAATGTAGCGGTTCCCAACACCGAACTAACTCCCACCAAACTAGATGAATGTCCAGTGCAGAATGGCGCAGGAGCAGGAGCAATCCCGATAACAATACCAATACCAATACCAATACCAATACCAATCGCAACGCCAACTCAAACAGTGACTGATGGTAGCATAACGTCTCTGATACCCCAAGCCAAGAAGACGAGTGCACGCAACTCCATCAATGAGGGTGATGGACAGAATCATGATGTGAGCATCATTGAAGATGATCTCTCCGATCTGGATTCGGAGATAACGAATGTCGAGGAGGACGAGGATAATCGTCTGAGTGCCGATGAGCTGCAAAAGAAGCTGGACAAGATTGTGCGTGCCTCGCTCAACTGTAAGGAGGCGCTGGAGAAGAGCACCAATCAGTTGAGGGCTGCCTGCTTTGGACAGGATCGTTTTTGGCGACGCTACTGGAAGCTGCCCAAGGCGGGTGGCATATTTATAGAGGCTTTGGAATCGGCACAGAACGACATCTGTGGCTATCATGAGGCGCTCGAGTCCATGGATGAAAAGAAGGTGGAAAAGGTTGATGGCATTGAAGCTACGGCAACTGACGAGTTGGTTGAAGGAAATCCACCTGTACCCAATGCAGCAACAGTTGAGCCAATGGAAGTTGATGGCGCTGAGGTAGACCCAACCACCAAAAAGGAGCAAGTGAATCATCAGGCAGCGAATGAGGTTGTGGATGAAGATGACGACGATGACGAAGATGATGATGATGACGACGATGATGATGATGTAACGGAGATTAATAAAGTGGAACCCGAAATTGTTGATCTTGGCGATGATGATGATGATGATGACGATGTGGTGATTGGGGCTGTCCCACCATCCATTGAATCCATTGTGACAAGACCCGAAATTAAGGTCAAATCCGAGATGGAACTAATGGGACCTCCACCAACGGTTATCTCTACCAAAACCGACTTTGAGGCTGAGATTAAGATACCAACCATACCGGGTCTTATGATACCAACACTCGGCCACAACAACAATAACAATCTTAACAATAACAATATCAACAACAGCAGCAATGGCAACTGTGATAAGCTGGATGGATCAGGAGGAGGGTTGATGGGTCATGTATTATCTCTAGAGGATCTTAAGAAAGAGGATGATTGCATTTTGGTCTCGGCAACACATCCCAGCGAAGATACCACACCAAAATGGTTCTCGATTGTGAAGAGGGAAGTGCCATTGATTAGTGAGCTGCCACCGGATGAAGGCGGTTGTGTGGCAATGGAGTTGCAACACAGCTATGCCAGCTACCAACATTGTAGTGCCCAGTTGCAGTTGCAAGGACATCCATGGGATTTGATAAACAACATGCAATACTACAGCATACCAATGGAGGAATGCAAAGTGGATCCCACCAAGTTTACTCAGGAGTGCATTTTCTCGTTATCCGGTCTGGATGAGAAACAGATGCAGGCCAAGTTGGATGAATATGAAATGGGCAAGTTGAAAGCGGCAGCATCAGCGGAAACGGCAGCAATATCGATGGGAACTGGAACTGTTTCAAAAAACGGTTTGGCTTCTCCTCATCGTTGCCAGCCAACTGATGAGGAGCCATCATCGAAAACCGAAACGGATGCGTTTTTTCGTTTGCGCACTGATTTTGCACCGGACACCGGAGGGGGAGGAGGTGTAGGAGCTACTACAACAACAGTGATTCCCGAAATAAAACCCAAAATAGAACTGCGTCTGGATGAGGCTCTGTCCCAAGCATATTATCACAATATAGCCAATATGTCGTTGAGTTCGGTTCAAACATATATACCCATAGACATACCACTGCCCCTGTCCATGACCCCCGACGAGCATCGTCTGTTGGAGCAGGTCAAATTGGCAGGATTTCCCGAGAAGGTTCATGGTGTGTATGTGCCGCGCAGGCAACGCTACGGCTGGTGGCAACTGGACGATGAACAGAAGCTAAGACAATTGCTGAAGACGCTGAATCCTTCGGGTTTAAGGGAACGTGAACTTCAGGAGAACCTAATGCGTTTCCTTGGACTCGAACAACCGCTTGGCATCAACTATCAGTTGAAGGCGAATGAAGCACAACACACAACAGCAGATCTGGCTGATTATATGTCGCCGGATAGACCCGCCGATTGGAATCCCAATGTGGCTCGCAGAGTGGAATTGGCTTTGTTGGAGCAACTGGAATCCTTGGAGGATAAGATAGCAAGTGCCTCAATGCAATTGAAAAATTGGCAGCTGCCGACACGCAGCGAGAATGAAGTGAATCCGGCCGAATTGGAGGAACTAACCGAAGCCGACTTTGTTAGCAGCATACCAATGATTAGGGAGAGGATCATTGATCTTGAGGCGAATATTGAGAGGAGATATTTGAAGCCACCACTCGGTTCACAGACGGGTGATGCACATCTTGCTGTCATTGCGCAGAATCAACAGACATCGACGCAGACACAAAATTCTGCCTCAGCTGCTGCTTACCTACTTCAAATGCAACAGCAGCAACAGCAACTGATGGCACAACAACATCAAACACAACAGCAACAGCAGCAGCAACAACAGCAGCAACATCAACAACATGGCGGCAGCAACACTAACAACAACGTCAACTCATCTGCATTCAATGAACGCACCATGGCATTGGCGGCAGCAGCTGTTGCCGCCGCAGCAGCAGCAACAGCACCCAACAATTCATCGAGTGATGCTTCGAGTGCTGGCGTTGCTGGTGGAAATACTGTTGAATCGTGCTCGGGAGCTGCATCGCCGTCGAGCAATTGTGGCGATAGCGATAAGGATGAGAAGGTTGAGAATATACCCAAGGGTCTAGTTCAATGGCGGGATGCTGTCTCACGTTCCCATACAACAGCTCAGCTGGCAATGGCCTTGTATGTCCTTGAATCGTGTGTGGCATGGGATAAGAGCATTATGAAGGCGGTAAGTTTAAATATTTTGTTTTTGGTTTGTTACTTTTTTGGTTTTCTGTTTTCGTTTTGTTTTTGCTTCTGCTTTTGCTCATCTCTTAGCTTTGGCACTCTTTACTCTCTTTCTCTCTCTCTCTCTCTACCACACCTCCTTTTCCCACCAAATCCACTGTTATCTATATATATGTATATATCTTAATAACAATCCTAATCCCATACATTGCCATTTTTTTAGTGTTTTGGCTTTCATTTAACCTCAAAACACACACACACACTCTCTTACAAACACACTTACACACATGCTTACAAACACACTTACACACATACATCTACGTGCACTACTAACCAAACTCACCACTTATCATACTCACCATTTCTTTTGATCGTTGAAAGGTTTTTTCAAGTTTTCACTAGTGAAAAGCTCGTTAATCATCGATTACTGCACATTACCCGTCCCATTACAAAACTTCAGCGTTGGCGTACAAAGTTAGAAACCTAAATGCAAATCTGGAAAATTAAATTTTCTTGAAGGATTTAGATTTTTGCATTGAAATTGCAACCTTTTGATGCAATTTTCACAGATTATTTCGAAATTAAAAATAAAATAAACTGAAACTTTAGTGTTTTTTCTGCCGATCATCGGTAAACTTTCAAAATTTCGATCATTCCAAACAATTTTAAATAAGTCAATTTGAATAGCTTAACATTTTTGAGTTTTTTGATCACAGATAAACAAAGATATTCGTTCATCAATCGTTAAACTTTTATCCCAAAATAGTTTTTCTTCTTTATTTTTGATTCACTTTTAGTTGCATGCTTTTAAACTTTGTTCTCTTTTGTAGTAAATGAATGTAATTTTCTTGTTTCTGTGTTTTTGTCCTCAAAACTGAATGAAATTTATTGACTGCCTTGAAATTAATTCGATATTTTTTTTTGTTTGTTCTTTTTTTCTCTTCTCTCTCTTAACACAAACACACACACAATTTTTGTGCTGAATGTTTTTCGACTTGTTTGTTGTTTTTTAATGGTGCTTCTTTTTCTCTTGTTGAAATCAAAAAATCAAAATACGAAATTAACGCTTTCATACTCACACACACACACACATACACATACACAAACGCACTCACACACACACACATACAAACAAAATTCATAATTAAAAAAACACATACACACACACACATTTACAAAAACACGCCATTTGTTTATCACAAAATCGAATGCTTTTGTTGCCATACCTGCTACTGTTTATCCGTTTTACCCGTTTTATCCGCTGCAACGAACGCAACTTTTTCTTTTTCACTAAACTGTGACAACAACAACAACGAAACTCAAACACGAACGCAACTCGAACTCGAACAGAATGCAACGCCTGTTAAAAACAGCAACAACAACAACAAGTCCAACAAGCGGAAGAGCAGCGCTAAAAAGCAAGCAACACCAAAGAAGAAGCAGCAGCAGCAGTCTAAAAAGGACAAGGAAAAAGAAAAGAAGCAACAGTCCAGTAAAACCACACCAAATAAAACTAAGCAAAAGCAAAATGTAAATGAAAAGCAGACGTTACAACCAGCTGCAACAACAACAAAAACCACAACAACAACCCTATCGATGACCATCAAAATAAATTTAAAAGCCTTGGCACAAAACGGTTGCACATCGAACACGGCAACAACATCGAACTCATCGGACACAGACTCGGACAGTGACTACAAAACGAAATCTAGATCGAAATCCAAATCGAACTCCAACTCCAACTCGAACTCGAACACGAATCGCAACAAACGTAAAAGACATGGACGACGTTCCGGCACTACTACAAACTCTTGCAAATATTCAAACTCCTTACAGAATTGCCAGTTTTGTACATCCGGCGAGAACGAGGATAAACTGCTGCTATGCGATGGCTGCGACAAAGGCTATCATACATATTGCTTCAAGCCCAAAATGGATAATATACCCGATGGCGATTGGTGAGTACCAAAAAAAACAAAACAAAAATCATATCTCATCTCGTTTCATACTACATTCATCCTCTCTATCTCTCTATCTCTCGATCGAACACACACATTAAATGTCGCGTTGTTTTGAATTGTGTGTTTTTGTTTTAATTTTCAATAATTTATTGATGTTATTCAATTGCCATGCACTGTGAAATGACCCCCAACCCCCCCTCCCTCGTTAGTCTATTCTTTTCTTGCCCCAAAACCCCTTGCGATAGGTATTGTTTCTTATATGTACTAATAAATGTCTTTCTCTCGTTTCTAGGTATTGCTACGAGTGCGTCAATAAGGCAACAAATGAACGCAAATGCATCGTTTGTGGCGGCCATCGTCCCTCGCCCGTTGGCAAGATGATCTATTGTGATCTGTGTCCGCGTGCCTATCACGCCGATTGCTATATACCGCCGCTGTTGAAGGTGCCGCGTGGCAAGTGGTATTGCCATGGCTGCATCACTCGTGCACCGCCGCCCAAGAAACGCAGTGCGGCAAGCAGCAGCAGTGGCGGTGGCACCGGCGGTGCAAGTGGCAGTGGTTCTGGCGTTGGCGGCGCAGGCGGCGGCACCAGCGGTGCCGCAGGCAGCAGTGGCAGCAGCAGTAAATCGCGACGGGATCGTGAATCGAGCACAGCGGCCAAAC
This sequence comes from Scaptomyza polygonia, assembly GCA_035044585.1. NCBI lineage: Eukaryota > Metazoa > Arthropoda > Insecta > Diptera > Drosophilidae > Scaptomyza > Scaptomyza polygonia. The sequence continues at coordinate 4,395 of JAWNNU010001457.1, read as the reverse complement.
GAAGAGGCAACGAGAAGCATCAGCCGATGATGGCAACACCAACAGGCGGCAGCATTGAACAATTATGCAACATTGATCAAAACCAACAACAACAGCAACAACAATTACTGTTAAACAGCTCACAGCAATCGCTGAATTCATCGCATGATGAATCAATGACATCTTTGCCAGCGCCGCTTAGGTGAGCTTAGGATTTTTAATTCAAATTCAAATGCAACAACAACAAATCGTTTGTACATACACACACACTCACACATCTAAACACACACACACGCACAAGAAATACACTCACATATATATGTATCTTCATATATATATAATATATCATACAAAAAAAAAAACATACACATGCACTTTTTTTTACTCAAAAATCATGGGAAATTCATGCTTCTAACAACTCACACAATTAACAACAAATAAAACTAAGTAAGTAAAAACAAAGCAATGAGATCGGCTGCCTAATAACGATATTTTATATATATAATATAAATATCTGCTGTAAAATCGTAAAAATATTCGTTATTCATTGGCCAGCTTGCAAAAAAAAAAAAACAAAGGACGCTCAAAAAATACTAAAATTGGCTTTTTAGCGAAAGGAAAAATACTAAAAACTACTGTTAGAGATAAGCTTAGAACAAGTTAACAAAAGCTTAAAAAGCTATCAAAAATTGGTATGTATCTTGACAGTTTCGAGGAATATTATTGGCGAATTGTCTTTAAACTGTTTGCTAATTGAAAAATGTTTGGCTAAAAGCTTACACCAAAACACAACAAACTAACTATTAATCAAAGAACCGTTAAAATATGCTTTTCAATTCAATTTCAAAACGCATTTGTATTAATATCAAAACTTTCATATACTTTTTGCAGTCCAGCGCATTCGATTGCCTCCGCCTCGACATACGACGAACAACATCATAATAATTCCATTGATGGCAGTCGATTTCCAGCACATTTGAGCACTAGCAACAACAACAATGTTGGTGCTGTGCAAAGCGAGGATAACAATGCTGCTGCAACAACCTTTGCTGCCACCAACTATGCACCACCAATTGGCAGCAACTTTGGTATTCTACCAACACAAGCAAACACGCAGGCAATGCAATTTGTATCAAACATTTCATCGCCACGCGCTGTGACGCCAACAAGGACACCAACGCCAACATTGGCGCCAACACCACCACCGCCAACAACAGCAACGACAGTGATGCCAATGGTGTTGCCACCACCAACAACAACGCCTGCTGTGTTGATGCAACAATCGCCAACAGCATTGCTAAATGTTGCCTGCCAATCGCCACCTCAACAGCAACAATTGTTGGCAATGCCATCGCCAAGAACCTGCACACCAACACCGCCCGGCGGTGTGACACAAATGTCACCGCCACCCATCAATATACATGCCATGCAGGAGGCCAAGGAGAAGCTGAAGCAAGAGAAGAAAGAGAAACACGCCACCAAAAAGCTAATCAAAGAATTAAATGTGTGTAAAACGCTGCTGGGTGAAATGGAGGTGAATTGAATTTGCATTGAAATTCGATACGACAAAATGTATTAATATTGAAAAATTCTTCGTTTTTCGTTAGCTTCATGAGGATTCATGGCCATTTTTATTGCCGGTGAATACCAAACAGTTTCCCACATATCGCAAAATCATCAAAACTCCCATGGATCTATCAACAATCAAAAAGAAAGTGCAAGATTTGAGGTGAGTGGCAATAATTTCTATGCAATTTGAGTATTTAAATTAATTGAGAATGTTTAAATATATATACATAGCTATAAGAGTCGCGAAGACTTTTGTGTGGATGTGCGGCAAATCTTTGATAATTGTGAAATGTTCAATGAGGATGATTCGCCGGTGGGCAAAGCCGGGCATGGAATGCGCAAATTCTTTGAATCACGTTGGACCGAACTCACCGATAAGCACTCCTGATATACTACTTCGACTTTGACAAGCGTAGCAGCAATTGCTGAAGATACAAGTACAACAACAACAACAACAACAGCAACGACAGCAACAATGCCGCCAACAGTAACAAACGCAACAGCAGCAGCAGCACAATATTGGTAGAGAATAATTGTATATATATAAAAAAAAGCAGAAACAGAAAGTATAAGCAGTTATAGCTGTTAGTTTTGTATTATTATGCATTAAAAATTATAAATTATAAAAAAAACACAAAAAGAAACCTAAAATATTAAGATAATGAGAGAGTATTTCAACGTCCTAAGTTCGATATCGATTGTGAATATAATCTATATATATATAAAGATGTGTGTAACAGAAAAAAAGCAGCATCAGCAGCAACTAACTAAGTATTTAGACAAGAACTAAAGTTAATATGATGAGCAAGTCTAAATTTGAACAGTATTTTGTGCACAAAGCTGAAGAATTTTGCTTTGTTTTTATTTCGATTTATTTTTATATAAATATATATATATTTTAATTAGTTTTATATTTACTTTAAACTGTAATTTTGTAACATTTTTAACTCGTAACTTAACTTAAAAACTTTGTGTACTTGATTTGTTAGAAATCATAAAAAAACAAACAAACAACAACAAAATAAAATGCGCTCATTTAAGTTTTTAATCTGTATCCTAGTACTTATATGCATATTTAAAAAATATATAATATAGCAAACAAACATAAATCCAAAACTTACCTAAAAAAAAAACATACTCAAAAACAGTTACAAAAGGTAAAAGGCAACATTATAAATATACTTTGTAAATTTGCATAAAAAAATTCAATTAAATTATTTAACAAAAAAAAAAAACATTTTGGTGGGCGTTTTTTAGAGAATCTTAGAGATGCAGTATTAAAAAAAAAATAACAAAAAATCACATCTAACTGAATACTTATGGCTAAAATAACAATCGGAGATATTTAAGGCAATTTTACAGCTTAGCTTAGAAAAAAACAAACTACAAAAAAAAAAACAAAGTATGTGGCATATTAGAACAAATAAAAAAAATAAACGCAATTTTCACAATTTTTATTAGCTGTAAATAAATAAACAAATAGAACTTACATAACCGAAAAAAAAAAACTAAACACCAAGCGCAAAATTCAAGTTCACAATATACAAAACAATATAAAGAATAGGAAATAGAAATGAAGTGTTTGTTAATTACAATGATATATACAAAATATTTATATTATGACAATTTTTGAAAATAAATTACATATATATTAAACAACAACAACAGCAACCAAATTCATTTGCAGTGCAGCACAATAATTGAAACATGACAGTTAAAATTGAAAACAAATAACAAAAAAAAAGCACATTTAAATACAAACAAAATTCAAATGAGCTCTGCACAAAATAAAAATTAAATACTTGATAAGTTGAATTGTATTTAAATTGTGTAGAAAATAGAAAATCCGACTTAGACAGAGCGAACCTCACAACAATCGAACTACCTAAAATAAAAAACCGAAATAGAAACGAAGAAAATTGGTTAAAATGACATTTAAAAAATTAGATTTGTATAAAGTATTCAATTTGAACGTGTACTTACATATATATTCTATGTTATGCCATTAACTGATATAAATATATATATATAAAATTTATATTTATTGAAAAAAAAAAAATAGGTGTGTTAGTCGCAATGCAATAGTTGATACAACAGCAACGAAGTTTTTGTACTTTTGCTTGAGTGTAAATAGAAAAGCATTTTTGTACATAAAATGAAGGTTAAAACTTTTAAAAACGCTCTCATATCACACACTTAAACATACAGTTAATATATATACATATATATATGTATCAACATCAGTAGCTGTATCTATAAAAGTACTTAAAAGTAGTGCTTTAACACATACAAAAAATCCTTCAAGTTAATTTGATTGTTTTTTTTTAGCGCTTTCTCCTAATTTTCTCGATGCCCAGGAAAAAAAAAAACTTGAAACTGTTGTCAGTATAGATAAAAGAAGAAAAAAAACCAAAAAAAAAAAAATCAGAAAATACATTTATTTTTAAAGCGTATTTAATTAATAATTAATAATATCTAACATATGCAGCATATTTAATGACGGAATATTAAACATATGATTGCGAGGAAAAAAAATAAATAAAAAAACCACAAAAATATACACAAAAACAAATTCTCTAAACTGAAAGTCAAAATCATTAAAAAAAAAAATAAAGTACTTTCGACATTTTCGTGCACTCATGGAAAACAAATAAAAGTAAATAAACAAAATGTTAACAATGTCTTTTAAAGTTTTTGGCAGGAGAAAATTCCCAAATAATCGGTAAAGTTTTTAGTTTCTCAAAATCTCCAAACATTTTTCTTAGACTTTTAGACTAAACAGTTTTTGGTTCAACAAGCATTTTATTGGTCATCCTAAAGGTATGTTTTAATATGTTGAACTTTTTT